>JARQOC010000046.1:0-145000 GCA_033576535.1 Allobates femoralis | reverse complement strand
ATTGAGAACTTCCTGGAGGGGTTGAGCCTGCCCTCTATCTCAGCCTCAGACCTGGAATATTTGAGTCTCCCTTTTTCCTTGGATGAGGTCACCCGGGCAATCAGGGATACCAAGCTTCATTCGGCCCCTGGCCCGGATGGCCTACCCAATGAGTACCTGCGGACTTTTAGAGAGGCATTGGCTCCATACCTCCTACGGACTTTCCAGCAGTGGAGAGACATGGGCACGATCACCCCCCTTCAACTTCAAGCAACAATAATCACAATCCCTAAACCAGGCAAAGCCCCTGACCTCCCTGGGAGTTACCGACCCATCTCCCTCCTGAACTGCGATCTTAAGATCTTCGCTGCAGTTCTTGCGTACAGACTAAGGGGAGTGGTACCTAAACTAATAAATCCGGATCAGGTGGGTTTCGTGTCTGGGAGACAGGCGAAGGATGGGACAAGAAGAATGGTGGATCTCGTGGGGTCCATGGGGCTGTGGGGGACCCCCGGTGCATTCCTGTCTTTAGATGCAGAGAAGGCGTTCGACAGGGTGCACTGGGGTTACCTGGAGGCGGTCCTTCGAAGGTTTGGCATTGTGGGCTCCTTCTTGAAGGCGATTCTATCCCTATCTTCCAACCCTAATGCCAGAGTTTCTACATCTGGCTTCCTCTCGCCTGTCTTCCAGATTACGAACGGAACTCGCCAGGGATGCCCGCTGTCACCGGTGATTTTCACCCTGGCAGTGGAGCCCCTGGCTGAGAAAATCCGCTCCGCACAGGACGTGTCGGGTGTTCGGGTGGGCGGAGATGTCCATACCATTGGTTTGTACGCTGATGATATTATCATCACTTGCACGGAGGTGTCTCGGTCCCTCCCAGCCGTCATGCGCATCCTGAAGGACTACTCGATGGTTTCGTTCTACAAATTGAACGCGGCTAAATCAACTATTCTCCCACTGGGAGTTCCAGACTCGGAAATAGCTGCTCTCACAGAGATTTTGCCGTTTCGTTGGTCTAGAGGTGGCATACCCTATCTTGGGATCACACTGGCACCCGCCGACCAACTAGTGCGACTTAATTATGAGTCACTACTATCGAGGGTCCTTTTGGATGTCACTACATACGGTGCTAAGACCCTGTCTTGGATTGTTCGATTACACGCCTTTAAAATGATGACTTTACCAAAGATAATATATGTATTTAGGTGTGTCCCCGTTAGGATCCCCAAGGCCCTGTTAACTAAATTGCAGAGCGCAATCAATGCATTCATTTGGGCTAACAAGATCCCACGCGTAGCTAGGGAGACGATGTATGCTCCGATGGGAGAGGGGGGCATGGGAATGCCAAACATTTTGGAATACCATAGAGCTATAGTCCTGGAGGAGGCTGGGTCTTGGTGGCGTAGCCCTGACCATCTCAGATGGGTCTCCATTGAGACTTCTCACCTGAGGAGTGGCACTCTGGGGGACCTCCTGTTGGTGGAGTCAGTTCGGCCAGTTGCCCAGGCTCGTCAACTCGAGACTTCCCAAGCCCTCTTACACTGTTGGAGGTCGGTGCCGCGGGCCTGGACCCGTGCTCCACCGGAGAATGTGCCTATTAGGGCGCTGCGCCTCCTTGTCCCATCAATCCAGACGAAGACCTGGGAGGATATAGGATTGGGGTCCCTGGGAGACTTTTGCCAGGAAGGGACATGGCCCACGTTTGAGTCCCTGTGTAGATGGTTCCCTGAATGTCGTTCGGCATTTTTACAATTCTCCCAAATAGACCATCTTTTGCGTAGGGCCTTGTATGTCCCATTACCTGTGCTCCCCCCCCGATACCGTTTCTCCTTGGTGCTGTTCAAACGGATCCCCCTAAAACCGCGAATGATGTCCAGAATTTATAGAGGATTAGTATCCGTGGCTAGCGAGATGAAACTCCCATACATGAGAAAATGGGAAGGTGACCTTGGGTTCACCTCAGAAGTTGAGGACTGGCACGCAGCATCTAGAGAGGTGGGCAGGTCCACCAGATGTGTAAATCATCTTGAAAACATAAAGAAGATCCATCTTAGATGGTACCTCTCTCCTGTGCGCATTGCCCACTTCACCAAAGACCAGTCCCCGCAGTGTTGGAGACTGTGTGGAGAGAGGGGTAACCTAGCGCACATGTGGTGGTCCTGTCCAAACATACGTCCCTTTTGCACCTTGGTCCAAAGCTTAATCCACTCAGTCACGGGAATTAGACAAGATTTAACATCGCAGCTGGCAGTTCTGAATATTGGTATTCAAGATTTCCCCATCCCGCTGAGAGGGACAGTATCATATATTCTCATTGCTGCCCGTCTGTGCCTAGCCGCAAAGTGGAAAGCTCCCTCATCTCCTTCCTTAACTGAATTGCTCCATAAGATCAATTAGATCTTTCACCAGGAATATCACTTAGCACTAAATGGACCGACCAGATGGACGATTCACGATAGATGGAGTGTTTGGGCCTCCCACCTGGGAGCTGCACCGGTCCCTTGGGGCCTCCTCCAGCCCTCTTGCCCTGCTGGCCCACCGAGTTAGAAGAAATGGCTAGAAGAACCGGTCTCCCCTCTGAGATGCCTGTTCAGAGGAAGTCATCACACATAGTGTTTTCAGCTTAATCGGATCCTTTGATACCCTACATATAACCAGAGAGTAGAACGTTCCTCGGCTGGTGTGACAATCATTGCGAGTTTCCCTCCCTCCCAGTCTCACCCCCATCCCTGGTTCCGAACTCATCCCCCCTCTCTGCTTCCCTTTCTCTTATCTCTTTTATTCTCTTTATCCCCTTTATGACCTTTGATTGTTATATTTTGGTATTTTATATTGTCTTTCTGACTGTTCTCTCCGGATATGATTCCGACAGAGAACCACTACTGTTATGTATGTTTGTTGCTCAATTTATGCAAAAAAAATTTTTCTTTCAATAAAAATTTAATGTTTAAAAAAAAAAAAAAAAAAGATGGAGAGATATAGGTAGTTGGATAGATAGATAGATAGATAGACAGAGAGACAGACAGACAGATTGACACAGCATGGTCTTTTATAGCCACTGTTCCATGATATCATATAAGCCATTGTGACATCATCCTATGCAAATGAGCACATGACATCACAGGAAGTCCAAAGCCACAGGGCAAGTCACATGATCAACTTGACTGATAGGCCTGAGTTTGACAACAGTTCTAAAGTCTCTATATTTATATAAAGCTGAGTGTATGTGTGTGTATCAAAGCTCCGCCCCCCGGTAGTGGCATAGTAGGACAGGGACCCATCAGATCTAAGGTTACCTTGTCATGGTTTATGGGAAAACAGTTACTGGCCAATATGTGTACTAAGAACCTTACTTTACAAAGATAAAATATCCCAAAAAAATTCCAAAATTTTGTTTTTTTAAAAAACGCATTTTTAAAATATTTTTTCTCAAATGCATAGGTGCTTTACTTCTATCTATCCATATGTGTATATACACACATGATTGGCAGTGATTGAGTGCTGCTGTGAACCTTTTTTTGTAGATAGATAGATAAAAAAAGATGGAAAGATATAGTTAGTTGGATAGATAGATAGATAGATAGATAGACAGACAGAAAGACAGACAGAAAGACAGACAGACAGATAGACAGACAGATTGACACAGCATGGTCTTTTATAGCCACTGTTCCATGACATCACATAAGCCATTGTGACATCATCCTATGCAAATGAGCACATGACATCACAGGAAGTCCAAAGCCACAGGGCAAGTCACATGATCAGATTGACTGATAGGCCTGAGTTATACAACAGTTCTAAAGTCTCTATATTTATATAAAGCTGAGTGTATGTGTGTGTATCAAAGCTCCGCCCCTGGTAGTGGCATGGTAGGACAGGGACCCATCAGATCTAAGGTTACCTTGTCATGGTTTAAGGGCAAACAGTTACTGGCCAATATGTGTACTAAGAACCTTACTTTACAAAGATAAAATATCCCCAAAAAAAATCCCAAAATTTAATTTTTTCAAAAAACGCATGTTTTTATATTTTTTCTTGAATGCATAGGTGCTTTACTTCTATCTATCCATATGTGTATATACACACATGATTGGTAGTGATTGAGAGCTGCTGTGAACCTTTTTTTGTAGATAGATATAAAAAGATGGAGAGATATAGGTAGTTGGATAGATAGATAGATAGATAGATAGATAGATAGATAGATAGATAGACAGACAGACAGACAGACAGACAGATAGACAGACAGATTGACACAGCATGGTCTTTTATAGCCACTGTTCCATGACATCACATAAGCCATTGTGACATCATCCTATGCAAATGAGCACATGACATAACAGGAAGTCCAAAGCCACAGGGCAAGTCACATGATCAGCTTGACTGATAGGCCTGAGTTTGACAACAGCTCTAGAGTCTCTATATTTATATAAAGCTGAGTGTATGTGTGTATCAAAGCTCCGCCCCCCGGTAGTGGCATGGTAGGACAGGGACCCATCAGATCTAAGGTTACCTTGTCATGGTTTAAGGGCAAACCGTTACTGGCCAATATGTGTACTAAGAACCTTACTTTACAAAGATAAAATATCCCAAAAAAAATCCAAAAATAAAATTTTTTCCAAAAACGCATGTTTTTATATTTTTTCTCAAATGCATAGGTGCTTTACTTCTATCTATCCATATGTGTATATACACACATGATTGGCAGTGATTGAGAGCTGCTGTGAACCTTTTTTTGTAGATAGATAGATATAAAAAGATGGAGAGATATAGGCAGTGGCGTACCACCCACGGTCGCAGAGGTCGCAAGTGCGACTGGGCCCGGGAGTACAGGGGCCCGGCGCCCGCCGACCCCTGCGACTCTGCGTCTGCTTTACATGGATGTGCATGCAGCATACCTAGGACGCACATCCATGTCTCTCTGCCGCTCTGCCAGGCCAGTCCCCAGGCGATTTACACCAGCTGCCGGAGGACAGGAAGGCGCGGCGGCGGCAGCTTTGAAACTCCCGCGGCTGCTGCGTCACGTGCTGTGTCTCAGGACGGAGCCCTGAGCTTCTGGAGTCTGGCGGCAGCCTCCTCAGTCTCCTCAGTCTCCAGCCGTGTGTAGTCCTGGCCTCTCATCCAGGAAGTGAGGAGGACACGCTGTTGCTGTTGCTCGAGTCACAGAAAAGAAGAGAGGTGAGAGGAGGAAAGCGCCGGGGGACAGAGGAGAACGGAGGGCAGTGGAGGAGGAGAGCGGGAGACACAAGAGGACAGGGGATAGAGGAGGAGAACGGGGGACACAGGGGGATGGAGGAAGAGAGTGGGGATCACAGGAGAACTGGGGGCAGAGGAGTAGGAGAGTGATGGACACAGGGGGATGGAGGAAGAGAGTGGGGATCACAGGAGAACTGGGGACAGAGGAGGAGGAGAGTGATGGACACTGGGGGATGGAGGAAGAGAGTGGGGATCACAGGAGAACTGGGGACAGAGGAGGAGGAGAGTGATGGACACAGGGGGATGGAGGAAGAGAGTGGGACCACAGGATAACTGGGGACAGAGGAGGAGGAGAGTGGGAGACACAGGAGAATGGAGGATAGAGGAGGAGAGCGGGGGAAAGAGGAGGAGAGCAGGGGACACAGGAGAACGGGGGCAGAGGAGGACAAGAGTTGGGGACACGGGGATGGAGGAGGAGAGTGAGGGACACAGGAGAGCGGAAACACAGGAGGAAGAGAGTGGGGATCACAGGAGAACTGGGTACAGAGGAGGAGGAGAGTGGGAGACACAGGAGAATGGAGGACCGAGGAAGACAGCGGGGGACACAGGAGAACGGGGGACAGAGGAGGAGGAGGAGGAGAGAGGGAGACACAGGAGAACGGGGGACAGAGGAGGAGGAGAGAAGGGGACAGAGGAGGAGGAGAGTGGGGGACACTGGAGGACGGGGGATAGAGGAGGAGGAGAACGGGGGACACAGGGGAAGGAGGAGGAGAGTGAGGGACACAGGAGAGCGGGAATACAGGAGGAAGAGAGTGGGGATCACAGGAGAACTGGGGACAGAGGAGGAGAGTGGGAGACACAGGAGAATGGAGGACACAGGAGGAGGAGAGCAAGGGACACAGGAGAACGGGGGACAGAGGAGGAGGAGAGAGGGAGACACAGGACAACCAGGGACAGAGGAGTAGGAGAGCGTGGGACACAGGAGAATGGGGGACAGAGGAGGAGGAGAGCAGAGGAGACAGGAGGAGTGGTGACGGTGGGGCACAGAGGTGAAGAGCGGGGGACAGAGGTGGAGAGCAGAAGACTCCACTACTGAAATAGGCTAACATGTGGGGTGACACTGGGTTTTGGAGTGAGTCTACTGTTTTGTGCAGTTGTCACTAATCCTATTTTTCAGATCTCTGTGGAGCTGCATATATAACACACTATATAGAGAGATATAAGGCTGCACTAATGGAGAGCTATGAGGCTGCATATATAAGGTTGTACTATAGGGGCTGCACTACATGGAGAACTGAGCCTGCATTATACTATATGGAGGGCTGTGAGCCTGCGTTATACTATATGGAGGGCTGTGAGCCTGCATTATACTATATGGAGTGGCTATGAGGCTGTATTATACTATATAGAGGTCTATGCGGGTACTATATGTAGGATAGTGGGGGTGCAATATAATAATTGGATGACTTGGGGCTACCTTATGAATGAGGGACAATTGGATGCATTATAATACATGGAGGACTATGGGGATATATTGAAATATATGGAGTAATATGGGATGCGTTATAATAATTGGACGTCTATCATGGCGGGAGGAGGAAGACCATATATACCAGAAAGGGGAATATATATACCACGATAAGGGCCATATTCGAGGAGCAGGACCATATATAGCAGGATGAGGGACATTAATACATAGAGGGGTCAATTTGTGAGTCTTTATAGAACTCTGAACTTTACACGGTGCCCAAACATCCGACCAACGTGTGCCTTCGCGGAGGGGGGGGGCCAGGTCTGAATTTCGCACCGGGGCCCACCGGACCCTAGTTACGCCACTGGATATAGGTAGTTGGATAGATAGATAGATAGATAGATAGATAGATAGATAGATAGACAGACAGACAGACAGACAGACAGACAGATTGATTGACACAGCATGGTCTTTTATAGCCACTGTTCCATGACATCACATAAGCCATTGTGACATCATCCTATGTAAATAAGCACATGACATAACAGGAAGACCAAAGCCACAGGGCAAGTCACATGATCAGCATGACTGATAGGCCTGAGTTTGACAACAGTTCTAAAGTCTCTATCTACTTATATAATCGGGAGTTTGGAATTCGGGCACTGTAGCCGAATCCCAGACTCCTTTGCGCGACTGCGAGCGATGACGCCGCACTACCTCACACCGCCGCCATCCTGGCAACCGTCGGCCCCGCAAGGCCGACGCTGCCCGGATGCCGGCGGTGCTTTCCGCCCCTCACCCCTCTCACCGCTGACGCCTCAGTGCTGTCCGACTTGCGGTGTAGGGGCTGTGGGCTGTGGGCGGGTGACGGCAGCCACTCACATCCTCCTGTTGCCGCCGCCCGCCAATGGGAGTGAGAGGGGCGTGTCAGGCTGCAAATACTGACACGCCCCGGCAGCCAGTCATGTCCTCCTCTCGCCGCTCCCCCGGAGCGGCCATACAGCGCCCGGTTCACGATCCTCCCAGGTACACCCTGCCCCCAGACTGTGCACACCAGCCCGCCACAAGCTCCCACTCACCCGCTCACCCGCTCCCGCTTCCCGGGATCTACACACACTGCTCGGCTCTCAACTCCAGCACACACCACCGTCAGCAGGGACGGCTCCCCGGAGCGGCCATACAGCGTCCGGTACACAATCCTCCCAGGTACACCCTGCCCCCAGACTGTGCTCACCAGCCTCAGTGACCGCTCCTCATCCCCTCTAACACACACCAGCTCCCCGCCGCTCCCGGCCCACAGAGGCAAGAGGACGGCACATCCAATCACCTGCCATAACCCCTGTCCTGTATATATATATATATATATATATATATATATATATATATATACATACTGCAGAGTGCCATAACCCCTGTCCTGTATATATATATATATATATATATATATATATATACTGCAGAGTGCCATAACCCCTGTCCTGTATATATATATATATATATATATATATATATATATATATATATATATACTGCAGAGTGCCATAACCCCTGTCCTGTGTATATATATATATATATACTGCAGAGTGCCATAACCCCTGTCCTGTATATATATATATATATATATATATATATATATACATACTGCAGAGTGCCATAACCCCTCTCCTGTGTATATATATATGTATATACTGCAGAGTGCCATAACCCCTCTCCTGTATATATATATATATCTCTACTTATATAATCACCAGTCTTGGGATTCGGGCAGCGTCATCGCGAGCCCCAGCCGCACCACTGTAAAAAAAAAAAAAAAATTCTCACCTCTCCCCGAGCCCCCGCCGTCTCCCGCCATCTTCCTACAGCCTCCCGGTGGCTCCCGGTACCTGCAGAGTTCTTCTACACCAGTACAGGACCTGCGGTGATGTCAGAGTCACGTGACACCACCTTACTCCATGGTAACCGCGGGTCACGTGATTCTGACATCACCGCAGGTCCTGAACTGCTGTAGAAGAGCTCTGCAGGCACCGGGAGCCTGGAGGAAGACGGCGGGGGCTCGGGGTCAGGTGAGTATAATATTTTTTTATTTTTTTTAACCCCTGCCTTGCTGGAGCGCCGCCACACACGCCTGTATACTCTGCCACCACCACAGACACCTGTATACTCTGCCACCGCCACCACACACACCTGTATACTCTGCCCCCACCACACACGCATGTATACTCTGCCCCCACCACACATGCCTGTATACTCTGCCGCCACCACCACACACGCCTGTATACTCTGCCACCACCACACACGCCTGTACACTCTGCCACCACCACAGCCGCCTGTACACTCTGCCACCACCACAGCCGCCTGTACACTCTGCCACCACCACAGACACCTGTACACTCTGCCACCACCACAGCCGCCTGTATACTCTGCCACCACCACAGCCGCCTGTATACTCTGCCACCACCACAGCCGCCTGTATACTCTGCCACCACCACAGCCGCCTGTATACTCTGCCACCACCACAGACGCCTGTATACTCTGATACCCACAGAGCCCTTTCTATACTCTGCTACCCACAGAGCCGCCTGTATACTCTGCTATCCACAGAGCCGCCTGTATACTCTGCTACCCACAGAGCCGCCTGTCTACTCTGCTACCCACAGAGCCGAATGTATACTCTGCTACGCACAGAGCCGCCTCTATACTCTGCTACCCACAGAGCCGCCTGTCTACTCTGCTACCCACAGAGCCACCTCTATTCTCTGCTACCCACACAGCTGCCTGTATACTCTGCTACCCACAGACCCGCCTCTATACTCTGCTACTCACACAGCCGCCTGTATACTCTGCTACGCACAGAGCCGCCTCTATACTCTGCTACCCACACAGCCGCCTGTATACTCTGCTACCCACAGAGCCGCCTCGATACTCTGCTACCCACAGAGCCGCCTGTATACTCTGCTACCCACAGAGCCGCCGGTATACTCTGCTACCCACAGAGCCGCCTGTATACTCTGTTACCCACTGACCTGCCTGTATACACACAATTTATTTCACCCTGCTCCCGATGCAATTGCATCGGGCCTTTTTACTAGTATATATATAAAGCTGAGTGTATGTGTGTGTATCAAAGCTCCGCCTCCCGGTAGTGGCATAGTAGGACATGGACCCATCAGATCTAAGGTTACCTTGTCATGGTTTAAGGGCAAACCGTTACTGGCCAATATGTGTACTAAAACCTTACTTTACAAAACTAAAATATCCCCAAAAAAAATCCCCAAATTACATTTTTTCAAAAAACGCATGTTTTTATATTTTTTCTCAAATACATAGGTGCTTTACTTCTATCTATCCATATGTGTATATACACACATGATTGGCAGTGATTGAGTGCTGCTGTGAACCTTTTATTGTAGATAGATAGATATAAAAAGATGGAGAGATATAGGTGGTTGGATAGATAGATAGATAGATAGATAGATAGATAGATAGATAGATAGATAGATAGATAGAAAGACAGACAGATAGACAGACAGATTGACACAGCATGGTCTTTTATAGCCACTGTTCCATGACATCACATAAGCCATTGTGACATCATCCTATGCAAATGAGCACATGACATCACAAGAAGTCCAAAGCCACAGGGTAAGTCACATGATCAGCTTGACTGATAGGCCTGAGTTATACAACAGTTCTAAAGTCTCTATATTTATATAAAGCTGAGTGTATGTGTGTGTATCAAAGCTTCGGCCCCCGGTAGTGGCATGGTAGGACAAGGACCCATCAGATCTAAGGTCACCTTGTCATGGTTTAAGGGCAAACAGTTACTGGCCAATATGTGTACTAAGAACCTTACTTTACAAAGATAAAATATCCCCAAAATTTTATTTTTTCAAAAAACGCATGTTTTTATATTTTTTCTCAAATGCATAGGTGCTTTACTTCTACCTATCCATATGTGTATATACACACATGATTGGCAGTGATTGAGTGCTGCTGTGAACCTTTTTTTCTAGATAGATAGATATAAAAAGATGGAGAGATATAGGTAGTTGGATAGATAGACAGACAGACAGACAGACAGACAGACACAGACAGATAGATAGACAGACAGATTGACACAGCATGGTCTTTTATAGCCACTGTTCCATGACATCACATAAGCCATTGTGACATCATCCTATGCAAATTAACACATGACATAACAGGAAGTCCAAAGCCACAGGCAAGTCACATGATCAGCTTGACTGATAGGCCTGAGTTTGACAACAGTTCTAAAGTCTCTATATATATATAAAGCTGAGTGTATGTGTGTGTATCAAAGCTCCGCCCCCCGGTAGTGGCATAGTAGGACATGGACCCATCAGATCTAAGGTTACTTTGTCATGGTTTAAGGGCAAACCGTTACTGGCCAATATGTGTACTAAGAACCTTACTTTACATAGATAAAATAACCCCAAAAAAAATCCCAAAATTTAATTTTTTCAAAAAACGCATGTTTTTATATTTTTTCTCAAATGCATAGGTGCTTTACTTCTATCTATCCATATGTGTATATACACACATGACTGGCAGTGATTGAGTGCTGCTGTGAACCTTTTTTTGTAGATAGATAGATAGATATAAAAAGATGGAGAGATATAGGTAGTTGGATAGATAGATAGATAGATAGATAGATAGATAGATAGATAGACAAACAGACAGATTGAGTGTATGTGTGTGTATCAACGCTCCGCCCCCCGGTAGTGGCATGGTAGGACAGGGACCCATCAGATCTAAGGTCACCTTGTCATGGTTTATGGGCAAACAGTTACTGGCCAATATGTGTACTAAGAACCTTACTTTACAAAGATAAAATATCCCAAAAAAAAAATCAAAAAATTTAATTTTTTCCAAAAACGCATGTTTTTATATTTTTTCTCAAATGCATAGGTGCTTTACTTCTATCTATCCATATGTGTATATACACACATCATTGGCAGTGATTGAGTGCTGCTGTGAACATTTTTTTGTAGATACATAGATATAAAAAGATGGAGAGATATAGGTAGTTGGATAGATAGATAGATAGATAGATAGATAGATAGATAGATAGATAGATAGATAGATTGATAGATAGACAGACAGACAGATTGACACAGCATGGTCTTTTATAGCCACTGTTCCATGACATCACATAAGCCATTGTGACATCATCCTATGCAAATCAGCACATGACATCACAGGAAGATCAAAGCCACAGGGCAAGTCACATGATCAGCTTGACTGATAGGCCTGAGTTTGACAACAGTTCTAAAGTCTCTATATTTATATAAAGCTGAGTGTATGTGTGTGTATCAAAGCTCCGCCCCCCGGTAGTGGCATGGTAGGACAGGGACCCACCAGATCTAAGGTTACCTTGTCATGGTTTAAGGGCAAACAGTTACTGGCCAATATGTGTATTAAGAACCTTACTTTACAAAGATAAAATATCCCAAAAAAAAAATCCAAAAATTAAATTTTTTCAAAAAACGCATGTTTTTATATTTTTTCTCAAATGCATAGGTGCTTTACTTCTATCTATCCATATGTGTATATACTGTGGTATCGCGTTCACGGACCGAGTTGGGGTTCACTCACTTGGCAGCTATATTTAAACACAGCGACAGTCTCTCCATTTAATTAAAAGTCAAGTTGGTTTATTCTGTCAGCATAAACCACCTTCCAGCACATAAACAGCAGCCTTTCTTCGGCTTCCAAGTACATACCGCCTGGTATAGAGTCTGTTGAACGTCACAGGTTCAGATACACTTCTGCCGCTGTATCCCAGCCTCCACTCGGGCCTGTTGTCAGTCCTCAAAGGGCCTCTGAGACACTGCTCCTTCAGACTGGATGTCTGACTTCTGCCCACAGCCCAGCAGCCTGCAGGCACTCCATGTCTCAATCACTGTCAGTCTCTCACATGTCAAACACAGACTCCATTAACTATCCTGAGACACACCCACATCTCCAGCAAGTTGCAAGCTTAACTCTTGCTATGCTGTTAAGCAGACTTGCTTCCAGGTACTTGCAAGACATTCATAAAATCAGTGCAGCAGACTTCTGCCTGTGCAAAACACACCGGCCATGCACAATGCCGCCACTCACTACATCACATATTCCCCCCCTCTGCCTAAAGCCGTCTGGCTTGGCACATACGTTACCATACAAGGGGGTCAGCGGTGTCGCCACCAGAGTTCAGACCTCGTCAACCTGTCAGGGTCTGCCACCTCATGTGTATACGTCCGTTCTCTGTGAGGCCTGCCCCACCCCCAGCAGTCAGTACAATAGTGTGCTTTCCGTGCACCCGTGTCTATTGACTGGCCTTGGGCTTCTGTCCGTGCGACATGGTCCGTCACTGTCACCAAGCTCTTTTCAGTCAGAACATCTTTTGGATGTGTCAGTTTGACAGATCTGTCCCTCCATGGCCGCCTCCAACGGGTAGAGCGGTAGTGAGACGCGTTCACAGTCAAATCTCCTGTCTTGTCTGACTCTAAGACATCTTGGTTAGACCTCCCCCGCCCCCGGCGGTCAATACAGCAGTGTAATTCACTTCCCTCTGTATCCACTGTCAAGTCTGACTTAGGGATGGGCGAATCTACTCGCTAGGACTCGTTACTCGGCGAGTAGTAAGGGACTCGCAGGACTCGGTACTCTGCGAGTTTCCCAGTGATTACTCGCACGAGTCCAATGCAAATCAATATCAATCCTAGTTTTGTCAGAAACGCTGACAAAACTCGGATTGCCATTGTTTGCATTAGACTCGGCTACTGTGCCAGTGATAGCAGGGAAACTCGCAAAGTAACTGCTGTTTCTTTGCCAGCCGAGTCCAGCTGTCTTCTCTGTGCAGCTCCAGGGTCCTAGAACCTGCCTGCTCACAGAGATGATGTAGCAGTGCTGAGATTGTTCTCAGTCTGCTCATTCCCTGTGCATAGACATCTATATTTATGCACAGGGGGTGTAGCAGAGAGGACATCGCGTTTTAGACTACGTCGGACAGAAGAGGATTTTTTTAATTAAAGATGGAGTCCCTAATGGCTTTTTTTTCTATTTCAAATAAAAAATTTTCTCTGTGTTGTGTTTTTTTAACCCTTTATTGGAGATTCTTAGTGGCTGGGTCAAACGTGGCCTGACATTAAGAATCTCGGGCTTAATACCAGCTTGTATAACAAAGCTGGTATTAACCCCCTTTATTACCCAGCGTGCCACTGCCACCAGGGCCGCTGGAAGAGCGGGGTTCAGCGCCAGAGGATGGCGCTTCAATGAACGCGCCATCTTCTGGGGCGGCTGCGGGCTGCAATTTGCAGCGGGGGGTGCCCATAAAGCTTGGGCATCCCTGCGCTGCGGATTCCAGCCCCCAGCTGCTTAGCTGTACCTGGCTAGACATAGAAATTGCGCGGAGCCCCACGCATTTTTTTTATTATTTAATGAATTTCAGAGTCTCAGAGTCAGAGTCTCAGAGTCAGAGTCAGAGTCTCAGAGTCGGAGTCTCAGAGTCGAAGTCGCCTCAGAGTCGGAGTCGCCTCAGAGTCGGAGTCGCCTCAGAGTCGGAGTCGCCTCGGAGTCGGAGTCGCCTCGGAGTCGTAGTCGCCTCGGAGTCGGAGTCGTCTCGGAGTCGGAGTCGTCTCGGAGTCGGAGTCGTCTCGGAGTCGGAGTCGTCTCGGAGTCGGAGTCGAGTCGGAGTCGTCTCGGAGTCGGAGTCGTCTCGGAGTCGAGTCGGAGTCGGAGTCGTCTCGGAGTCGGAGTCGTCTCGGAGTCGGAGTCGTCTCGGAGTCGGAGTCGTCTCGGAGTCGGAGTCGTCTCGGAGTCGGAGTCGGAGTCGTCTCGGAGTCGGAGTCGTCTCGGAGTCGAGTCGGAGTCGTCTCGGAGTCGGAGTCGTCTCGGAGTCGGAGTCGGAGTCGTCTCGGAGTCGGAGTCGTCTCGGTAGTCGAGGTCGTGAGTCGTCTCGGAGTCGGAGTCGTCTCGGAGTCGGAGTCGTCTCGGAGTCGGAGTCGGAGTCGTCTCGGAGTCGAGTCGGAGTCGTCTCGGAGTCGGTTCGGAGTCGGAGTGTCTCGGAGTCGTCGGAGTCGGAGTCGGAGTCGTCTCGGAGTCGGAGTCGTCGTCGGAGTCGGAGTCGAGTCGGAGTCGAGTCGTCGGCGTCGGAGTCGGAGTCGTCTCGGAGTCGAGTCGGAGTCGTCTCGGAGTCGGAGTCGTCTAGGAGTCGGAGTCAAAAAAATGCGTGGGGCTCCGCGCAATTTCTATGTCTAGCCAGGTAGAGCTAAGCAGCTGGGGGCTGGAATCCGCAGCGCAGGGATGCCCAAGCTTTCTGGGCACCCCCCGCTGCAAATTGCAGCCCGCAGCCGCCCCAGAAGATGGCGCGTTCATTGAAGCGCCATCCTCTGGCGCTGAACCCCGCTCTTCCAGCGGCCCTGGTGTCGGTGGCACGCTGGGTAATAGAGGTTAGGGCCAGCTTTGTATTATCAGCTGGCCCTAAGCCCGAAATTTATGGCGGTCACGCCAATATTAGACATGACCGCCATGAATTTCTATTAAATTGTTTTAAAAAAAACACAACACAGAGACATTTTTTTATTAGAAATAAAAACAAAAGCCATTAGAGACTCCATCTTTAATTAAAAAAATCCTCTTCCGTCCGACGCAGTCCAAAACGCGATGTCCTCTCTGCTCATCCCTGTGCATAGATATAGATGTATATGCACAGGGAATGAGCAGACTGAGAACAATCTCAGCTCTGCTACATCATCTCTGTGCACAGACATTCATGTCTGTACACAGGGAATGAGCAGACTGAGAACAATCTCAGCACTGCTACATCAGGCAGCAGGCAGGCTCTAGGACCCTGGCAGCCAGCACACAGAGAAGACAGGACTCTTATCTGTGCGAGTTTTTCAGCGATTACAGTTGCAAAGTAAACGAGTCCAATGCAAATAAATGACAAAACTAGGATTGCTTCAGGCTAAAGCTTCCGAGACACATCTGCGATTTGTAAATCTCACACTACTCGCTATTACTCGCTTCCCCATTCATTAACATTGGACTCACTAGACTCGCAACGAGTAGCGAGTCCTGTGCTCGGACTCGCTAGAGTCAAGCGATTCCGAGTAATTTAGGATTCGCCCATCACTAGTCTGACTCTCTATTTCCACATCTTATATTGGCTCTTTCATCTAGGACCCTCAGCATTGATGTAACAGGGGATACTCTACCCCTCAAATTATTATGCCCCCTATCCTTAGGATGTCGTAGATAAGCTCTCAGTTGGCATTTGTCTTCCTTGCCCAGAGACCCGTTGCACCATTTGTCTCTAGCTTCTGTTGTGACCCATCTATTACTGGCAGTACCCCCACTTTGTTGAGTACCATGATGTAAAGATGGCTTCCATCTTTGATAGCGACGTTGTCTCCCGATTCTCGCTCTTTCCAGCCTTAACTGCTGCAATTCTTTTAGGTGAGTCACCCTATAAGTGAGAAGAATCCGCATATTGTCAAGACTCTCCTCTGTCCCCACTATTAGGAATGGAACCATACCTACTTTCCTGGGTATTTTCTCTTCTCTATCATTGGGAATTCATACTCTCGTCACTCCGGCCTTATCCACCATTTCCTGCATGAATCGTCCATTCTCCCCGATGACTTCACTCAGCAGAGCACTAGGTACCTGCACAACATCTTCCAGTAGACTTCGAGCTCTCTTCATAAGCCTCAACCGCCTAGTAGCTTCTTCATTCTTTAGCCGGATCAACTGCTTCATGCGAACACACCTCAAGTGCATGTCCTTCAGGATTGCCACGCGATCCACAGTGACTTTGGATGTGGACAGAACCACCAGCTGTTTAGCTTCTGGAGACCAGTACACCTTACAGGCTTCCACGGACTTCTTAAAGTCAGCATGCACAGACTCTCTGGCACATTCGTCTCTCAAGTCTTCCGGAACCTCTACCAGGCACTTGAACAAGGGAGTCTCACGCTTTTCTTCTGCCACGACACGATCACCTTGCTCAGTGTCCAAAATAGTCTCTCTCCGGACTTCCACCTCATCGAGACGGTTTAACAGGACGGACACCTGCAGCTCCATCTTCTTCAGCGCTGCATTATTCATCAACTGGCTTTCTGCCAGGCGACCTCTGAGCTCGGATATCTCTCTCTCTAACACACGTACTCGGCACTCAGCTGCCTGTCTCCGAAGTTCTTCTTGCTTTAATTGGTCTTTTATTAGCAGAGTCCTTTCAAACATCTCTCTCTCCAGGGCACTTACTCGGCTTTCGACAACATATCTCTGAAGCTTCTCCTGCTTCAAATGGGCTTGTACCATCTCCTTGAGCCTCCTTAGCTCGCTTCTTCCATCCTCCAGATGGGTTGAGCTTCCCTCACCTCCTCGAGTATCTGCTTCAGACCTCACTTCCTCTGTGGCTTCTGCACCCTCGGTCTTCACCTGGGTCTCTGCCTTCTCTGGGGTCTCGGCAGTGTCACTTCCAGAGAGTTTTACTCCCTCAAACTCTTCACCTTCAGGGGCTTTGGAGTATTCAACCTTCTCCAGTACTGCAGTTACCTGTCCCTCTTGGGGTCCGGCAGCACCCCTGACATCCTCAGCCACATCACCTTGGGACTGTCTAAGGGTCTCCAGTTCTTCACCTGTGACGTCTGCCATGTAACACAACTCTTGGGCATCAACAATATCAACGTCAGAAGGCTTCATACCTTCCCTCTCTTCATCTTGTGGAGCATTGTTGTTACACTGTGTCAGTTCCTCTGGCAGCACCACAACTGTCTCAGCCCCAGTGGTTGCTATGGGCAACGACACAACACCTTCCATCCTGATCTTCTCGGTGTCTGGAAGAGAACTCACACATGGAATTGAAGCACTTAACATTATATTATCAGCTGGGGTCACCTGGGCAGCTTCTTTGTGGTGCTTTCTCCTTTTGCGATGGGAGGATTTTCCATCCTTGCTGGGCCCTTCCTTACTGTACTCCCTTTCTTTTTCAGATTCACAGTCACCCCTTGCGTCTGTGTCACACTCCACTGTCTGGTGAACCCCCAAGTCTCTCTCTAACTTGGTGTCAGCTGCATTCATGTCAGCTACCACATCACTACCAGTCATCCTGTGGCACAGTTCAGGGGACGTCAGGTCACTAAGTTGTGCCGACGTATGACTTTCACTGGTCACCCCTACCTGAGAACCGTCAATTTTGGATGTGTTACCTCCTTATCAGACACAACCCCATCAGAAGAGAGCCCTTCAACCTCCTGCTGTAGAGTAGCTCCATTCTCCCACAAGTCCGAAAACAGCCTAGAGTCCCGGCCTATTATCACCGGACAAGTCAAGTTCGGGACTACAGCTACATCATGGCTTGCAATGTCCCTGGCCGTCTCAAGGACCACTCTGGACACTGGATAGTCTTTAGTGCCCCCATGAATGCAGGTGACTTTCATCTTCCTTCCGGGCATCAGGTAGACTTCAGGCGCAGCCCTCACCAGGGTCACCGCACTCCCAGAGTCTACAAGTCCAGGCACAGATTCTGCATCGACTTTCATGGGACACACGCGTGGAAACTCTCCTGGTGGGTAGTCTATATGGCAGACGGGACACACATAGTACATTTGTCCCCGGCAACAATCCGTTTGCGCCACCCCTAGGACTTTGGGATGCCCCGCCCCTTTTTGGGCAACTATCACTTTTCGGGACTCCAACCCCTTTTGGGCCATTATCCCCTTCATGGAATCCACCCCCTTTTGGGACTCCACCCCCTTTTGGGCTATGATCCCTTTTAGGGACACCTCCCCCTTTTTGGACCCCGCCCCCTTTGGGGAAACTACCACCATCTGGGACCCGGCCCCCTTTTGGGCAACCCAGTCTATAGGGGATACTTTCTGCTGACACCCCACAATATTTGGTTGGTGCTGCTGCTTCTGGCTCTGCAGCAGGTGGTCCGGGAGCTCCTCCATGCTGCCAGGCACTCTCTTGCTGCAACGAGAAAAACAGGAGGGGAACTCCAATGGGTAATACCCGTTGTTCTACGGGGAAGAGGGGGGTAGATTTGCACTAACCTTTCCTGGTTGTACCGCCCGTACAACCAGGATCTCCAGCCTGTGGTGTATTACTGCTCACCAAGCAGAAAGCAGTCGCTTGACTCCTCCCACGTGCACCTGGGTTGAGTGCGTTGTCCACCTTTGTGACCCCGCAAGCCAGATGCTTGTATGCGACGTCTTCGTGACCCCACCGAGTCACCGGAAAACGTGCTTGGGTACGTTGTGCAGTTGCCCGTAGCAACCAATGTCCATATAAGTGCACCTGCACCACAATCCACAACAAACCTTGTAGGCCTTGTCCATTGCTTCCAGCAATAAGGCTGCTACAATGCCTGCATTCTCCACCAAATGAGGTATCGCGTTCATGGACCGAGTTGGGGTTTACTCACTTGGCAGCTATATTTAAACACAGCGACAGTCTCTCCATTTAATTAAAAGTCAAATTGGTTTATTCTGTCAGCATAAACCACCTTCCAGCACATAAACAGGAGCCTTTCTTCGGCTTACAAGTACATACCGCCTGGTATACAGTCTGTTGAACATCACAGGTTCAGATACACTTCTGCCGCTGTATCCCAGCCTCCACTCGGGCCTGTTGTCAGTCCTCAAAGGGCCTCTGAGACACTGCTCCTTCAGACTGGATGTCTGACTTCTGCCCACAGCCCAGCAGCCTGCAGGCACTCCATGTCTCAATCACTGTCAGTCTCTCACATGTCAAACACAGACTCCATTAAATATCCTGAGACACACCCACATCTCCAGCAAGTTGCAAGCTTAACTCTTGCTATGCTGTTAAGCAGACTTGCTTCCAGGTACTGGCAAGACATTCATAAAATCAGTGCAGCAGACTTCTGCCTGTGCAAAACACACCGGCCATGCACAATGCTGCCACTCACTACATCACAATACACACATGATTGACAGTGATTGAGTGCTGCTGTGAACCTTTTTTTGTAGATAGATATAAAAAGTTGGAGAGATATAGGTAGTTGGATAGATAGATAGACAGACAGATTGACACAGCATGGTCTTTTATAGCCACTGTTCCATGACATCACATAAGCCATTGTGACATCATCCTATGCAAATGAGCACATGACATGTTTATATATTTTTTTCTCAAATGCAAAGGTGCTTTACTTCTATCTATCCATATGTGTATATACACACATGATTGGCAGTGATTGAGTGCTGCTGTGAACCTTTTTTTGTAGATAGATAGATATAAAAAGATGGAGAGATATAGGTAGTTGGATAGATAGATAGACAGACAGACAGACAGACAGACAGACAGACAGACAGATAGATAGATAGACAGATTGACACAGCATGGTCTTTTATAGCCACTGTTCCATGACATCACATAAGCCATTGTGACATCATCCTATGCAAATGAGCACATGACATAAAAGGAAGACCAAAGCCACAGGGCAAGTCACATGATCAGCTTGACTGATAGGCCTGAGTTATACAACAGTTCTAAAGTCTCTATATTTATATAAAGCTGAGTGTATGTGTGTGTATCAAAGCTCCGCCCCCCGGTAGTGGCATGGTAGGACAGAGACCCATCAGATCTAAGGTTACCTTGTCATAGTTTAAGGGCAAACAGTTACTGGCCAATGTGTATACTAAGAACCTTACTTTACAAAGATAAAATATCCCAAAAAAAACCCCCAAAATTTAATTTTTTCCAAAAACGCATGTTTTTATATTTTTTCTCAAATGCATAGTTGCTTTACTTCTATCTATCCATATGTGTATATACACACATGATTGGCAGTGATTGAGTGCAGCTGTGAACCTTTTTTTTGTAGATAGATAGATAGATAGATAGATAGTATAGACAGACAGATAGATAGACAGACAGATTGACACAGCATGGTCTTTTATAGCCACTGTTCCATGACATCACATAAGCCATTGTGACATCATCCTATGTAAATGAGCACATGACATAACAGGAAGACCAAAGCCACAGGGCAAGTCACATGATCAGTTTGACTGATAGGCCTGAGTTTGACAACAGTTCTAAAGTCTCTATATTTATATAAAGCTGAGTGTATGTGTGTGTATCAAAGCTCCGCCCCTAGCTGAGTGTATGTGTGTGTACCAAAGCTCCGCCCCCGGTAGTGGCATGGTAGGACAGGGACCCATCAGATCTAAGGTTACCTTGTCATGGTTTATGGGCAAACAGTTACTGGCCAATATGTGTACTAAGAACCTTACTTTACAAAGATAAAATATCCCCAAAAAAATCCAAAATTTAGTTTTTTCAAAAAACGCATTTTTAAAATATTTTTTCTCAAATGCATAGGTGCTTTACTTCTATCTATCCATATGTGTATATACACACATGGATTGGCAGTGATTGAGTGCTGCTGTGAACCTATTTTTGTAGATAGATAGATATAAAAATATGGAAAGATATAGGTAGTTGGATAGATAGATAGATAGACAGACAGACAGACAGACAGACAGACAGACAGACAGAAAGTGATCATCTATAAGAGACGAAACAGACACCAGCAGTCACATCAGTTGATGAAGCTAGTTTACAAGTCTAAGTTTTATAATAGCGATGATGGTGGTACAAGCTCGCCGTAGTGGCTGAGGAGGACCCTCAATTAAGGTCTGCAGTTTAGGAACATAGCAATTAAACTATCAAAGAAAAATCCAAAATCAATATTTCAAACATGTTTTATTTTCTCAATAGTTACTTCTACTCCTTGTGATACAACTGATGGCATGATGGTGGCTGTGACTTTTTGTGATAGATGATTAAAGATGAAGAATAGTAGTGATATAGAAAAATATATAATGAAGAAATTGACACAGATGGTTTAGCACGTTCCAGACATCAAGCCATTGGATCTCTATAATGAGTGACATCAGGAACAACACGGAGTCATCAGTTGACTGTAGTGTTAAGTTAAGTCTAATTTATAAAGTAGTTTGTGTTGTACAACTGCCCGGTATGATGTAGACGGACATCAACAGGTAGTCTGGTTTAGGCAACATATGCATATGTACTAGACCTTACTTTACAAGATAAAATATCCAAAAATCAAATATTTTTCAAACTTTTATTTTCTCAAGAGGTTTACTTATCCATATGTATATCAACAGATGCAGTGATGAGGCTGCTGACCTTTTTTGATAAAATAAAAAAGATGAGTATAGGTGGATAGAATAGTAGGAAGAAGATAGATAGATAGATAGACAGATTGACACAGCAATGGTCTTTTATACCACTGTTCATGACATCACATAAGCCATTGTGACATCACCTATGCAAATGAGACATGACATCACAGGAGTCCAAAGCCACAGGGCAAGTACATGATCAGCTTGACTGATAGGCCTAGTTTGACAACAGTTCTAAAGTCTCTATATTTATATAAAGCTGAGTGTATGTGTGTGTACAAAGCTCCGCCCCCGGTAGTGGCATGGTAGGACAGGGACCCATCAGATCTAAGGTTACTTGTCATGGTTTAAGGCAAACAGTTACTGCCATAGTGTACTAAGAACCTACTTTGCAAAGATAAAATATCCCAAAAAACCCAATATTTAACTTTTCAAAAAACGCATGTTTTTATATTTTTTCTCAAATGCATAGTGCTTTACTTCTACCTATCCATATATGTATATACACACATGATTGCAGGATGATGCTGCTGTGAACCTTTTTTGTAGATAGATAGATATAAAAATATGGAAAGTAAGGTAGTTGATAGATAGATAGATAGATAGATAGATAGATAGACAGACAGATAGATAAGATAGATAGACAACAGACAGATGATACAGCATGGTCTTTTAAGCATGTTCCATGAAATCAATAAGCCATTGGACTACCTATGCAATGAGCAATGACATCACAGGAAGTCCAAAGCCACAGGCAAGTAAACGATCAGCTTGATGATAGGCCTGAGTTTGACAACAGTTCTAAAGTCTCTATAATTTATATAAAGCTGAGTGTATGTGTGTATCAAAGCTCCGCCCACCCGATAGTGGCATGGTAGGACAGGACCCATCAGATCTAAGGTTACCTTGTCATGGTTTAAGGGCAAACAGTTACTGGCCAATATGTGTATTAAGAACCTTACTTACAAAGATAAATATCCCAAAAACAAAATCTAAAAATTAAATTTTTTCAAAAAACGCATGTTTTTATATTTTTTCTCAAATGCATAGGTGCTTAACTTCACCTATCCATATGTGTATATACACACATGATTGGCATTGTATTGATGTGCTGCTGTGAACCTTTTTTTGTAGATAGATAGATATAAAAAGATGGAAAGATATAGGTGTTGGATAGATAGATGACAGACAGACAAGACAGACAGACAGATAGATAGATAGATAGATAGATAGACAGACAGATTGACACAGCATGGCTTTTATAGCCACGTTCCATGACATCACATAAGCCATTGTGACATCATCCTATGCAAATGAGCAATGACATCACAGGAAGACCAAAGCCACAGGGCAAGTCCCATGATCAGCTTGACTGATAGCCTGAGTTATACAACAGTTCTAAAGTCTCTATATTTATATAAAGCTGAGTGTATGTGTGTGTATCAAAGCTCCGCCCCCCGGTAGTGGCATGGTAGGACAGGGACCCATCAGATCTAAGGTTACCTTGTCATGGTTTAAGGGCAAACAGTTACTGGCCAATATGTGTACTAAGAACCTTACTTTACAAAGATAAAATATCCCCCAAAAAAATCCCAAAATTTAATTTTTTCCAAAAACGCATGTTTTTATATATTTTCTCAAATGCATAGGTGCTTTACTTCTATCTATCCATATGTGTATATACACACATGTCGTGGTTTAAGGGCAAACAGTTACCGTATATACTCGTGTATAAGCCGAGTTTTTCAGCCCAAAAAATGGGCTGAAAAGTCCCCCCCTCGGCTTATACACGGGTCAATACGGTAATCCTATGGTGGGAGGTGGCGCGGGGGGTGGTGGGGGGCTGCGCAGTATTTCTTACCTTGTCCCCCGTTCTGCAGTGTCTTCCGGTGTCCTCCGTGCTCCGTTCCCGGTCTGCTGGGCCTTGTGGTTCCTCCTGGTTCCTCCTCCTTCGGTTCCATCATGGGGGCTGGCATCTTGCTTCTTCTCTCCGCCCCCGGCCAGTGATGTCAGAGCAGGCCGCGCTGTGATTGACTAGCACCCGTGATCACATGTCACGGGTGCTAGCCAATCACAGCGCGGCCTGCTCTGACATCACTGGCCGGGGTGGAGAGAAGAAGCAAGATGGCAGCCCCCATGATGGAACCGAAGGAGGAGGAACCAGGAGGAACCACAAGGCCCAGCAGACCGGGAACGGAGCACGGAGGACACCGGAAGACACTGCAGAACGGGAGGACAAGGTAGGAAGCTGTGTGTATGTGTGTGTGTATATATGTGTATGTGTGTGTGTGTGTGTGTGTGTGTATATATGTGTGTATGTATGGGTATGTGTATGTAAGTAGGCTGGCTGCCAATATAAGCCATACCTCTGGGGCTGCTGTATATACTTCTGGGACTGCTGGATACTACCACTGGGGCTGTATATACCTCTGGGGCTACTGTATACTACCACTGGGGCTGTATATACCTCTGGGGCTACTGTATACTACCACTGGGGCTGTATATACCTCTGGGGCTACTGTATACTACCACTGGGGCTGTATATACCTCTGGGGCTACTGTATACTACCACTGGGGCTGTATATACCTCTGGGGCTACTGTATACTACCACTGTGGCTGTATATACTTCTGGGGCTGCTGGATACTGCCACTGGGGCTGTATATACCTCTGGGGCTGCTGGATACTACCACTGGGGCTGTATATACCTCTGGGGCTACTGTATACTACCACTGGGGCTGTATATACCTCTGGGGCTACTGTATACTACCACTGGGGCTGTATATACCTCTGGGGCTACTGTATACTACCACTGGGGCTGTATATACCTCTGGGGCTACTGTATACTACCACTGGGGCTGTATATACCTCTGGGGCTACTGTATACTACCACTGGGGCTGTATATACCTCTGGGGCTGCTGGATATTGCCACTGGGGCTGTATATACCTCTGGGGCTGCTGGATACTACCACTGGGGCTGTATATACCACTGGGGAGGCTGCTGTATACCACACTGCTGGGGGCTGTATACCTGTGCTGGGGTCCACCCTCGGCTTATACACGAGTCAATAGGTTTTCCCAGATTTTGGGGGCAAAAGTAGGGGGGTCGGCTTATACACGGGTCGGCTTATAAACGAGTATATACGGTACTGGCCAATATGTGTACTAAGAACCTTACTTTACAAAGATAAAATATCCCAAAAAAAAAAATCCAAAATTTAATTTTTTCAAAAAAACGCATGTTTTTATATTTTTTCTCAAATGCATAGGTGCTTTACTTCTATCTATCCATATGTGTATATACACACATGATTGGCAGTGATTGAGTGCTGCTGTGAACCTTTTTTTGTAGATAGATAGATATAAAAAGATGGAAAGATATAGGTAGTTGGATAGATAGATAGATAGATAGATAGACAGACAGATTGATTGACACAGCATGGTCTTTTATAGCCACTGTTCCATGACATCACATAAGCCATTGTGACATCATCCTATGCAAATGAGCACATGACATCACAGGAAGTCCAAAGCCACAGGGCAAGTCACATGATCAGCTTGACTGATAGGCCTGAGTTATACAACAGTTCTAAAGTCTCTATATTTATATAAAGCTGAGTGTATGTGTGTGTATCAAAGCTCCGCCCACCGGTAGTGGCAAGGTAGGACAGGGACCCATCAGATCTAAGGTTACCTTGTCATGGTTTTTATATTTTTTCTCAAATGCATAGGTGCTTTACTTCTATCTATCCATATGTGTATATACACACATGATTGGCAGTGATTGAGTGCTGCTGTGAACCTTTTTTTGTAGATAGATAGATATAAAAAGATGGAAAGATATAGGTAGTTGGATAGATAGATAGATAGATAGACAGACAGATTGACACAGCATGGTCTTTTATAGCCACTGTTCCATGACAGCACATAAGCCATTGTGACATCATCCTATGCAAATGAGCACATGACATCACAGGAAGTCTAAAGCCACAGGGCAAGTCACATGATCAGCTTGACTGATAGGCCTGAGTTTGACAACAGTTCTAAAGTCTCTATATTTATATAAAGCTGAGTGTATGTGTGTGTACCAAAGCTCCGCCCCCGGTAGTGGCATGGTAGGACAGGGATCCATCAGATCTAAGGTCACCTTGTCATGGTTTAAGGGCAAACAGTTACTGGCCAATATGTGTACTAAGAACCTTACTTTACAAAGATAAAATATCCCCCAAAAAATCCCAAAATTTAATTTTTTCCAAAAACGCATGTTTTTATATATTTTCTCAAATGCATAGGTGCTTTACTTCTATCTATCCATATGTGTATATACACACATGATTGGCAGTGATTGAGTGCTGCTGTGAGCCTTTTTTTGTAGATAGATAGATATAAAAAGATGGAAAGATATAGGTAGTTGGATAGATAGATAGACAGACAGACAGACAGACAGACAGACAGACAGACAGACAGACAGATAGATAGATAGATAGATAGATAGATAGATTGACACAGCATGGTCTTTTATAGCCACTGTTCCATGACATCACATAAGCCATTGTGACATCATCCTATGCAAATGAGCACATGACATAAAAAATCCAAAATTTAGTTTTTTCAAAAAACGCATTTTTAAAATATTTTTTCTCAAATGCATAGGTGCTTTACTTCTATCTATCCATATGTGTATATACACACATGATTGGCAGTGATTGAGTGCTGCTGTGAACCTTTTTTTGTAGATAGATAGATATAAAAATATGGAAAGATATAGGTAGTTGGATAGATAGATAGATACACAGACAGACAGACAGACAGATAGATAGACAGACAGATTGACACAGCATGGTCTTTTATAGCCACTGTTCCATGACATCACATAAGCCATTGTGACATCATCCTATGCAAATGAGCACAAGACATAACAGGAAGTCCAAAGCCACAGGGCAAGTCACATGATCAGCTTGACTGATAAGCCTGAGTTATACAACAGTTCTAAAGTCTCTATATTTATATAAAGCTGAGTGTATGTGTGTGTATCAAAGCTCCGCCCCTGGTAGTGGCATGGTAGGACAGGGACCCATCAGATCTAAGGTTACCTTGTCATGGTTTAAGGGCAAACAGTTACTGGCCAATATGTGTACTAAGAACCTTACTTTACAAAGATAAAATATCCCCCCAAAAAATCCCAAAATATAATTTTTTCAAAAAACGCATGTTTTTATATTTTTTCTCAAATGCATAGGTGCTTTACTTCTGTCTATCCATATGTGTATATACACACATGATTGGCAGTGATTGAGTGCTGCTGTGAACCTTTTTTTGTAGATAGATAGATATAAAAAGATGGAGAGATATAGGTAGTTGGACAGATAGAATAGATAGATAGATAGATAGACAGACAGACAGACAGACAGACAGACAGATAGATAGACAGACAGATTGACACAGCATGGTCTTTTATAGCCACTGTTCCATGACATCACATAAGCCATTGTGACATCATCCTATGCAAATGAGCACATGACATCACAGGAAGTCCAAAGCCACAGGGCAAGTCACATGATCAGCTTGACTGATAGGCCTGAGTTTGACAACAGTTCTAAAGTCTCTATATTTATATAAAGCTGAGTGTATGTGTGTGTATCAAAGCTCCGCCCCCCGGTAGTGGCATGGTAGGACAGGGACCCATCAGATCTAAGGTCACCTTGTCATGGTTTATGGGCAAAGAGTTACTGGCCAATATGTGTACTAAGAACATTACTTTACAAACATAAAATATCCCCCCAAAAAAATCCCATAATTTAATTTTTTCAAAAAACGCATGTTTTTATATTTTTTCTCAAATGCATAGGTGCTTTAGGATAGAGATGTGCAGGAGGGCCTGTAACCCTCAAGTGGGTGTATTATAGTCTAGCCCTTTGGCCAGGGCAGCCAAAAATTGTGAGGTTCAATAATGACCCATGCATACAGACATGTAGTAGGGCCTGTATCCCTCAAGTGGGTGTATTTTAGTATAGCCCTTTGGCCAGGGCAGCCAAAAATTGGGAGGCTCCACATTGTCCCTGGATAGAGACGTGCAGGAGGGCCTGTAAAGAAGAACTGGGTGTATTGTAGTATAGCCCTTTGGCCAGGGCAGCCAAAAATTGGAAGGTTCAACAATGACCCATGCATACAGACATGTAGTAGGGCCTGTAACCCTCAAGTTGGTGTATTGTAGTATAGGCCTTTGGCCAGGGCAGCCAAAAATGGGAAGGTTCAACAATGACCCATGCATACAGACATGTATTGGGCCTGTAACCCTCAAGTGGGTGTATTGTAGTATAGGCCTTTGGCCAGGGCAGCCAAAAATTGGCAGGCTCCTCATTGTCCCTGGATAGAGACGTGCAGGAGGGCCTGTAAAGAAGAACTGGGTGTATTGTAGTATAGCCCTTTGGCCGGGGCTGCCAAAAATTGGAAGGTTCAACAATGACCCATGCATACAGACATGTAGTAGGGCCTGTAACCCTCAAGTGGGTGTATTGTAGTATAGCCCTTTGGTCAGGGCAGCCAAAAATTGGGAGGTTCAACAATGACCCATGCATACAGACATGTAGTAGGGCCTGTAACCCTCAAATGGGTGTATTTTAGTATAGGCCTTTGGCCAGGGCAGCCAAAAATTGGGGGGCTCCACATTGTCCAAGGATAGAGATGTGCAGGAGGGCCTGTAACCCTCAAGTGGGTGTATTATAGTCTAGCCCTTTGGCCAGGGCAGCCAAAAATTTGGAGGTTCAACAATGACCCATGCATACAGACATGTAGTAGGGCCTGTAACCCTCAAGTTGGTGTATTGTAGTATAGCCCTTTGGTCAGGGTAGCCAAAAATTGGGAGGTTCAACAATGACCCATGCATACAGACATTTAGTAGGGCCTGTAACCCTCAAGTGGGTGTATTGTAGTATAGGCCTTTGGCCAGGGCAGCCAAAAATTGGGAGGCTCCTCATTGTCCCTGGATAGAGACATGCAGGAGGGCCTGTAACCCTTAAGTGGGTGTATTGTAGTATAGCCCTTTGGTCAGGGCAGCCAAAAATTGGGAGGTTCAACAATGACCCATGCATACAGACATGTAGTAGGGCCTGTAACCCTCAAATGGGTGTATATTAGTATAGGCCTTTGGCCAGGGCAGCCAAAAATTGGGAGGCTCCACATTGTCCCTGGATAGAGACGTGCAGGAGGGCCTGTAACCCTCCAGTGGGTGTATTATAGTCTAGCCCTTTGGCCAGGGAAGCCAAAAATTGGGAGGTTCAACAATGACCCATGCATACAGACATGTAGTAGGGCCTGTAACCCTCAAGTGGGTGTATTGTAGTATAGCCCTTTGGTCAGGGTAGCCAAAAATTGGGAGGTTCAACAATGACCCATGCATACAGACATGTAGTAGGGCCTGTAACCCTCAAGTGGGTGTATTGTAGTATAGGCCTTTGGCCAGGCCAGCCAAAAATTGGGAGGCTCCTCATTGTCCCTGGATAGAGACATGCAGGAGGGCCTGTAAACAAGAACTGGGTGTATTGTAGTATAGCCCTTTGGCCAGGGCAGCCCAAAATTGGGAGGTTTAACAATGACCCATGCATACAGACATGTAGTAGGGCCTGTAACCCTCAAGTGGGTGTATTTTAGTATAGCCCTTTGGCCAGGGCAGCCAAAAATTGGGAGGCGTGCAGGAGGGCCTCAAAACATTTTTCCCATTGAAAAGGAGCGGGTATCCTGTCGTTGTAATGCCCATTCAAAAAGAATACGCGTAAAAATTTACCACTGGGGGTATACCTGAAACAACAGCCTAAGTATTGTAACGGTCATCATGGTGGCACATGAGGAGAAGGAGGAGCAGTCCAGCAATTATCCAAGGAAGAGGAAGACGACGTGGTGGATGATCCAGTAGCTGACCCAACCTGGCAGGAGGATATGCAGAGCGAGGACAGCAGTGCACAGGGGGAGGGAGGCGTAGCATCCCAACAGGCAGTACGAAGCAGAGTCGGGTCCGCAGGAAGAAGGCAGGGAACCGTTCCCCGGAGCAACAACATGACACAAGGTGCCTGTGCAAATGTTAGGTCTTCCCGAGTCTGGCAGTATTTTAAGTTGGCTCCAGATGACTCTAAAAAGGCCATTTGCAACACATGCTATGCCAGCATCAACAGGGGTACGAAAACTAGCAGCCTGACCACCACCATCATGATCAGGCACATGTCAGCCAAGCACCCGACTGTCATATATGATACAGTCTATATAGAGTCTAATGCATGGGTATAATGAGACACATGAGACATACGCTTCTTAAGCAGCTCTTGTATTGCTTCATACAAGTTAGTGCATCAACAGGATAACGTAAATGTAAGTTGCAGAGTGCAAGGCAAACAACCAAGGACATCAGAGCATTAAAGCGTAGTACAAGTCTCAAGGAAAGCATTCAGAGTCTATTACTTCCCTGTCAGATGTTGCTGGCAAACAGGAGGATTCTGTGTCCATAAATGATTCCAGGCAGAGTGAATCCAGGCTTCAGAGAGCAAGTCACAGACAGATTGCAGACCTGATTCAGGAGCACAGGTAAATCATCTGAAACTGATTAAAAGGGCAATTGGCAAGAAACAGAGCAGGGATATCAAAGCTGAGGACTCCATATTGTTTGAGGGCAAAAGTCAATGCACAGGACAGGTAACAAGATGGCCGACAAAATACACTAAATGCAAACATAACAACAGATATAGTAAAAAAGACTGAAAACCTTACACCGACTTTGTGGGAAGTACAACAGAGTCGAGGAGCGGTGCTTGCTGATGCCACTGCTACGTCTTCGCGTGTTGTGCGTGCGAGCCAATCCCCTGTACATGCTGGCCGCGAATAAGCCTCCGGCCCTGCACCTGAAGTTGCCCACGACAAATAACACCACCATCAAGCACGTCCTTGTCCCAGCGCAGCGTTCAATTATCCATTCAGCAAACCTTTGAACGCAGGCGCAAATACGCTGCCAACGCCCCACATGCCACAGTCCTGAATTCTCACATTTCGCGACTCTTAGCGCTAGAAATGTTGCCTTTACGGCTGGTGGAGACGGAAGCATTCCGCGACCTGATGGCGGCTGCTGTCCCACGTTACTCGGTCCCCAGCCGCCACTATTTCTCCAGATGTGCCGTCCCCGCATTGCATAACCACGTGTCCAACAGCATCACACGTGCCCTGAACAACGCTGTTTCAGCCAAAGTCCACGTAACCACAGACACGTGGACAAGTGCTTGTGGGCAAGACCGCTACATCTCCTTGACAAAACACTGGGTTAATATTGTGGAGGCTGGGACCCAGTCTGAGCGAGGGACGGAACACAGTCCTTCCCACACCAAGGATAGCAGGCCCTACCTCTGTCAGGGTTTCACCGACACTCTACAGCTCCGGAATGTCATGCTCTTCAGCCTCCTCCTACTGCGCATCCTCATCCACTGTACCCTCCACACCAGTCCCAAGCTGGAAGCACCGCAGCACTGCCTCTGCGAAGCGGCAACAGGCTGTGCTGAAGCTAGTCTGCATAGGTGACAAACCCCACAATGCAGAAGAGGTGTGGACAGCTCTGAAACAGCAGGCAGATCACTGGCTCACACCTCTGAACCTAAAGCCAGGAAAGGTTGTGTGTGACAATGGCCGGAACCTGGTGGCAGCTTTGAGGCGAGGGCAGCTGACGCATGTTCCATGCGTGGCCCATGTGCTCAACCTGGTGGTTCAGAGGTTTGTGAAGTCATATCCAGAGGTGTCTGACCTGCTGGTAAAAGTTCGGCGTCTGTCTGCACATTTTCGCAAGTCACCTGCTGCTTCAGCCGCCCTTGCCGGCTTTCAGCGCCGTTTGCGTCTTCCGGCCCACAGACTGTTGTGTGATGTCCCCACGCGTTGGAATTCAACTCTGCACATGTTGGTCAGGATATGTGAGCAGAATAGGGCAGTTGTGGACTACCTGCATCACCTAAGCCGTCGGGAAATGGGTCAAACTCCACACATAACACCTGAGGAGTGGAGATGGATGTCGGACCTATGCACCGTCCTACAAAACTTTGAGGACTCCACCAAGTTGGTGAGCGGCGATGACGCCATTATTAGCGTCACCATACCACTACTCTGCCTGCTAAAACGGTCTCTGCTGAAAATAAAAGAGGATGCATTGCAGGCCGAGCGCGATGACTTTGAGCAAGAAACAGTAGTGGGTCTGGGTGAAAACACACAGCCCAGCCTCATCTCGTCACAACGTGCAGTGGAGGACTATGACGAGGAGGAGGAGGATGAAGACATGGAGCAACTCTCTGGCCAAATTGAGGATATGACATGCACACCAGTCATACCCTCGATTCAGCGTGGCTGGCCAGAGGACAGGGGAGATGAGGAGGAGGAGGAGGAGCACAGCATGTTCAGTCATCGTGTTGGTCTGGATACTGAAGTGATGGCTGTTAAGAGTCTGGCGCACATGGCTGACTTTATGGTAAGCTGCCTGTCTCGTGACCCTCGCGTTCAGAACAACTTGGCCGACAATCAGTACTGGTTGGCAACACTGTTAGACCCACGCTACAAGGAGAACTTTATGTCTCTCATTCCTGAGGCGGAGAGGTCAGCCAAAATGCAGCAGTCCACAGGGCCATAGTCACGGAAGTAGTGAAATCATTCCCCTCACAAAACGCTAGCGGCATAGGTCAGGATTCGGTGGACAACCAAGGCGTACGGCCGAGAGGGGCACAAGTCCAATCCGCCAGAGGTAGGGGAACAGTCTTTACGATGTGGGACAGTTTTCTCAGCCCCTCACGTACCACAGCCCCTGAGGTGCGGGGTAGTGCCACCAGAAATGCTAAGTTTGGGCAGATGCTGAAGGAGTACCTTGCAGATCGAACAACTGTACTGCGAGATTCCTCTGTGCCTTTCAATTATTGGGTCTCCAAGCTGGACACGTAGGATGAATTGGCTCTCTACGCCTTGGAAGTCCTGGCCTGCCCTGCCGCTAGCATTTTATCAGAGCGTGTTTTCAGTGCTGCAGGTGGAATCATCACTGATAAACGCACCCGCCTGTCAACTGAAAATGCTGACAGGCTGACTCTGATCAAGATGAACAAGGGTTGGATTGGGCCAGACTTCACCACACCACCAGCAAATGACAACTGAATTTAAATTTTGTTATGTGAATTTGCCATGTACCTCCACTCACCCATGGGTACACACTTCAGTACTTTGGCTAATCGCTGGACTGCTCCTCCTTCTCCTCATGTGACACCATGATGACCGTTACAATAGTTAGGCTGTTGTTTGAGGTATACCCGCAGTGGTAAATTTTTTCGCCCATCCTTTTAGAATGGGCATTACAACGACAGGAGACCCGCTCCTTTTCAATGGGAAAAATGTTTTGAGGCCCTCCTGCACGTCTCTATCCAGGGACAAAGAGTAGCCTCCCAATTTTTGGCTGCCCTGGCCAAAGGGCAATACTACAATACACCCACTTGAGGGTTACAGGCCCTACTACATGTCTGTATGCATGGGTCATTGTTGAACCTCCCAATTTTTGGCTGCCCTGACCAAAGGGCTATACTACAATACACCCAGTTCTTGTTTACAGGCCCTCCTGCACGTCTCTATGCAGGGACAAAGAGGAGCCTCCCAATTTTTGGCTGCCCTGACCAAAGGGCTATACTACAATACACCCACTTGAGGGTTACAGGCCCTACTACATGTCTGAATGCGTGGGTCATTGTTGAACCTCCCAATTTTTGGCTGCCCTGGCCAAAGGCCTAGGCTAAAATGCACCCACTTCAGGGTTACAGGCCCTACTACATGTCTGTATGCATGGGTCATTGTTGAACCTCCCAATTTTTGGCTGCCCTGACCAAAGGGCTATACTACAATACACCCAGTTCTTGTTTACAGGCCCTCCTGCATGTCTCTATGCAGGGACAAAGAGGAGCCTCGAAATTTTTGGCTGCCCTGACCAAAGGGCTATACTACAATACACCCAGTTCTTGTTTACAGGCCCTCCTGCACGTCTCTATGCAGGGACAAAGAGGAGCCTCCCAATTTTTGGCTGCCCTGACCAAAGAGCTATACTACAATACACCCACTTGAGGGTTACAGACCCTACTACATGTCTGAATGCATGGGTCATTGTTGAACCTCCCATTTTTCGGCTGCCCTGGCCAAAGGCCTAGGCTAAAATTAACCCACTTGAGGGTTACAGGCCCTACTACATGTCTGTATGCATGGGTCATTGTTGAACCTCCCAATTTTTGGCTGCCCTGACCAAAGGGCTATACTACAATACACCCAGTTCTTGTTTACAGGCCCTCCTGCACGTCTCTATGCAGGGACAAAGAGGAGCCTCCCAATTTTTGGCTGCCCTGACCAAAGGGCTATACTACAATACACCCACTTGAGGGTTACAGGCCCTACTACATGTCTGAATGCATGGGTCATTGTTGAACCTCCCAATTTTTGGCTGCCCTGGCCAAAGGCCTAGGCTAAAATTCACCCACTTGAGGGTTACAGGCCCTACTACATGTCTGTATGCATGGGTCATTGTTGAACCTCCCAATTTTTGGCTGCCCTGACCAAAGGGCTATACTACAATACACCCAGTTCTTGTTTACAGGCCCTCCTGCACGTCTCTATGCAGGGACAAAGAGGAGCCTCCCAATTTTTGGCTGCCCTGACCAAAGGGCTATACTACAATACACCCACTTGAGGGTTACAGGCCCTACTACATGTCTGAATGCATGGGTCATTGTTGAACCTCCCAATTTTTGGCTGCCCTGGCCAAAGGCCTAGGCTAAAATTCACCCACTTGAGGGTTACAAGCCCTACTACATGTCTGTATGCATGGGTCATTGTTGAACCTCCCAATTTTTGGCTGCCCTGACCAAAGGGCTATACTACAATACACCCAGTTCTTGTTTACAGGCCCTCCTGCACGTCTCTATCCATGGACAAAGAGGAGCCTCACAATTTTTGGCTGCCCTGACCAAAGGGCTATACTACAATACACCCACTTGAGGGTTACAGGCCCTCCTGCATGTCTGTATCCAGGGGCATTGGTGAACCTCCCAATTTTGGACTGCCCTGGCAAAGGAAGATACTACAATACACCCAGTTTCTCAAAATGGGCACATTATTTCAAGACAGGGCTTCATGTTCGTCTCTTCTCAGGGTCATCGTAGTGCCGCACAATGTTTTCACGTAAAATCTTTCATGTAATCACAAAAAGTAACATACACCAGCTGTATCTCACTATTGGGTATGTGCCCTTAACATTTCCACCCTAAATATTCATTTTGGTGACATTTTGGAAGGTTTTCTGGAGACTCCGTAAAATTGGCGTGAAACTCGGACAACATTGTTCACAGCTGTGACTTTTGAGTGAGAAATGCTTCCAGGGGTCTTCCCCATGATGTTGCCATGTCATTTCAGCACTCTTCTGAGACTTTTGTGACATTTGTAGGGTTTTTCCATGCTGCCGGCAGTCATTTCATAAAAATACTCGTGTCTCCCATAGGATAACATTGGGCTCGTTACTCGGGCCGAGTACACGAGTATCTCGGGATATACCCGAGTATTTTAGTACTCGCTCATCACTAGTAATAGCCACAAGAAAGGCAACTTTTTGAGAAAGTCTAGAGAGGGACACCTCTCTCAAGGGTTCGAAAGGCGGCTTCTGTAAGGCCGCTAGAACCATATTAAGGTCCCAGGGGTCCAGAGGACGTCTGTAGGGGGGAACAATGTGATTTGCCCCTGTAAAAACGTTTTGACCTGAGGCAGGTTAGCCAGACGTTTGTTGAAAAGCACAGACAGAGCGGAGATCTGACCCTTTAGGGAACTGAGAGCCAAACCCTTGTTCAGCCCAGATTGAAGAAAGACAAGAAGGGTTGGAAGAGAGAAAGGCCAGGGAGACTTTTCGTTGAGACGACACCAAGAAAAGAAAATCTTCCAGACCCTATGGTAAATCTTTGCCGATGCGGGTTTCCTGGCTTGTCTCATGGTTGCGGCGACTTCAGAGGAAAAGCCACAAGATGTCAGCAACCAGTCTTCAAGTGCCACAAAGTCAGGCTGAGGGCCGCTGAATTGTGGTGGAAGAACGGCCCTTGAGACAGAAGGTCTGGCCGGTGCGGGAGCCTCCACGGAGTTCCCGTCGAGAGTTGTAACAGGTCCGGATACCAGGCCCTCCTGGGCCAGTCTGGGGCGATGAGCAGGGCTTGACGACATTCCATCCTGAGTTTCCGAAGAACCCTTGGTAATAGAGGAAATGGCGGAAACACGTAGGGAAGGCGAAACCTGGACCAATCCTGGACCAGAGCGTCCGCCGCCACAGCCTTGCTGTCCCGAGAACGAGACACGAACAGCGGAACCTGGTGGTTCAACCGAGAGGCCATGATGTCCCCGTCGGGTGTGCCCCATCTGTTGCAGATGTGAAGAAAGACATCTGGGTGGAGAGCCCATTCTCCTGCGTCCATACCTTGCCGAGTTAGATAGTCGGCCTCCCAATTGTCCACCCCGGGAATATGCACTACCGAGATGGACGAGTCGTTGTCCTTGACCCACTGTAGGATACGGTGGACCTCCGCGAGTGCCTGAGGACTGCGAGTGCCTCCCTGGTGGTTGATGTAAGCGACCGCAGTAGCGTTGTCGGATCGTATCCGAATCTGATTGCCCGCCAGGAATCTCTGAAATGCCAGAAGAGCCAAATAAATGGCCCGAATCCCCAGAACGTAGATCTGAAGGGAGGATTCCTGCTTCGACCAGGTGCCTTGCGCCCGGTGGTGAAGAAAAACGGCGCCCCAGCCTAGGAGACTGGCGTCCGTGGTCACTACCAACCAAGAGGGGGGCAGAAAGCATCTGCCCCGAGAGAGGGAGGTGGGAAGCAGCCACCAACGAAGAGACTCCTTCGTGACCGATAACAGAGGGATATGCTGGTCGAGGGAGGAGGACCTCTTGTTCCATCCGCGCAAGATCTGCAATTGCAGCGGACGGAGATGAAATTGCGCAAATGGAACTGCTTCTATGGTCGCCACCATCTTTCCCAACACGTGCATCAGACGCCTGATGGATACTGAGTCCGACTGCATGAGAGACTGGACCTCCTCCTGAATCGAGATCTGCTTGTCGACAGGCAGAACGATCAGAGCCGGAGCAGTATGAAACTCCATGCCCAGATAAGTTATTGACTGAGTAGGAAGGAGAACCGACTTGGGAATGTTGATCAACCACCCGAAGTGCTGTAGAGTGTCTAGAGTGACTGAGAGACTCAGCTGACACTGCTCCGCAGAGGGGGCTCTGACCAGAAGGTCGTCCAAGTACGGAGTCACTGCATGGCCCTGTGAATGCAGAACCGCCCCATCGCCGCCATCACTTTGGTGAAGACCCTCGGTGCGGAGGCAAGGCCGAAGGGAAGAGCCACGAACTGAAAGTGCTCCTCTCCTACAGCGAACCTCAGCCAACGCTGATGCGCAGGAGCAATGGGGACATGTAGATAGGCATCCTTGACATCCACTGAGGCTAGGAAGTCCCCCTGAGATAGAGACGCTATCACAGATCGCGGAGATTCCATGCGGAATTACCTGACTTTCACATGCCAGTTGAGAAGCTTGAGATCCAAAAACCGGTCTTACCAAACAGTCCTTCTTGGGAACCGTGAAGAGATTCGAGTAGAACCCCTAGAAGCGTTCCCCGAAGGGAACCTGGGTCACCACCCGTCCCGTGTCAGGGCGTCCAGCGCCTGACGAAAGGCCGAGGCCCTTGCCGGCGGGGGCGAGGAGAGACAGAAACGAGTCAGAGGACGCGAGGTCAGCTCTATTCTGTAGCCGTGGGAGATAACATCTACTACCCATTGGTCTTGGATCTGGCGGCGCCAGACGTCTCCAAATTGGGAGAGCCTACCACCGACCGAGGATGCTGCTGGGAGAGGCGGTGAGTCATGAAGAGGCAGCCTTGGCGGCTGTGGCGCTGGCTGGCTTCTTTTGCTGATTTTTGGACCTCCACGTCCGGCCTGACTTCTGATCCCTGTCTGTACGGGAGGAGGAGGAGGCGAAGGACGTCTTTGAGGAGGGACGAAAGGCCCGAAACTTGGCGTGCATCTGACGCTGACCCGACTTTTGCACCTTAGTCTGAGGTAAAGAAGTTGACTTCCCACCTGTGGATTCCTTGATGATATCGTCCAATTGTTCGCCAAAGAGCCTGTTTCCCGCGAACGGGAGACCCTGGAGAAACTTCTTGGACGTGGCATCAGCCTTCCAGTCACGCAGCCATAGCATTCTGCGGGCTGCGAGTGAGTTAGCCGAAGCCACAGCAGTACGGCTGGCGGACTCCATGATCGCTGATCTAGCGTAGTCATTAAATGCAGAAGCTTGAGACGTGAGGGTAGTGACCTCGGGAATATCCTGAGCTACAACATTTAGCTCTGCCAAACAGGCAGAAACAGCCTGCAGGGCCCACACTACAGCGAAAGCCAGGGCAAACGAGGCTCCTGTAGCCTCATAGATTGACTTCTGCAGAAGTTCAATCTGTCGGTCAGTAGGGTCCTTAAGAGAGGAGCCATCTGCAACTAACATGACTGTATTGGCCGACAACCTGGAGACCGGGGCATCTACCTTAGGAGAAGCCGACCAACTCTTTACCACATCAGGGGGAAAAGGATATCGAGTATCCTTCTGCTTCCTGGAAAAGCGTTTGTCAGGACAAGTCCTGGGGGTCTGTACCGTTGATCTAAAGTTCGAATGATCAAAGAAAGAGCCCCGGGGTCTGGATGGAGGAAGGAACTGATACAGTTCCTCTGAGAGCGAAGTCTCCACTGTGGGAGGGTGAGCAGTTAAATCCAATACCGTGCTAATGGAGGACACCAAGTCATCCACCAAAGAATCCTCCTCTGAGGTCTCGTCCGAGGGCCTCACGGAATCCTGACCATCAGCCGCATCAATCTGAGAACCCTCAGCATGAGACTCCGTGTGAAGAGAGGAGGCCGGAGAGAGTGCTCTATGTGGCCGTTTAGGGGGTCTAGGAGAGGGGGCTATGTCTGAGACCCCTGTATTGTCTCCAGAGTCAAAACCCCCAGAAGGGGACGACTCGCTGTGGCACCTGCGGCGTGAGGCAGAGGGACCGGGGGCACTTTCCCGGTGACTAGCCTGTAAAGACTCCTGCAAAACTCTGGTTAGAGCCGTCATGGACTGGGCAAAAGATTCTGAAAAGGACCTAGTGAAAGCTACAGTCCAAGGAGTGACAGCCTGGTCCCCCTGACTAGGGGGAGGCTCTGATGTAGCAGAGCTGGGGGGAGCCTCATGTGCCTCTTCAGATTCATGTGAAGAGCAGGCAGAGCAATGAGGGTAAATAGACCCAGCAGGCAGGGCAATCTTGCAAGCAGTGCAAGAAGAATAAAATGTCTGCACCTTAGGGGCTTTGCTCCTGGTGGAAGACATGTCGCCCTTAGTATTAATCCTCCAAGAGGGAAAAACTAGAGGGGGGAATAGGAGTAGGAAGGCACCAACAAGAGACCTGTGGTGACTTACCAGGCTGAAAAGGGAGTGTGTGTGTGCCCTCCGGATGCCCCGCTTCTTGCTAGCAGCCGCAGAGTGCAGGGAGAGACGCTGGGAGATGTGACCAGAAGTCTCCAGCCCCTACATAAGATGGCCGCCGGAGCCGAGAGAGGGGGCGTGGCCTAGCGGCGCGGGAATCCGGAGGGCTGCTCCCCTTCCCCAGCCAGGCTATGATGCGAGCCCTGGCAGGGAGCGGCCGAGCTCCAAGACCGCCCCCAAAGGCGGTCAGGCCCGCCTCCGGAGGAGCCCGGGCTTATGGAGCAAAACAAGGCCGCAATGAAGCCGGGGCCTAAATTTAGACCGCCGGCCAGCGCTCGGGAGCACCCGAGCGCGGTAGTGCCCTGCACCCAAGGAAACCCACGGTCCTGCAGTGAGAGGCCGCTAGGGACTGGGGGAAGGCCACCAGGGACCCCTCCAGTGTGTGAGCAGGACTGCACACACATTGTAGAGTCCAAAGGCAGATAAGGGCAGAAGGGCCAGGAGACTGCACACACAGATAGACAAGTAAATCCCCCGTATGAGCAGGTTCCAGAGACCACCCAGGTGGTTGGACCGGGCTGCAGCTGTAGCATAACCCCCAGAGTACCTTAAGTAGGCGTAGGGGGCCGAGGCCTGTGGTCCACGACTCCAGCCGACAGGATCCAAAGGGGCTGTGGATGGAGTCAGAGCTCCAGAAGTTCTGGGAGCCCATAACGATCCCACTTCTCCAGGGCCCCGAGGGGATGGAGAAGGAAACAGCATGAGGGTTCCAGCCCGTTGTACCCCAAGGGTACCTCAACCACCTCTGCCCGAGGGTGAGGAAGGAGACATGCTGGGGATCCATAAGGATCCTCTTTGCTTCCATCCGACACTCTCCAAAGAGAGTGAGTAAGACTAAGAGTGAGAGTGGATGAGTGCAGAGTGTGCCTCCTTCAACACAAAGCTAAGAACTGACAGGATTCCTCCTAGAGGGGGTGTATAGGCAGTAGGGGAGGAGTTACACTTCTTGTTTTAAGTGTAATACTTTGTGTGTCCTCCGGACGCGGAAGCTATACACCCAATGTCTGGGTCTCCCAATGGAGCGAAAAAGAAATAAGAAATGACATTTTGTTTTTGTTTAGTAAAATGTTACTTCAGCCCACATTTTTATTTTCACAAGGGTAACAGGAGAATGTGGACCCCAATATTTGTTATGTAATGTCTTTGTGGCGCCCCACAACGAGTGCGTCACAAGGGAGTATTGCAGCCGCAATATTCTCTGACAAAGCAGTGAAATAGTTAACTCTGAGATCCAACCCAACATGCAACACCTAGAACAGGGGACCAATCCTAGGTCCTGGTGGGTGGAGTGTTAGGGTAGTGGAGTAGAACACACAAGAATCTAGACAGAAAAAGAGAATAGTCTAGAACTCGGAGAAGAAGGGTCTAGGACTAGAACTTGGAGAGGAGCGGGGGCTCCGCACTCCGTGCGGGCCCCTGGGCCGTCACCGGTCGGGTGTCAGCACCTGAGGCCTTAACTACCGGGATTGGGCATATCTACACGGGTTCCCAAAAGACTCCCGTGCCCACAACTCACAGCCGGTTCACTGGTACCGAAGCTGACAGCAGTTCACCTCTGCCACGCGAACCAGAAGAGTGGAGGATCAGCTTTATAGGAGCACCCCACCACCAGCCAGTTTCCAGTCGCCTAACCAGCGGTGTACCCACTGAGGGACCCAAGGCTCCCAAAGCATCCAGAACGTACATCATGGATAGGGCATTGAAGCAGCCTCCCCGTACCCGACCTGGTATTCCTGGGCGACGCTGGCAAGAAGGAACTAAGTAGGTAGAATGGAGGAACACTGCGGATCTCTGAGGAACACTATCACTGCTGAGTCCACCCGGTCTACTACTCAACCACTGTAAGCCATGTACTGCCTGCTGGTTACAGTAAAGACCCGTTGCAGAGACTATCTGTGTCCGTGCTTCCTTATGAACTATCCGTCCGCACACTAAGGTAACCGCAGCTGCCGCACAACATCTTGAGCAGCTCCAGCCTCCGGGGATCACCGCTCAGCCTGTGGGGAGCGTAACATCTTGCTGCTGTCCATCCCCCGGGGGTTCCGCAGCGTCGGTAGCCCTTACCGAATCTACTCATAGGTGGCGTCACGAATAAAACAAATTAAACCCCCTTTTTAATCTGTTCCCGCAAGACGTCTTCAATTTTGATCTGCACTACACCGGGCCCCACTACCGGCAGGCGCGGTCCACCCGTGACGAAGGAGAAGAATCGCCTGTATCAACCGGAGTCAGCCGGCCACGGTGAGTCAGAAAATGGCGTCACGAACAGGATACGAGCAGGCCCGTTACCCAACGGGTATAATGTGCTTAAACTGGACTTTATTGTCTACAATTGGACTTTGTTCGTCCCTAAAAGAACTTTCCCGCCTTTTCACCAATGGGTCAAAATGGCGCCCAAGATGGAGTTCCCGCCACAAGAAGCCGCCACGTGAAGCCCAGGAGTGAGGCGCCAAACTCTTTGTCCGCCCTGATTGCTCGAATCAACCATGGGGGCGGACCCCAAAGACTTTTCCCACCATTGGACTACAAAAGCCCACAGGAAATGGGAGTGTCAGAGTCAGAGAGAAGACTTCTTCACCAGCTCAACCAGAACGTCTTACCGGTTGAACGGGTGTGGTTTCCCTCCAAGAAGAATGGCCAGCATGAGACTCCAAGACCTGATGCAGGAGGTCGAGGCGGAGGCCAGAGCAGCCATCAGCCAACCGGGTCCGGATCCTGCCCTTACCATAGACGGCAGTCCCGACTTCTGGCTGGAGGCTCTACAAGACCTCCGGGTGCGGTTACTAGAGACAGTGGAATGGACGATCCGTAGCTGGAGCGCGACCCTAGGCAGACGACTACACCATGCGATGCAGCAGAGCCGACCGGGTACAGCTACTCCAAGCCCAGACGACGTCACCAGCTTCTCGACCGCCTCACCGTCGCCTACCACCTGTCCTGCTCTGTCACCAGAGCCAATAGACTGCGTCATTCCGGTGGAGGCCGCAACTCGACCCGTTCCAGCGACCAATATCGCAACCAATCCCGTTCTTGAGCCGGAGCTCATAACACGCTCCATGGAAGAACTTGATCTCTACCAGGTTCCCACTGAGGAACCCGCGACATGTTTCACCAGTACAGAGACTGTCGCCTGTTTTATCCCCGTACCGGAGGCTTCCCTTGCCATTGCCGAGGCCTACCTGGTAACCGGGATTGAAACACCTTTACCTGCGGAAACAGATGAAGAGGCAGGCAGCCTGGAAGCCCTGCAGGACGTCCCTACGGAAGGATCCGCAGCACCACCGCCCTGTTGTACAACGGAACAAGCTTCAACATCTCTCACCATCGAGCAGCCTGATGTGGTCATCGAGGAAGAGGTCGGAGAGGATGACGACGAGACCCACAGCACCGCTGAGGATTTCAACACCGGGTTCGCTTGGGGAGACAACAAGGAGCTTCCTACCGGGCATACAGTTCGGGTACACTGGTCGGGTGCACTGCCGACACCTTCCCCTGTGCCGTTCCACCGGGTGCCGATACAGACAGCCCGCCAAGTTCAAGCTTCCCGCCAAACCACCAGCTCCATTACTCATCTTTACACCCCGAGCCGTAACGAAGGAGATGTACGCCAGAGACGACGAGAGGAGTGGCAAGCCAGAGAACCGCCCAACATGCAGGCCCGTGCCGAGGCTCGCCACCAGCCGCCGCTGCCTGATGAACTCCGCCGTGAAGGTAGAATTTCCACCTTTAACTTACATACCGGGTGGGGGTTCGCTTGGGAGGTGGGTTTGAATGAGGAGGTGTTTGTGGGGCGCCGGGACGTTGAGTCAAACTTGCCAAGAGGACATCCCGATCGCGACCTATACCGGGGCGATATTATCACCTACGAGCGCTATGCTTGTGCAGATGGGTGGTTCGCTATCCGGGTGCGCCATCACCCTCAGAGCCAGTGACTTTAAAACTTGAACTTCCTCAATGACTCTGTTCCCGTTAATCACTGACTGTGTGATCTTGCGGCTACAGCCTGGACTCTAGTTAAAGGACAGCCGACCGCACGCCGGGTCCGCACAAAGTGATTACCTGTTTCTTTGCTTATATCACCAAAGCATACCTTTACCTATTTTTCATTTTAATAAAAGTGTGTCATATATGTATAAAAATACAAAAACCTCTGTAATGTGAGTAGTTTGACGCTTGGGGACAAGCTGATTTAACCAAGGGGGAGTGTGGCGCCCCGCAACGAGTGCGTCACAAGGGAGTATTGCAGCCGCAATATTCTCTGACAAAGCAGTGAAATAGATAACTCTGAGATCCAACCCAACATGCAACACCTAGAACAGGGGACCAATCCTAGGTCCTGGTGGGTGGAGTGTTAGGGTAGTGGAGTAGAACACACAAGAATCTAGACAGAAAAAGAGAATAGTCTAGAACTCGGAGAAGAAGGGTCTAGGACTAGAACTTGGAGAGGAGCGGGGGCTCCGCACTCCGTGCGGGCCCCTGGGCCGTCACCGGTCGGGTGTCAGCACCTGAGGCCTTAACTACCGGGATTGGGCATATCTACACGGGTTCCCAAAAGACTCCCGTGCCCACAACTCACAGCCGGTTCACTGGTACCGAAGCTGGCAGCAGTTCACCTCTGCCACGCGAACCAGAAGAGTGGAGGATCAGCTTTATAGGAGCACCCCACCACCAGCCAGTTTCCAGTCGTCTAACCAGCGGTGTACCCACTGAGGGACCCAAGGCTCCCCAAAGCATCCAGAACGTACATCATGGATAGGGCATTGAAGCAGCCTCCCCGTACCCGACCTGGTATTCCTGGGCGACGCTGGCAAGAAGGAACTAAGTAGGTAGAATGGAGGAACACTGCGGATCTCTGAGGAACACTATCACTGCTGAGTCCACCCGGTCTACTACTCAACCACTGTAAGCCATGTACTGCCTGCTGGTTACAGTAAAGACCCTTTGCAGAGACTATCTGTGTCCGTGCTTCCTTATGAACTATCCGTCCGCACACTAAGGTAACCGCAGCTGCCGCACAACATCTTGAGCAGCTCCAGCCTCCGGGGATCACCGCTCAGCCTGTGGGGAGCGTAACATCTTGCTGCTGTCCATCCCCCGGGGGTTCCGCAGCGTCGGTAGCCCTTACCGAATCTACTCATAGGTGGCGTCACGAATAAAACAAATTAAACCCCCTTTTTAATCTGTTCCCGCAAGACGTCTTCAATTTTGATCTGCACTACACCGGGCCCCACTACCGGCAGGCGCGGTCCACCCGTGACAAGGAAGGAGAAGAATCGCCTGTATCAACCGAAGTCAGCCGGCCACGGTGAGTCATCTTCTCATATGTCGGTACCTGATACGTGGTTGGAAACTACTGTTTGAGCACACCATAGGCCAACTCAAAAATCTTCACCATGGAAGTTGTATTCCAATTACCAAATACCTCAAAAAAGACCCTTAAGGGACTATGGAATAGCTTTAAAAATCACCAATTTATTAAAGAGCTTTCTTAAAAGCAATACAGTAGAAAATTCTTTATACTAAATCACAAAGATACAACATGGAGTCACAATAAAAACATAATACAATTAAGTCTGGAAAATTTCAGGAGGTTACAATAACATATTTAAGTACCTCATGGCACTAGGAGATACACAATACAGGGATATCCAGGGGTCAGATTCCACCCTCACAATAGTTATACCATATAGGATTAATCAATCCCAAAGTAATGGAGGTGCAAAATAGTGGATAAGTATCTTACGTTAGAGATGGGCAGTATACTACATCTACAATACCCACCAATTGGTGATATGGGGAGTTGTGGTTAGTGCTATCAGAATATACTAGCTCTTAAACTCCACTCACCCAGCCCTGTATACTGTCTACCTCCCACAATTCCACTGTTCACCTCAGCCCACTACGGGTTAAATTCAAACATGGTGACACACAGGGATCGAAATAAGGCCCCAGATTAGGGTGGTACAGACCTGTATGTGTAGAGCTCCCGGCTACCCCGACGCCGTTTCATCAAGGGACTTCCTCAGGGGGTCAGTGTGCCAGTTATGGACATGTAAAGCGGACTTAAATAGTGCCCATATTACCTAATGTACTACCGGTGTGTATCGTCGCCCCTCCTTGACATTCGTTGTGCCTCCGATCATGTGAACGTCTCTGATCACGTGCTCCCGACAACCTCCGGCGTTTGGACCGCAAGCGGAAGTGACGTGCATAATGCACGCCACCGGCGCCCGTCGGTGACACTCCGGGAGTAGGCGGGGCCAGAGTCCAGTACACATGACTTGGGCAACTCAGCAGAAGGAGGGAGGCGATCATCAAACCTATAGGGGCGGGGACCGTGCAGAGAGATGAAAGCAGTCACAGATCTACCATTCTACGTGAACGTGTTCCCCACTAACACTCTGAAAAACGGATTGGCATGTGTAACCCTAGCCTTAGCTAGTAGATAGAAAAATATTGGAATCTGAGAGTCCTCAGTGGTTGATACCTTTTAATGGCTAACTGAAAAGATGGTAAACATAGCAAGCTTTCGGGACACTATGGCCCCTTATCAGACTGATGAAGAGGCCATAGTGTCTTGAAAGCTTGCTATGTTTACCATCTTTTCAGTTAGCCATTATAAGGTATCAACCACTGAGGACTCTCAGATTCTAATATTTTTCAAATCTAGAACAAAATCTAAGAATAGATACAGGAATATTATGTACAAACATGTACAACACACAAACATACATCTTACCTTTCACCGTCCGGCGAAAATAAAACGGCTTCAGAATACGGATGATATTGTATTCTGGCTTAGGACGATTCATCAGCCTCTTACTTCTCCGCAGTGGTGGCTTTCTAGAAAGATCACGGCAGAATGACATGCACAAAAAAAAAATAAAATAATTAGTTAATATAATTTACTACGCATCATTTCTGAAATCCCTTTGTTAACATGTTAGAAGGTGTAAACATTCAGCAGCAATTTTTCACCTTTTCCACAAAATATACAAAGCGTTATATTTAGAATGTTGCTCTCCACTTTTGAAGTGACTTTGAGGGGCCTTCAGAGAACCAACTAACAAGACCATATTTTTAGGCCACGTGCACACGCTGAGTATTTGATGAGTTTTTTACCTCAGGATTTGTAGCCAAAACCAGGAGTGGGTGATAAATACAGAAGTGATGCAGGTGTCTTTATTAGACTTTTCCTTCGATTGCTCCACTCCTGGTTTTGTCTACAAATCCTGAGGTAAATAACTCATCAAATACTCAGCGTGTGCATGTTGCCTTAAAGCTGCTCCCTCCAAGGTATTCAAAATCACATTCAAAAGTTTGTTAACCATTCAATTATGTCACGGAAAGTTATGCAAATTGGAGGAAAAAATAAGAAATTACATTTTGTTTTTGTCTAGTAAAATGTTACTTCAGCCCCACATTTTTATTTTCACAAGGGTAACCGGAGAATGTGGACCCCAATATTTGTTATGTAATGTCTTCTCATATGTCGGTACCTGATACGTGGTTGGAAACTACTGTTTGAGCACACCATAGGCCAACTCAAAAATCTTCACCATGGAAGTGTATTCCAATTACCAAATACTTCAAAAAAGACCCTTAAGGGACTATGGAATAGCTTTAAAAATCACCAATTTATTAAAGAGCTTTCTTAAAAGCAATACAGTAGAAAATTCTTTATACAAAATCACAAAGATACAACATGGACTCACAATGAAAACATAATACAATTAAGTCTGGAAAATTTCAGGAGGTTACAATAACAAATTTAAGTACCTCATGGCACTAGGAGATACACAATAAAGAGAATTTTGTTTACTTACCGTAAATTCTTTTTCCTTTAGTCCGTAAATCTGGGAGACCCTGACATTGGGTGTTATATGCTGCCCCCTGGAGGTCACACCAAATATATAAGAGATTTACTCCTCCTTCTCCCCTGCAGCATATACGCCCCCCTGCAGGAATACTGTCATTTTGGTATATAAGCAGTAGGAGGAAAACATTGTACTTTAAACCAAATTCCCGGCCAACAGGGCCGAACAGGAAAAGTATAAGGCCAGAACAATGGCCAACAGTAAGACTATGTGCTGAAAAGAGCCGCAGGTACGCCCGTAGGGCAAAAAGGGGAGGGTGCTGAGTCTCCCAGATTTACAGACTAAAGGAAAAAGAATTTACGGTAAGTAAACAAAATTCTCTTTTTCCTTGTCGTCCAAATCCGGGAGACCCCGACATTGGGACGTCCAAAAGCAGTCCCAGGGTGGGAAAAAACCACTGCACCCTGAAAGGCAACTCAGACATTTACAGGTGGGCAACAGCCGCCTGGAGAACGCGTCTGCCCAGACCTGCATCCGCTGAGGCATGAACATGTACCTGGTAATGCTTCGAGAACGTGTGGAGGCTTGACCAAGTGGCAGCCTGACACACCTGTTGGGCCGAGGCTTGGTGCCGCAAAGCCCAGGAGGCGCCCACAGCCCTGGTGGAATGCGCCTTGAGACCTGCTGGGGGCGACTTGTGCGAGACCGAATAGGCCTCCAATATGGCCGACCTGATCCAACGGGCAATTGTGGCCTTGGAAGCGGAAGAGCCCTTGCCGCGTCCGGCCGTGAGAATGAAGAGGGAATTGAAAAGCAATCAATCGCACACTCATGTGTAAGTTTGCAAACAATGAAGTCTTTTTTATTCAGGAGCAGCGAGAAACCAACGTTTCGGTCCTTCCCGGACCTTCATCACGGTAGTTGCTGCAGGTTGTAAAATATATACAGGACATGATCAGTATATACAAGCAATATTTACAGTTTATACAATTCACAATGATACTCCCATAACAGGTGTCACATGTGTGTTTTCAAAGAATATAGGTTTGTATGGTATATCTATACATAGCAAGGGAGAGAGGAGAGTGTTCTCAAGAGAGATAAAGGTGGCCCTTCTAGAGTTAGCATAATGTATATATAGTCTAAGGAACTACCCAAGAAGAGGTACCCCACGAGGAGGTCAAGGAGGCGGAGGTCAACCCAGAATGAGGACCAGATCGCAGGTAAGGGTCCCAACCTGATAGTAAATATTTCTCATTATACTCTCTCTCCAATAGAATTTAAAGTGTTGAATAAGGGTTTAAGTTTTTGCCCGACACCCAAATGGGACTCCTTTAACCTTGAAAGGGATCTACAGAACCATTAGATTAAAGACACATTTTGAGTCAGGTCAGACGAGCCAGAGTACTAGAACACCTGAGACACAAAAGGCAGTCAGCATCTCTACCCTAGGCTTACGCAACAAAAGTAAATTTATGCCACCAAAGACATATAATGCAACGGAGACATTTATCTCACTAGTTGAACAAGATGTAAAAGAACATCTACATGAACACAAACTAGGTTTCTTCCCCACTCGCAATAATATCACGCACATCGAACGCCAAGCCCTACATTCACTACAGCATAACAAAGACATTACTATTAAACCGGCGGATAAAGGCAATGCGATTGTGGTTATGAACACCTCAGATTACATAAAGGAAATTCGCAGGCAACTTGATGATTCAGACACTTACAAAATAATCAATAATGATCCCACAAGTAAAATCAGGAACAAAATCCAGACAATCTTACAATTATATATGAGAAAGAACACTATAGATGAAAAAACTGCTACATTCCTAACCAAATCAGACCCCGTAACACCGGTAATCTATATACTACCGAAAATCCACAAAAATCTAAACAATCCACCAGGACGACCTATAGTTGCTTACACAGAATTTATTCTTTCTCCACTTTCAATTTTTCTTGAAAAAATTCTCACCCCATTGGCACATAAAACAAAATCCTTCATCTTGGATACAAACAGTTTCCTTGCCAAACTTAACACGTTGGGTAAGGTACCTACTGATTGTATCTTACTGACTCTCGATGTAAATAGCCTTTACACCTCTATAGATCATGAAAAAAGTTATCCTTGCGGCTAAAGAGGCTCTTTTAGAATCCAACTTCTCTCAGGATGAAATCCAACTGTGTTTAGACCTATTAGCAACAGTTCTAAAAGAAAACTTTTTTCTGTTTCAAGACGATTTTTTTCTGCAAACGCGTGGGACCGCGATGGGGGCCAATATGGCTCCGGCCTACGCAAATTTATATATGGATAACTTTGAAAGGACATACATATACTCTCATCCACTATTTCAAAAAAATGCCACCATTTGGATTCGATATATTGATGACATTTTCTGTATCTGGAAGGGCAGCCCCATGGAGTTGGAGCTGTTCTTTACAGATATTAATAAAATACGACCTGAACTTACCTTTACTATGCAGCATGACACAAATGAAATTAACTTCCTAGATGCTAAAGTTTTTAAAAAAATGGATGGCAGCCTAGGAACAGATATCTATAAAAAATCTACTGATCGCAACGGCCTATTGCGTTTTGACAGTTGTCACCCCAGCTCTACTAAAAATAGCCTACCAAGATCCCAATTCCAGAGGGTAGCTAGACTCGTTTCAGAGGGTGACTCTCTTCCGCTGAGACTGCGAGAGATGGGTGACAAATTCCGCTAAAGTAACTATCCAGAGGATCTAATCCAATCGGAGACAGCACGAATTTTAAATCATGAATTGTCAATATCCCCTGCGGTCAAAGTGGATAGAGTACCCTTTGTACATACTCACCATCCAACAATGCCCAAAATATATAATATTATAAAAAAACATTGGCCGCTTTTGAAAAAGGCATATCCGAGAATCAATATTTTTGAACATCCTCCACTAATGTGCAAAAGGAGACCCCCTAACCTAAAAAATTCTCTGATCAGAGCAGACATTGGTAGTAGCACAAAGCTACCAACACAGACTTTCTTGCATACACAACGAAAGGGTACATTTCCTTGTCTTAGCTGTGCAGCATGCTCAAACGTAATTAAAGGGGACCACTTTACACACCCACAGACAGGTAAATCATACCCGATTAAGGGATACCATACATGTAACTCTAACTACGTGGTTTACCTAATCAAATGCCCTTGCAGCTTATTGTATGTTGGTGAGACTACTCAACACATCAAAGACAGAATAGCGAGTCATAAATCTACAATAAGGTGTGAGAAAAACTGGCTACCGATCCCACACCACTTCAATGAGGCAAAACATTCAGTTTCTCAGCTGAGATACCAGGTAATTGAACAGGTCGCCAGACCCCGCAGGGGTGGCAACCATTTACAGCTCTTGAAAACGAGGTAAAGCTTCTGGATTTATACACTACAAACCTTGAATCCGAAAGGGCTAAACAGGGAAATAGACTGGCTAGCTTGACCTGACACGAATGTCTTTTTCTATAACCCCCTTCTTCTAGATGTACTAAGGAAACGTGATTATCGCACCGTCTTGTCTGTCTATAGTCGTGCACCAGGAGGGTAAGAAACTGTAGTGTATGTTAGTCTTGCTATGGATATTTTGCATAGATATATGGATAAATGTTTGTATGACAGTATTTCTGTTGCTACGGGTTGGGACCCCCTGTGTTGCTTCTGGCACTATTTTTCCTACAGGACTAAATCCTCCGTGAAACACTCTTCATACTAAGTGGAAACAATAATCTAACAGCGTATTTGTCCTCCGATAAGAAGATTGTAAAATTGTAAAACGAAATAAGCATGACATATACCTATACTGATCCCCCTCTCCAGGGGGCCCAGTATATATGTGATCACTCGATATTTATGTGTCTACTTTGTATGTACATATCTCCTGTGGGCTCTGCACCTCTCTAGTGCTATTAACCAACCTCTGGTCATGGACCATAGAATCCTCCTAACAACCCATGCACACCACTATCTTTATTAATACATAATTTTAGAACAATTCAGTCACCTTTCTACCAGAGAACTGATAATAACAGATATGTGGCCCAAAAACTACTATTATGGGATATACAAAGAGTATTGTGATCTCCCTACACCTCTTCCCTATATTCCTCCCACAACAGGGCGTGCTGCCAGTGTAGTCACTGTTTGTGACACACTTCCGCCCTTCTGAGCATCATCACCATGGGTACAAGGTGATAGACAGGTGCGGTCACTTCCGGTGACGCACTTCCGCCTATAGTGCGCATGCGCCGGCGTCCACGGCAGGATCCGGTCCGCTCCTTTATAGAGCGGCCGGACCAGCGGCAGGAGCGCAGTAATGAAAAAACTACCCGGAACGGGATTACACAGATTAAGAATTAAGGTGAGCACATTCTAAGAAACATATCCCTGATCATTAGCCTTTGCCACAATAATGAGACCGGGCACTGCCCTCACTAACTGTCCACATATAGGTCTCTGAAATAAGACTGAATGTACTTATATGTATCTCTGCATGAATACCTTTGCTAGAGGTTCACATATAGGACTCTGAAACGAGACTGAGTATATTGATGTGTATCCCTGCATGAATATCCTTGCTAGGGCTCCATGCCTACATGTAAAAAACCCTCCTGATATATTACATCTTTTCCCACTTCCAGGCACCCTGGAACAGGGTCAAAGAAGCACCCCTGTTCGACTACCCTCAAAGGTAACTTGAAATAGTGAAATATAAACATAAATAACTATTAAAAGTAGCTTGGTTATTAAAATACTATATATGATTTACAACAGCTGGAAAACCCAGTGGGACATCGACCCTAAACAGGATAGGAGCATATATGAAAAAAGATGATAACTGAATCTATGCACTATTTATGTTTCTATCGATACCTGTCCAAACCATGCACACTCAGGTTCCTTAGACTATATATACATTATGCTAACTCTAGAAGGGCCACCTTTATCTCTCTTGAGAACACTCTCCTCTCTCCCTTGCTATGTATAGATATACCATACAAACCTATATTCTTTGAAAACACACAGGTGACACCTGTTATGGGAGTATCATTGTGAATTGTATAAACTGTAAATATTGCTTGTATATACTGATCATGTCCTGTATATATTTTACAACCTGCAGCAACTACCGTGATCAAGGTCCGGGAAGGACCGAAACGTTGGTTTCTCGCTGCTCCTGAATAAAAAAGACTTCATTTTTTGCAAACTTACACATGAGTGTGCGATTGATTGCTTTTCAATTGTCTACGTGGGTTAACCAGACCCCTCAATCAGCACCTCAACATATGAAACAAGCCTCAGAGTGCACGCCCTCTAATCAGAAAAAGAATGAAGAGGGAGTCCGTCCAACGGAGAGGAGCTGTGCAAGACAAGTACACCCTCAGGGCCCTGACCAAGTCCAGAGTGTGGAGGGCCTTCTCAACCCTGTGAACTGGATTTTGGCAAAAGGAAGGAAGAGAGATATCCTGATTGAGGTGGAAAGGAGAGACCACCTTCGGGAGAAAAGAGGGAACGGGGCGCAGGACAACCTTGTCCTGATGCACCACCAAGAATGGGGGCTTGCATGACAATGCCGCCAAATCAGACACCCGCCGAAGCGAGGTGATAGCCACCAGAAATGCCACCTTTTGTGACAGGGTGGACAAAGGGATGCCTGAGATAGGTTCAAACGGAGGCTTCTGAAGGGCCGAGAGAACCAAATTAAGATCCCAAGGTTCTAGAGGAGGCTTGTAAGGAGGGACAATGTGGGCCACCCCTTGCATAAATGTGCGAACCTGTGGGAGCCTAGCCAGCCTTTTTGGAATAAAGGACGGAGAGAGCTAAAACCTGTCCTTTTAGAGAACTCAAGGCAAGACCAGAGTCCAGCCCTGACTGAAGAAACAAAAGTAATGTCGGCAAGGAGAAGGGCCACGGAGAATGGCCCTTAGTAAAGCACCAGGAGAGAAAAATTCTCCACGTCCGGTGATAAATCCTTTGCGAGACAGGCTTACGAACTTGTTTCATGGTGTCCTGAACTTCCCGGGGAAGACCCGAATGTGTTAGGACCCAGGATTCAAGGGCCAAGCAGTCAACCTGAGCGCCGCAGAATTGTGGCGGAAGAATGGACCTTGAGAGAGAAGGTCTGGACGATCTGGTAGACCCCACGGTTCGCCGTCGGCGAGGCGGAGCAGTTCCGAAAACCAGGCTCTCCGAGGCCAATTGGGTGCGATTAGAATCACCCGGCGACATTCCGCCCGAATCTTGCGGAGCACCCGGGGCAACAGGGCCAGAGGTGGAAACACGTATGGCAGGCGAAACTGAGACCAATCCTGGACCAGAGCGTCCGCCGCCAACGCCCTGTGGTCGTGAGCCCTGGCTATGAACACCGGAACCTTGTTGTTGAGGAAAGATGCCATCAAGTCGACATACGGCGTCCCCCACCGCCTGCAAATGGCTTGGAATACTTCCGGGTTGAGAGACCATTCGCCCGGGTCCATACCCTGACGGCTGAGATAGTCCGCTTCCCATTTGTCCACCCCCGGAATGTGCACCGCGGAGATGGCGGAGCCTGTGGCCTCCGCCTAGCACAGGATTTTTTGAACCTCCAGCATCGCCAGGGTGCTGCGAGTGCCTCCCTGATAATCTATGTAAGCGACGGCCGTCGCGTTCTCTGATTGGATCCTCACTTGGCGGCCGCTTAAGAGCGGCTGAAACTCCAGGAGCGCCAGGTACGCTGCCCTGATCTCCAGAATGTTGATGGGAAGGGAGGACTCCAGCGGAGACCAATTACCCTGGGCCCTGTGGTGAAGAAACACCGCTCCCCAGCCGGAGAGACTGGCGTCCGTAGTGACCACCGACCAAGATATCGGGAGGAGGGAGCTACCCTGAGACAGGGACTGATCTGTCAGCCACCACTGGAGAGATTCCCTCATTTCGGGGGACAGGGAAATCTTGTGATCCAGGGTCCCTCGGGTTCTTATCCCAGATACGAAGGATTTTTAGCTGAAGGGGACGCAGATGGAGTTGTGCAAATGGGACTGCTTCGATTGAAGCTACCATCTTTCCCAGGATCTGCATCAGATGCCTGATGGAGTACAAGTGAGGCGGGAGGATGGAGCGAACACCCGCTTGAAGTGAGACGACCTTCTCGTGAGGCAGACGTACCAGCGCCGCACGAGTGTCGAAAAGCATGTCCAGATACGCCAGACTCTGGGTGGGCACGAGGACCGACTTCGGGAGGTTGACTATCCAGCCGAACCTCCTGAGCGTCGACAGAGACGCGGACACTGCTTGCTGGCATTCCTGATGTGAGGGAGCCTTGACCAGGAGGTCGTCCAAGTAAGGGATGACCAACAGACCCTGCGAGTGCAGTAAGGCGACTACGGAGGCCATCACCTTGGTGAATACTCGTGGGGCGGAGGCCAAGCCGAAGGGGAGAGCCACGAACTGGAAATGGTCGTGTCCGATCGCAAAGCGCAGGAACCGTTGGTGAGCTGGGGCGATTGGGATATGTAGCTATGCATCCTTTATGTCTATGGATACCAAGAATTCCCCTTGAGACATTGAGGCTATCACAGAATGAAGAGATTCCATGCGAAAATGCCTCACTTTGACGTGCTTGTTGAGAAGCTTTAGGTCCAGCACAGGGCGGACGGACCCGTCCTTCTTGGGCACAATAAAGAGATTTGAGTAAAATCCCTGAAACCGTTCCCTGACGGGAACCTGGACAATGACTCTTTCCTGCTTCAGAGCTTCCAACGCTTGGTGAAAAGCGTGGATCTTGGCGGGAGGGGAGATGTCATGAAGAATCGGCTTGGGGGAACTGAGTTCAGTTCTATGAAGTAGCCGTGAGAGATAATGTCTTGCACCCACTGATCTAGGACGTCGGAAAGCCAAACGTCCCGAAAGAGGGACAATCTGCCCCCGACTCTGGGTGCGGAGCTGGAGCCATGCGAGTCATGCAGAGGCTGTCTTGGACGGCTTCTGACTAGAGGATTTCTGCTGGCGAGAGCGCCAGGAAGAACCCTGGCCTCGGGAGGACTGGGCCTTGTCGGAACGAAACGTCCTGTTGGAAGAGGAGGACTGTCTGGAGGACCAGCCAGGGGAACGAAAAGAATGAAAGGAACGGAACCTGGCAGACTTTTGCTGCGCAGGTTTTCCACCTATTTGTTGGGGCAGAAGAGTACTTTTGCCTCCTGTCTTTGATAAGTTCGTCCAGACGTTCCCCGAAAAGACGATCCCCGGTACAGGGGATCCCTGTAAGATACTTCTTAGAAGAAGCATCACCTTTCCAATACCGGAGCCAGAGAATTCTCCGAATGGCGAGGGAATTGGCGGCTGCCACTGCTGAACGACCGGCTGAGTCAAGCACGGCGCTAAGAGCATATTTCGAGACCATAGCCATTTGGTCTAGAAGGGGGGACACCTCAGGAACCCGCTCGCATGTCTTGGAATAAACTGCGTCTGTAAACGCAGAAAGGGCCTTAAGAGACCAAGCCGCTGCGAAGGCGGGAGGAAACGCAGCGCCGACCGCGTCATAGATGGACTTGGTTAACAGTTCAACCTGACGGTCTGCCGAATCTTTTAAAGATGAGCTGTCGGCAATGGAAATCATGGTTCTGGTAGCCAATCTGGCTAAGGCCAGGTCCACCTTAGGAGGTTGAGACCAGCCAGATAGTACTGCCGGGGCAAACGGATACTTGGGATCCGTGGATTTTGGTATAAAACGTTTAGCCGGACAAGCCCTAGGCTTTTGCACCGTGTCTGTAAAGTCAGGGTGATCAGAGAAGATGTTGGCAGGTCTCTTCGGATCCCTGAGTGAGACCTTGGCTCGCTGCTCAGACTGAGTGTCGGGAGCAGGAAGGCGTAGAATGGCATTAATAATGGAGACAATATTGTCAGCCAGAGCGTCCCCTTCCAGTACCGATTCAGAGGCCGCCTCTGAGCCAGAGGACGAAGAGTCCTGTTCCTCACCTTCCTCCAGAGGTTCCCTAGATTGAGATCTGGGCGAGGAGGGGGAAGGGTCTCAGCGTTGTCGTTTGGATCTTGGCTCTCCAAGAGACGGAGAGGGCCTGTTACGTCCAGGAGGAAGAGACGGACCCGGGACCAAGGGGGAACCCTCCACGTCCTGGTCAGGGTTCTGGTTAATGGCCTGAATGATGGACCTAGTCATGGAGGCTACGGATTGCGACATAGTTCGCGACACTGCCAGGGCCATTGAGGGGCCGGTGTTAAAACCGGGGGAGCGGAGGCCTGATCCCCAGAGGGGGTAGGGGCATCCACCTGGGGCTGGGTTCCGAGGAGATCCGGTGACCCATTCTGCTCACAGGTGGTGCAGAGGGGATAGACACTCTGCGCAGGCAATGTGACTTTGCACTCTGTACAAGTTTCATACAATTTTGCAGCATTATGGGTCTTACCCTTGCTCTTAGAAGACATAGTCTGACCCAATCCTGTGTACACAGTACCTAAAAAGACAGTATAACAGAAGGGGATGCCGCCATGCAGCCATTAATGGGGGACACAGACAGTGCTCACATCAGTTAAGATACATAGAGGTGCTGCATGGCTTCAACACTGCTGGCCCCAGCACTTAAAACTGCTCAGAGGCTCCCAGACAACTCAAGATAACAGCTGGTGTTGCCAGGACTGTTTGGCTCTCTAATTTCTGGTGGCTGAAGGCACTGCTACCATCAAACATACAGACTTCACCTCTGCAGCTGCTTGGAAAAGAATCCCTATTGTCATCTAGGGAGCCTTGCTGAAACTATTGGTGACAGGGGGGGCTGCTCTGGAGGTGCACTGAGGGAGGCAAGCTCTGTCTCATATAATCTCCTGGCAATTATAACACCGCGGCCCTTACAGGACCTTATAACTCTGATCCCAGAGTATATATAAGTGGCTGGCATCACACTTGTCATCGCAGGGACATCCTGACTCGCTGTGAACTACTACAGAGCAGATTTCATCCATGTGCTGTGGGACTCTGATCCCTGTACATAAAGACATTCTTTACACCAACCTTTCCCCCTCTCATATAGGATTACAGCACCACTGCTCTACAGCCTCTGCAGCATTCAGATTTATTAACTCTTTGTCAACTCCTGAGGTGCTAAATGCCATACGGTCCTATAATGTAACATCTTCTGGATCTCCACACACTTACTACTTCTCTGTGACTATGGATATATAAAATCATGTAAAGTCTCTTGAATATGCAGTAGAGGCTAACGAGTTATAAGAACCACATAAGGACTTCCGGTTTCCGGCCTGATGGGAGAGGGAGGAAGGGACTGAGCTCCCATAGCCCGTGACTCCACACCCGATTCAAAGGCGAGAATCCGCCGCCAAACACTACCGGAGTCACGCTCCCCTATTCTCATACTACCCCTGCATGCATCGGTGGCTCCGGAGCACCGGCACCAGGCGGGTAACGGCGGGGATGGCGACGAGAAACTCCGGGCCCCCCTCCAAGATGGCGCAGAGCGGAGTAGGAAGCAGAGGCAAGGAGGCGGCGTGTAAACAACAGCCCCGTTCGCAGGGGAAAGATCCTGGTGTCCATCCTGGCCGGAGCAGCAGTGGGAGAGGTGAGACTAAGGAGCAGGCGGAGGGGCTGAATCCTGAACAACCATTGACTATAAGTTGCTGGCCACAGAAGTCTCAGCACAGTTGGTGGGAGAGCTGAAGCAGACTTTCAGGGCTTTAGTACAGGAGCTGCTGCAAGATTCCCTCATTAGAGAGGAGTCTTCAGCTCAAGAGGCCAGAATAACAGCACTGGAGCAGAGAGTGTCAGATGCTGAAGACAGGGTGACATGGCTGGAACAACAAGTCTCAGAATACAAGGATAGGGAAGAACGCACAATTAATAAATTGGAGGACCTGGAGAACCGGTCTCGCCGGAACAACCTGCGACTGATAGGGCTCCCTGAGTCCATCACCCCCACGGCCCTGCTAGATATCTTTGAGACTGAACTCCCCCAGATTCTCGGAAGCAGGGGCTCCTGTATGGTGGAAAGGGCACACCGGATAGGTCCCCCATCAGACCGTCCCGCCAAAGTGAGCACAGCGGCCCAAGAGAAAGTGAAGCCACGACAGGCTATTGCTCGCTACTTAAACTACAGGGACAAGGAAAACCTTCTGCGCGCATATAAGAGCTTGAGGGCCCCACTGATACTTCGTGGACATAAGGTTCTGCTATTTGGTGATTACTCTCCTGAAGTGGCAAAGAAACGGAGAGCCTTTGGGGAAGCATGCAGTATACTTTACAAGCGCAATATACGCTTTCAGCTACTATATCCAGCCGTATTAAAGTACAGGGGTCCTGACGGTTCCATCAGGGTGCACCACAGCCCGGGGGAGGCCATCAGGAGCCTGACACAACGGAGCCCGGTGGGAAGTCATGACGGAGGACAACGGAGCCGACATTCAGGAGCCCGGAGAGACAATGAGGATCTTCGCCCAGGGACCCCAACGGCTAGAGAGGACTCTCCTCGCTGGTCGGCTGGGAGGGGAAGTCCGGGATCTAACTCCCCGAAGGAGCAAAGGACTGTGCGACGTGATGGTAGTGAAGGGAGAAGGCGTCCTTCAGGGACAAATGGATCACTAGTGGAGGACAATCGAGAGGAGTCCTGATTTGGTGATTTTTTTCCCCTTTTTCTTTTACTATTTTTTCAATACTTTTATACCGGAGATGATTGTTGTCAGAACTCCTAAACCCCAAGCCCTGGCCTGGACGGTTTAGTGGCGTTCAACCCGGACGCCTCGCCAGATGCGAGGGGTACGATATGATACGGTATAACACTAACACTGACGATATGTGATAATAGACTTTAGTGCACGGTATTACTTATCTTCCTGCATACTGGAGTCACAGGGCGGGAGCTGAAAAGGAGAGCGCCCTTCAGAATATGGAAGTCCATAACTTGTATTTGGGGAACTGTTGGTTTGGGAAAAGTCAGGTGAGAAGGGGGTTTTATGTGGGTACGGGGGTTGGGATGTGGCCTCTTAGCCACCTGTTAAAAAGCTGTTGGGGTTATAGGGTTTGGGTGATCCTGAAGTTTCAGCCACTGTATATACTCTGTTTGTTATGTGTTGTATGGATGGAGTCCTCTCGAAACATGATGGCGTTGACTATGACCCACCCAATGACAATTGATAATGGTTAATCTACTGTCCTGGAACGTTAAGGGCCTTAGGTCACCGGAGAAACGTTCCATGATACTTAATCATCTTAAGAGGTTGAAAGTGGACATTGCTCTACTTCAGGAGACACATCTCCAAGATACGGAATTTTTTAGGATGCATAGACTCTGGGTGGGGGCGGTATATGGATCAGGAGCAATAGGGAGGAAGGCGGGAGTACTGGTACTGATTCATAAAAATTTCCCTTACACTATAGTCTCTGAGACCAAAGATGATGAAGGTAGATATGTGCGATTGGTTATAGATAGCCCGACTGGGCGGTTTAGTGTTACTAATATATATGCTCCCAACCAGTCACAAGATGCTTTTTTTTCCCAACTACAGGTAAAACTATTAGAGGACACAGAGCACCTTAGGATAGTGGGGGGAGACTTCAATTCAGTGTTCTTTGAAGGCGCTGACCGACGAAGTGAAAAGACGGCGACCGTTTCTAATCTAGATGGGCAGACGTCAGGCTTGCTGCAGACACTAGCTGAGGGACTGGCCCTACATGATGTGTGGCGATTGCACTACCCCACTGAACAAGAATTTACTCACTTCTCCCATGCCCACGGGTCGTGGTCACGCCTAGATCTATTTCTGATCAGCAATCAATTGCTATCTAGAGTGGTCAAAATAAACATTGAACCTATGGTTATCTCTGATCACAACCCTGTGGTAATGGAAATACGTGATGAGCATCCAAGGGGATCTGACTTTATATGGCGCTTCCCATCTTACTTGAGAAAGGACAGTAACTTTGACAGACTCTTGGGGGAGTGGTGGTCTGACTTCGCTCTTAACAACGCAACCCATGTGACAGATCCTAAACTATATTGGGAGACAAGCAAAGCGGTGATGAGGGGGAAAATATTGGCTTATACTAGCACTCAAAAGAAAAGAACATTTACTCAGTTTCAATTAGCCAGCAACAAAGTGAGAGATGCACATAAGGAATTTCAAAACAATCCTTCACCGACATCGAAAGAGGAATGGCTGGGAGCTAAGAGGGAATTTGATGTATGGGCTAAACGGAGAGAAATGTGGAGTAAAGATCAATGGGAGGTGGATCTCTATAGATTTGGTGACAAGGCGGGGAGGATATTGGCTAACTTGGCCAGAGGCAAAACTAAGCCCACGACATTTACCTCTTTATTAGATTTTGAAGGAAATACACTACATGACCCAAAAGACATCAACTCTCATTTAGGGGAATTCTTTGCTAAACTGTATAAGCAGGGCCCGGGGCACCATGAGATGGAGGCGGGAAGGGAGTGGCTTGAGAGGGTCTCCTTGCCTGGTCTCACAGAAGATGACTTGGCTAGCTTGAACGCTGAGATATCTCTAACTGAAGTTCAAGCGACCATCAAGAACCTTGGTGCTCATAAGGCACCGGGTCCAGATGGTTTCACTGGAGACTACTACAAATCTCTGTGTGACAAGGTGGCCCCATGCCTAGTCTCTCTATTCAACGGCATTCTCGCGGGTGATAGTATCTCGAATTACACTAACACAGCACATATTAAGCTACTGCCGAAAGGTAACGTGGGCTACACTGACCCGTCCAGCTATCGCCCCATCTCCCTGATTAATCAGGATCTAAAGATTATGGCCAAAATAATGGCAGATCGCCTGGCAGGACTACTTCCATCTCTTATTGACCCTCAACAGGCGGGATTTGTCAGGGGCAGATCGGCGGTGGGCAATATCAGACAAACCATGCTGGTATTGGATACCGTGAGTCATCGTGAGAATTTACATCCCGACCGTCCGGCGTTGGTACTGTTGGACGCCGAAAAGGCGTTAGACAGTGTCAATTTGCCGTGGCTGCACTTAGTCCTGGATAAGATAGGTTTACAGGGGGCATTCAGGACATTTTTAAGGCTATTATATGAGAACCCGAGCGCAAGAACATGCACCCCCGGCTTTTTGTCCGCCCCCTTCCCTCTGGAGAGGGGGACGAGACAGGGATGCCCTCTTTCGCACTTGCTCTTCAATTTGGCCATTGAACCTCTAGCACGATACTTGAATGGTCCTAGTTCACATGAGGGTATTGATGTGGGAGGGGTAGTGTTGAAATCAGCACTATTTGCAGATGACGTCATTATATATATGAATACACCGGAAAGAGACTTAGGTACACTACTTCAACATCTTCATACCTTTGAAACATTTTCGGGCTTTAGGCTCAACAAGGCTAAATGTGAGATACTACGTCTAGGGACACCACATCACAGACCAGGGAGAGAGGGGGGTGGACCAGCGGGAGAGATGGAGGGTATCCGAGTAAAGTCTCATCACATAAAATATCTGGGTATCATTCTTAGCAGCAACACTAATCTTATTTATAGCCTGAACTTCACCCCATTAATTACTAAAATAACTCGAGAATTGGAGAGGTGGAGAGGTCTGCCGTTGACTCTTCTGGGAAGGTGTCATCTAATTAAAATGGTTAGTTTCGCCAGACTTATGTATCCGCTGCAAACTATACCACTGTTGCTTAAGAAAGCGGACGTTCATAAACTCAACGCAGCGTTCTCCAACTTTCTCTGGAGGGGAAATAGGTCTAGGATAGCCAGTCGTACCCTGATGCTCCCGAAACGAGAGGGGGGACTGAACTTCCCGGATGTCAGGGGCTATAACTTAGCTTGCCTACTGCGCCATGTTATTGACTGGCTCAGGGGGACTAGCAGATACTCTAATTATACAGCCGAGGCTGCGAGGTGTAGACCCTGGGAACCGGCTAGTTTACTACATTCATCATGGTCCAAGGTGCCCAAGACCTTAAAGAACACAATCATCTATAGGGACACGGCAATGTGCTGGAAAGCGGTTAGAAAGAAGTTGACGATGGCGTGGAAAACGTCTAAATATCTTAATCCTTGGAGACACGTAGGGTTTAGCTTGGGCAGAGAAAATGCTTTATTTGCAGCCTGGTCAGAGAAGGGGGTTCGAACACTGGGAGACCTCATCCACAAACAAGATGGGCGGTGGATGACGGAATTAGAGGTCCTGGAGAAATTCCAGTTAGGTCATTTCCACATCATACAATACAGGCAGTTGCATCACCATGTTTTACGCCATCTTCATAATGTTTCCCAGGAATGCAGACCCTCGGTATGGGATGACTGGTTGGGATCAGATCCTTTGACCATTAATGTGTCGTACATCTACAACAGCTTGAGGGAAACGACCTTAACTATGAGGGAAGACACCACATTTAGCGGGTGGTCCAAGTATATACCTAGATCAGATATTGGAGACGTGATTAGAAGAGGATGGGAGGTTATGAGGAAGAATATAATCAACGAAAGATGGAGAGATGTGCAATATAGAATCATTCATAGGGCGATATATGGTTTTACTTTACCTCCAACTGCAGGATTTCCAGACAGGCAACAAAATTGCCCGAAATGTGGCCAGTCAAAAACAGATATGGTGCATGGTCTATGGTTGTGTGGGGAAGTACAGAATTTGTGGAAGCGGGTTGAAACCCTGGCGAGGGAGATTATAAATACACATGTCACAATGGACATATTGGCCTGGCTTCTCCATTTCCCGGCGTCTGGGGTATGGAATGGCAAATCTGCCCGAATACTTCATATACTGGCAATGGTCACCAAGCGATTGCTTCTCCGCAACTGGCTCTCGGAGCACGTCCCAAGTATGTCAGGCATACTCAAGGATTTAAAGGCTGTAATGCATATAGAAAGCTTAGAAGCTGCGAGAGATAAAAACACACTGACAGGGAAGTTCTTCGAAACATGGAGAGGGTTTATACTATCCAAGCTCTCTCCTACTGAGCTTCGAGAAGTGGTTCTTCCATTCGTGCAATCACCATGGTATCTGTTGGGAGAGTTGCAGGGGTCTTTGGGTGGGCTTCAGATATCTACAACCCCGGATGGAGCAGACCAGGAGTGACAACCTACCTTCTTGGGGTACTACGTCTACTGAGGTCCAAGGTCAATACTCAGTACTGTTCATGCACATGGTTTATCGCCGTGACTCACCGTGGCCGGCGGACTCCGGTTTATACAGGCGATACTTCTCCTTCCTTGTCACGGGTGGACCGCGCCTGCCGGTAGTGGGGCCCGGTGTAGTGCAGATCAAAAGTTAAGACGTCTTGCGGGAACAGATTAAAGGGGTTTTAATTTGTTTTCTTCGTGACGCCACCTATGAGTAGTTCGGTAAGGGCTACCGACGCTGCGGAACCTCCGGGGTGATGGACCGCAGCAAGATGTTACGCTCCCCACAGGCTGAGCGGTGATCCCCGGAGGATGGAGCTGCTCAAGATGTTGTGCGGCAGCTGCGGTTACTTCTTAGTTAATGACGGACAGTTCATAAGGAATCACAGACACAGGAAGTCTCTATAACGGTTCTTTACTGTAACCATGAAGGCAATACACGGTATGCAGTGGTTACAGATAGCGGACCGGGTGGACTCAGCAGTGGTAGTGTTCCTCAGAGATCCGTAAGTGTTCCTCCATTCTACCTGTCTTGTTCTAACCAATGTCGCCCAGGAATACCAGGTCGGGTACGGGGAGGCTGCTTCAATGCCCTATCCATCTGTATACGCTGTGGATGCTTTGGGGAGCCTTGGATCCCTCAGTAGGTACTCCGCTGGTTAGACGACTGGTTGGTGGTGGGGTGCTCCTATAAAGCTGCTCCTCCACGGGGCTGGTTCGCGTGACAGAGGTGAACTGCTGCCAGCTTCGGTACCAGTGAACCGGCTGTAGATTGTGGGCACGGGAGTCTTTTGGGAACCCGTGTAATAATGCCCATTCCCGGATGATAAGGCCTCAGGTGCTGACACCCGTCCGGTGACGGCCCAGGGGCCCGCACGAGGTGCGGAGCCCCCGCTCCTCTTCCTATCTCGAGGGTTCTCTCTCTCTTTCTGTTCTGTTCTACTCTACTGCACTCCACCCCCCAGGGACTATGATTGGTCCCCTGTTCTAGGTGTTGCATGTTGAGTTGGATCTCCGAGTTAACTATTTCATTGCTGAGTCAGAGGGTATTGCGGCTGCAATACCTTCTTGTGACGCACTCGTTGCGGGGCGCCACACTCCCCCTTGGTTGAATACGCTTGTCCCCAAGCGTCCCACTACTCACATTACAGAGGTTTTTATATATTTTATAACAGGTAATACACTTTTATTAATGACAGGTCATATATGCATAAAAGTGAGGTAGATAAACAGGTTAACACATTGCGCGGACCCGGCGGGCGGTCGGCTGTCCTTAGAATAAAAGTTCAGGCTGTAGCCGCCAAGTCGCGGTGTTACGGTGCAAACAGGAAGAAGTCTCGTTTAACAGCAAAGTTCAAACAACAACAGTCACTTATGAATGGCAGTGTTCCGGACTCGTATGGCGAACCACCCATCGCGGCATATATGGCGCTCATAGGTTACAATGTCCCCTCTATACAAGTCTCGGCTTGGATGGCCTCGCGGTAGTTGCGATTCCACATCACGGCGCCCCACAAACACTTCAGTACTCATACCCTCCTCCCTTACGAATCCCCACCCGGTGGACAAGTTAAATGTGCTTACCCACCCGGTTTTACGGAATTGTTCAGGCAATGGAGATTGGCGGCGGGCCTCGGCACGAGCCTGCATGTTGGCTTGCAGTCGAGTGTGCCACTCGTCTCTCCAGATACGACGTACCTCTTCGTCGGAGTGATGCGGCGTGTGGATAAAGTCACTACGGCGTGCTGGTTGTTGAACCGCTCGAGCTTGGTGGGCAGTCTGGAGTGGAGCCCGGTTCAACGGAACCGGAGAAGATACTGTTGCGGCGGCACCCGACCAGTGCACCCGAGCTGATCGCCCGGCAGAAGGGTTCCTTGTGTCTCCCCAGGCGAACCCGGTGTAGAGATCCTCAGCTGGACTGTAGGTCTCCCCGTCATCCTCCTCGACCTCCTCGATGACTACGTCGGGCTGCTCGGCTGGCGAAGACGATGGGATGGAATCCTCTGGATCGGTGGGTGGCTGTGCTGCAAAGTTCTCGTCTGGGTCGTTGTGCAGGACTTCCAGGCTGCCTGCCTCTTCTTCTGTAGCAGCGGGAAGTGATGTTTCAATCCCGGTCACCAGGTAGGCCTCTGTAGTTGCAGAGGAGGCCTCCGGTTCAGGGGAGAAACAGGCGACAGTCTCGGTAGTGTGGAAACTAGTCGCGGGTTCCACAGGTGGAACCAGGTAGAGGTCAGCTTCTTCGTGGGAGCGTATTGGAAGCTCCGGCTCTGGAACGGGATCGGCTGCGGTATCGTCCGCTGGAACGGGTCGAGTTGTGGTCCTCACTGGAATAACACAGTCTATGGGCTCCGGTGACGAAGCAGGACAGGCGGTGGGCGACGGTGAGGCTGTTGAAAAGCTGGCGATGTCGTCTGGGCTTGGAGGAGTTGTACCCAGTCGGCTCTGCTGCATCGCATGATGGAGTCTTCTGCCTAGGGTCGCGCTCCAGCTGCGAATCGTCCACTCCACAGTCTCAAGTAGTCGCACCCGGAGGTCTTGTAGAGCCTCTAGCCAGAAGTCGGGGCTGCCGTCTATGGTAAGGGCAGGATCCGGACCCGGTTGGCCTATGGCTGCTCTGGCCTCCGCCTCGACCTCCCGCATTAGGTCTTGGAGTCTCGTGCTGGCCATTCTTCTTGGAGGGAAACCACACCCGTTCAACCGGTAAGACGTTCTGGTAGAGCTCGTGAAGAAGGTCTTCTTTCTCTGTCGGTGTGTCTATTTATGACACTCCCATTTCCTCTGGGCTTTCGTAGTCCAATCGTGGGAAAAGTCTTTGGGGTCCGCCCCCATGGTTGATTCGAGCAATCAGGGCGGACAAAGAGTTTGGCGCCTTTTGTCTTTAGCCCTCCCTCGATGAGGGGGGGGTTGACTCACTCTTGGGCTTCACGTGGCGGCTTCTTGTGGCGGGAACGCCATCTTGGGCCCCATCTTGGCCCGATGGTGTAAAGGCGGGAAAAGTTCTTTTAGGGACGAACAAAGTCCAATTGTAGACAATAAAGTCCAGTTTAAGCACAATATACCCGTTGGGTAACGGGCCTGCTCGTATCCTGTTCGTGACGCCATTTTCTGACTCACCGTGGCCGGCGGACTCCGGTTTATACAGGCGATACTTCTCCTTCCTTGTCACGGGTGGACCGCGCCTGCCGGTAGTGGGGCCCGGTGTAGTGCAGATCAAAAGTTAAGACGTCTTGCGGGAACAGATTAAAGGGGTTTTAATTTGTTTTCTTCGTGACGCCACCTATGAGTAGTTCGGTAAGGGCTACCGACGCTGCGGAACCTCCGGGGTGATGGACAGCAGCAAGATGTTACGCTCCCCACAGGCTGAGCGGTGATCCCCGGAGGATGGAGCTGCTCAAGATGTTGTGCGGCAGCTGCGGTTACTTCTTAGTTAATGACGGACAGTTCATAAGGAATCACAGACACAGGAAGTCTCTATAACGGTTCTTTACTGTAACCATGAAGGCAATACACGGTATGCAGTGGTTACAGATAGCGGACCGGGTGGACTCAGCAGTGGTAGTGTTCCTCAGAGATCCGTAAGTGTTCCTCCATTCTACCTGTCTTGTTCTAACCAATGTCGCCCAGGAATACCAGGTCGGGTACGGGGAGGCTGCTTCAATGCCCTATCCATCTGTATACGCTGTGGATGCTTTGGGGAGCCTTGGATCCCTCAGTAGGTACTCCGCTGGTTAGACGACTGGTTGGTGGTGGGGTGCTCCTATAAAGCTGCTCCTCCACGGGGCTGGTTCGCGTGACAGAGGTGAACTGCTGCCAGCTTCGGTACCAGTGAACCGGCTGTAGATTGTGGGCACGGGAGTCTTTTGGGAACCCGTGTAATAATGCCCATTCCCGGATGATAAGGCCTCAGGTGCTGACACCCGTCCGGTGACGGCCCAGGGGCCCGCACGAGGTGCGGAGCCCCCGCTCCTCTTCCTATCTCAAGGGTTCTCTCTCTCTTTCTGTTCTGTTCTACTCTACTGCACTCCACCCCCCAGGGACTATGATTGGTCCCCTGTTCTAGGTGTTGCATGTTGAGTTGGATCTCCGAGTTAACTATTTCATTGCTGAGTCAGAGGGTATTGCAGCTGCAATACCTTCTTGTGACGCACTCGTTGCGGGGCGCCACAGCCGTATGTTTTCAACTGGACTCTAGCGCTTTCGGCTGAACTCAAGGGTGGCTGAGGTTGGGGGGAGGGGGGATGGATTGTTTAATTGTTTATTTGTTTATTGGTCTATTTATTTGTTACCATACTGAAAACTCAATAAAAATATGTTACAAAAAAAAAGAAGGGGATGCCGAAGAGGAGAATCCACACCAATGGTGTGGCTTACCGCTCAACAAAATCCGGATCCCAAGTCTGAGTCTCTCAGCAGCAGCTGTATGCTGAAGAATCTGCAGAGAATGAGGCTAAAATGGCCCCCGCAGAGACTGAGGGGGGAGTCAGAAAAGGGAGGGCGCAGGAACTGTGGCCCCATATGTGTACACAGGAGGGGGAGAGGCCAGAGGCCAAGCCCTGAGCTGCTAGGGCCATTGTGAGCACAGCCCGCCCCCCTGCTGCTGATAGACAAGCAGGGGGCGGAATCGCGGCCGGCCTGCGTGAGGGGTCCGGCGCGGAAGTCCCGCAAAAACCCCCGCAGATGCGGGAAAACGGAGCCCCATGCCCTGAGCCCTATGCCCCATCCCCCTGCTATGCTAAGACAGGCAGGGACGGGATCGCTGCTGGGCTTGCAACCAGGCCAGGGGCCGTTGCAGGGACCATACAGCAGGTCCTGTCCTGGATCCTGCTGTGGATGCGGGGGCCCCCAAGTGCGCAGCACATACCTGAATCCCCAGAGGGGGAGAAGATTGGGAGCCAGTTCAGTACCTGAAGTGGAGCCTGCATCCATCGCCTGTGACTGCCAGGAGTTGAACTCCGTCACAGGGGGCCACACAGTGACTGTGTAACGGCCAGGGGCACAGGGAACTGTAGACCCCTCAGTCAGCTTCCACCTCACCAGAGGCCCTTTGAAAGGGTATGGTGAGGGAGCACGGCATATGAGGCCGACGGCCCATGCCGGGGGACCCCGATGGTCCCCAAAACTTCATCTGTAGCAATTGGAGCTTCAGTGTGGAGATGTGCCTCCAACGACACCAAAATAACAAACTGACAGTATTCCTGCAGGGGGCGTATATGCTGCAGGGGAGAAGGAGGAGTAAATCTCTTCTATATTTGGTGTGACCTCCAGGGGGCAGCATATAACACCCAATGTCAGGGTCTCCCAGATTTTGATGACAAGGAAACAGGGATATCCAGAGGTCAGATTCCACCCTCACAATAGTTATACCATATAGGATTAATCAATCCCAAAGTAATGGAGGTGCAAAATAGTGGATAAGTATCTTACATTAGAGATGGGCAGTATACTACATCTACAATACCCACCAATTGGTGATATGGGGGGTTGTGGTTAGTGCTATCAGAATATACTAGCTCTTAAACTCCACTGACCCAGCCCTGTATACTGTCTACCTCCCACAATTCCACTGTTTACCTCAGCCCACTACGGGTTAAATTCAAACATGCTGACACGCGGGGATCGAAATAAGGCCCAGATTAGGATGGTACAGACCTGTATGTGTAGAGCTCCCGGCTACCCCGACGCCGTTTCGTCAAGGGACTTCCTCAGGGGGTCAGTGTGCCAGTTATGGACATGTAAAGCAGACTTAAATAGTGCCCATATTACCTAATGTACTGCCGGTGTGTATCGCCGCCCCTCCATGACATTCGTTGTGCCTCCGATCATGTGACCGTCTCTGATCACGTGCTCCCGACAACCTCCGGCGTTTGGACCGCAAGCGGAAGTGACGTGCATAATGCACGCCACCGGCGCCCGTCGGTGACACTCCGGGAGTAGGCGGGGCCAGAGTCCAGTACACATGACTTGGGCAACTCAGCAGAAGGAGGGAGGCGATCATCAAACCTATAGGGGTGGGGACCGTGCAGAGAGATGAAAGCAGTCACAGATCTACCATTCTACGTGAACGTGTTCCCCACTAATCTATGGGTATACAGTACAATTCTAGAATATCGTCAAGTAAATTTACATAACCAATTGTTCCATAAGGTTCATATATTAGGCTAAAGTGTAAAGTGCTCTATGAAAATATATAAAGAGAATATAGAAAAAAGCAAAAATATACATGTAGTACATGTAGTACTAAGCTACATAAGACATATGACTCTCAAAGCTACATAAATATAAATATGATTTAAAAAAAAAAATAATAACAACAAAGTGCTGCTCATAGTGCAATGAGAAAGTGCGCTCCATTTTGATGTCTGTTCTTCTTGCTTCCACCTCTCATCCCCATATTCCTCCCAATAGTAAAGTATGGCTCCATCATCAGGACAGGGACAGGATACTAGTACTTACAGTACTTTGGAAGTACACTGAGCTGTAGGCTGATTTTCTATTAAGGGAAAAGAAAGAAAAAAAAAAAAGATTTAAATTTGATTTTCTAGCGAGTGTGGCGAGCTGAGTGTGACAGAGCAAGTGTGACAGAAGTAAGTGTGTGACTTGTGATTCAGTGACTTTGGATTCAGGGAGTTTGGAAGGGAGGACTTATTGAATTCCTGGTTGTATTTAATTAATACTTTGCATTTCTTTTTACTTATCATTTCTGTCTGGTGCAATCCCCATTAGGAAATGAGCTCCATGATTGGCAATGCCATCCAGTGTACATCTTGCCACATGTATGCATTCCTTGACCAGCCGGTCGAGGGTGCATACTGCTGTGTGAGATGTGAGTACATTGTGCATTTGAAAGCCCAGATACTGGATCTAAATGAACAACTGACAACGCTGAGATCCATAGACAATATGGAAAGGAGTCTGCTGCTCACTGAACAGCTGCTCAATGGGATAGATGTGGGGGAGGATGGTAGTATGGAGCTGCAGGACCGTGAGGTAGCCATCTGGGTGACAGTTAGAAGGCGGGGTAGAGGGAAGGGTGCCAGGGAGGCTAGCCCTGATCTGGCACACCCCAATAAATTTGCTATGTTGGCAGATGAGGGGGGTGTGAGTTCAGGGATAGCACTGCTGCAGCAGGGCATGACCTCTGAAAGCCAGAGGAGTGTCTGCTCCAGTAAGGGGAAAAACAGGAGAGAAGGGCAGGCCAGACAGGTGCTGGTAGTGGGGGACTCAATTATTAGGGGAATAGATAGGGCAATCTGTCACAAAGACAGGGATCGTCGAACAGTGTGCTTGCCTACCTGGCGCTCGAGTCTGGCACATCGCTGAGCGGGTTGACAGATTACTGGGAGGGGCTGGTGAGGACCCAGCGGTCATGGTGCACATTGGCACAAATGACAAAGTTAGAGGTAGGTGGAAGGTCCTTAAAGATGATTTCAGGGAATTAGGCTGCAAGCTTAAGGCAAGGACCTCCAAGGTAGTATTCTCTGAAATACTGCCTGTACCACGTGCCACACCAGAGAGGCAAAGGGAGATTAGGGAGATAAATAAGTGGTTCAGGAATTGGTGTAGGAAGGAGGGGTTTGGGTTCCTGGAGAACTGGGCCGACTTCTCTGTTGGCTACAGGTTCTATACTAGGGACGGGCTGCACCTCAATGGGGAGGGTGCAGCTGTGCTGGGGGAGAAAATGGCTAGAAGGTTGGAGGAGTGTTTAAACTAGGGATTGGGGGGGAGGGTATTCATTGTATAGGAGGGGAAGATAGTGTAAATAGTAACCTGGGCACAAGTAATAAAATTGGGGGTGGCATGGGGGCTGGGGTTAGAACAGTCAATCTAGTAGGAAGGAATAGAGGTAAATAGAGATGCATAAAGTGCATGTACACTAATGCCAGAAGCCTCACCAAGAAAATGGAGGAATTAGAATTGATTTTGTTGGAAAATAATTATCACATGGTGGGGATTTCGGAGACTTGGCTGGACGAGAGCCATGACTGGGCTGTTAATTTACAGGGCTATTGTCTGTTCAGAAATGACCGTACAAATAGGCGAGGAGGAGGTGTATGTTTATACGTAAAATCATCCTTAAAACCCATCCTGCGTGATAATATAGGTGAATCTAATGGAAATGTAGAGTCCCTGTGGGTGGAGATAAGGGGATGGGGAAAAAATAATAAATTACTGATAGGGGTTTGTTATAAGTCCCCAACAATAATGGAAGTGGAGGAGAATATCCTCATAAAGAAAATAGATGAAGCAGCGACTCAGGGAGAAGTTATTATTATGGGGGACTTCAACTACCCTGAAATACATTGGGGAACAGAAACCTGCAGTTCCAGTAAGGGTAATAAGTTTTTGAAAACTATGAGAGACAATTACCTTTCACAACTGGTTCAGGACCCAACAAGAAGGGGGGCACTGCTGGACCTAATATTAACCAACAGGCCGGACCGCATATCAAATATACGGGTTGGAGGTCACTTGGGTAATAGTGATCATAACTTAATAGGCTTTCAAGTATCCTTTACTAAGACGTATAGTAGAGGGGCTACAAGGACACTAAACTTCAGGAAGGCAAATTTCCAACGGTTGAGAGATGATCTTAGTGCAATAAACTGGGACGATGTCCTGAGACATAAAAGTACACAACACAAATGGGAGATGTTTATTAGCATCCTGAATAGGACCTGTGCACAATATATACCCTATGGGAATAAGCATGCTAGAAATAGGAGGAAACCACTATGGCTAAATAAAGCGGTAAGAGGTGCAATATGTGACAAAAAGAAAGCATTTAGGGAATTAAAGCAAGTAGGTAGTGATGAGGCATTAAATAAATACAGAAAATTAAATAACATTTGTAAAAAGCAAATCAAGGCAGCAAAGGTTGAGACAGAGAGACTCATTGCCAGAGAAAGTAAAAAGAATCCCAAAATATTTTTTAACTACATAAATAGTAAGAAACTAAAAATTGATGGTGTTGGCCCCTTTAAAAATAGTCTGGGTGAAATGGTGGATGAGGATGAGGAAAAAGCCAATATGGTAAATTACTTTTTTTCAACAGTATTTACACAAGAAAATCCCATGACAGACAATATGATCAGTGATAACAAAAATTCTCAATTAAATGTCACCTGCTTAACCCAAGAGGAAGTGCGGCATCGTCTAAAAATCACTAAAATTGACAAATCCCCGGGCCCGGATGGGATACACCCCAGAGTGCTGCAGGAATTAAGTACTGTCATAGATAGACCATTATTTTTAATATTTAAAGATTCGATAATAACAGGGTCTGTACCACAGGACTGGCATATAGCAAATGTGGTGCCAATATTCAAAAAGGGGACAAACTGAACTTGGAAATTATAGGCCAGTAAGCTTAACCTCTACTGTGGGTAAAATCCTAGAGGGTTTTCTAAGAGATGCTATACTGGAGTATCTGAAGAAAAATAACCTCATGACCCATTATCAACATGGTTTTACGAGGGACCGTTCCTGTCAAACTAATCTAATAAGCTTCTATGAAGAAGTAAGTTCTGGACTGGACCAAAGAAATGCAGTGGATGTGGTGTATATGGACATTTCAAAAGCTTTTGATACGGTGCCACACAAAAGGTTGATACATAAAATGAGGGCAATGGGGATAGGGGAAAATTTGTGTAAGTGGGTTAAGAACAGGCTTAGTGATAGGAAACAAAGGGTGGTTATTAATGGAACACACTCAGAATGGGTCACAGTTAACAGTGGGGTACCACAGGGGTCAGTGTTGGGCCCGCTTCTATTTAATATATTTATTAATGACCTTGTAGGGGGCATACAGAGTAGAATCTCAATATTTGCGGATGACACTAAACTCTGCAGGGTAATCAATACAGAGGAGGACAATTTTATATTACAGGAGGATTTATGTAAACTAGAAGCTTGGGCTGCTAAATGGCAAATGAGCTTTAATGGGGATAAATGTAAAGTCATGCACTTGGGCAGAGGAAACAAAAGGTATAATTATGTGCTTAATTGTAAAACACTGGGCAAAACTGTCACTGAAAAGACCTGGGTGTATGGATAGATGACAAACTCACATTTAGTGGCCAGTGTCAGGCAGCTGCTGCAAAGGCAAATAAAATAATGGGATGCATTAAAAGAGGCATAGATGCTCATGAGGAGAACATCATTTTACCGCTATACAAGTCACTAGTGCGACCACACTTAGAATACTGTGTACAATTCTGGTCTCCGGTGTATAAGAAAGACATAGCTGAACTAGAGCGGGTCCAGAGAAGAGCGACAAAAGTCATTAGAGGACTAAGGGGTCGGCAATACCAAGACAGGTTATTAAACTTGGGGTTATTTAGCTTGGAAAAACGAAGGCTTAGGGGTGATCTTATAATAATGTATAAATATATGAGGGGACAGTACAGAGACCTTTCTAATGATCTCTTTATTCTTATGCCTGAGACTGGGACAAGGGGGCATCCTCTACGTCTGGAGGAAAGAAGGTTTAATCATAATCACAGACGCGGATTCTTTACTGTAAGAGCAGGGAGACTATGGAACTCTCTGCCACATGATGTTGTAATGAGTGAGTCACTACTAACATTTAAGAAGGGCCTGGATGCCTTTCTTGAAAACTATAATATTACCAGTTATACATACTAGATTCTTTGATAGGGCGTTGATCCAGGGAACTAGTCTGATTGCCGTACCTGGAGTCAGGAAGGAATTTTTTCCCCCAATGTGGAGCTTAGTGTTGCCACATGGGTTTTTTTTGCCTTCCTCTGGATCAACATGTTAGGCTATGGGTTGAACTAGATGGACTTAAAGTCTTCCTTCAACCTTAAAAACTATGTTACTATATCTTATATATTAACGATGTGAGTATACTAAAAGAATAAAGAATCATCGTTAAAATCAAAATTAAAAACACTACATTAATTATAGACCGCATCCTTATACAGACGTCTGTATAAGGATGCGGTCTATAATTAATGTAGTGTTTTTAATTTTGATTTTAACGATGATTCTTTATTCTTTTAGTATACTCACATCGTTAATATATAAGATATAGTAACATAGTTTTTAAGGTTCCCTTAAGCAGACTGGAATTGCTCTGATGTTTTAGGTAGAAATGTCTCGGTATAGTCTTCAACACTGACGGATCTTCTGCGGCTGCCCCTTTCTCAATATCCAAGACATGTTCCCGAATGCGTACGCGAAGTTCCCTTGTGGTCATACCCACATAGATCTTCCCACAAGGGCACTCTGCCATGTATATGACTCCCTTCGTCCCACAAGTAATGTGGTGTCGGATGTCAAATACCCTGGTGTGATCACTGTTATAGAAATTCTTGCTCTTCTTTATGTTAGGGAACGTCACACAGTTCAGGCAAGGGAAGCAGCCCCTCACATATAACCACTGAGTCCTTTTGACTTTCTCTCGCACAAAGTGGCTATGAACCAGTATATCTCTCAAGTTTTGTGACCGTCTTGCAGTAATCAGAGGCTTCTCAGAGACACAGCACTTTAAAACCCGATCGTTGGTCAGGATACCCCAATGCTTACTGATTACTTGTGTTAAATCTCTCCACTGTTTGTTATATGAAACAATCAGTCGCGGGTAGCTTCCTTGTTCTTTTTCTTTCTCTTTCCCTTCCTTCCCGGTATTGTTAAGGAGATCCACCCTGTGGAGAGCCTTAGCTCTGTTGTACCCTCTCTTTATAGTTTTCCAGCCATATCCTCTTTCCTGAAATCTGCTCTTCAAGTCCTTAGCTTGTAGATCAAAGATATGTTCATCAGAACATATCGTCCTGGCCCGTATAAATTGGCCGATTGGGATTCCTCTAATGGTCGACGGTAAGTGTGATGAATCAGCCCTTAACACTATATTTGTAGATTAATATACACAAAAGAGAACTGAATATGATGCAAAAATAGGTTTTTTTTTATTGGAACAATGACGTATTAAAAGTCTGAAGGTGACAAAACAAGGTGCATACAAAGAAGACCGTTCACAGGGTTTCAGGGAGTAAAACAATCAAAGGTGCAGGGTATTTACATGATGTAGCATAATTATCACCATATACAAATCATTGCAGGTGCAAAAACACAAATACACATATTGAGGTGTAATGCGTAGATGCGACTTAATTGTACCCTAACAATAGGCAGTAGTAAAGTGCTTAGTGCTGTATATTTAAGCTAGACATAAACTAGCGTAAAAGCTGCCAGTGCACTTCCGGTCGACGGCGCGTTCAGATGACGCGATGATGGAGGTGCGTATATTTGAACGTTGATTGCGGGCACTATATGAGGAGGTATTGGGGCACTATTTTGCTGCAGGATATATCCCCTTGAGGAAGCTGTGGTTACCAAACATTCACAGCGAAACGCCGCGTCGGGGCTCCTAGCCGTGACCAGGGCTAAGGGATTGGATTGAATATGGGTATTTTCTGATATGTGATTACCTAATTACTTTTTGCTGGTTCCTTACCTTATGCATGTATTGTATTATTGACGCTCCCTTTGCACTGGCAGCTTTTCCGCTAGTTTATGTCTAGCTTAAATATACAGCACTAAGCACTTTACTACTGCCTATTGTTAGGGTACAATTAAGTCGCATCTACGCATTACACCTCAATATGTGTATTTGTGTTTTTGCACCTGCAATGATTTGTATATGGTGATAATTAAGCTACATCATGTAAATACCCTGCACCTTTGATTGTTTTACTCCCTGAAACCCTGTGAACGGCCTTCTTTGTATGCACCTTGTTTTGTCACCTTCAGACTTTTAATACGTCATTATTCCAATAAAAAAAAAACTATTTTTGCATCATATTCAGTTCTCTTTTGTGTATATTATGCTATGTGAATATGTGGATGCGTAAGGTGACCCCCTCACATGTATCAATATGTGGGGAGTGTCGACCTCTACTTTTGAGCCCCAAAGGGGCATTGTCTCTAAATATATTTGTAGATGTTTCTTTTCGGAATATATCCGTTATCACCTTCCCGTCCCTAGTTGTTTCAATCGATATATCCAAATAATTGATCTTTCTACCACTCTGATACGTCAATTTAATGTTCTTATCATTCTCATTAAGGTTTTTCATGAGGTTCTCCAGCTCACTATTAGTCCCCTCCGACACAAACAAAGCATCATCAATGAAACGCATCCATCCCTGCATCTTCTCGCAACCAGCAATGGGGTTGTTGGTAAATATTTCACTCTCCCATGCGCCCAAGAACAAATTAGCGTACGATGGAGCACAGGAGGCACCCATTGCGGTGCCTTGAAGCTGCAGGAACACCTGACCGTCAAAGATGAAGCAATTGTGTGTGAGTGCGAACTCAAGCAATACTAAGATCAACTCAACCACTTGTGGGTCCACATTACTTCCACTCAGGAACCTTCTCGCGGCAGCTATACCATCACTATGTCGTATTGAGCTATATAACGCTTGCACATCCACCGTCACAAATACCGATGTTTCAGATAGTTGTATGTCCTCCAGGCGTCTCAGGGCATCAGTGGAATCTCTAATGTAAGAGGGTAAGGCACACGCTAAAGGTTTTAAATATTCATCAATTACCTGGCAGATAATCTCACAAAGACCATCATTCCCAGAGACAATTGGTCTCCCTGGGGGATCTGATAGGTCCTTGTGGACTTTTGGCAGGATGTAAAATGTAGGCATCCTCGGTTTTAAATCCTTACATTTTTTCACCATCTCTTTTGGGATAATCTTCTCCTCATAAGCCTTTACCAAAATCTCCATTAAAGTTGCCTTAAACTGCTCAATGGGGTTATATGGTAGTTTCCTATAACAGTTGATGTTGTTAAGAAGCTTCATAGCCTGCTTCACATACATGTCTTTAGGCCACACCACCACATTCCCCCCTTTATCGGCCGGTTTGTACACTACATCATCCCAACCTTGTAGATCCTTGAGGGCCTGTCTTTCCTCCCTGGTTAGATTATGACCCCAATACAATTTTTCTCCGCCAACTTCTCAATATCAGATGACACCATTTCAGTGAATACCTCTACGCTTGAGCATGTACTAAATGCAGGAAAGGTTTTAGATTTTTGAAATATCTGATTAGGAAACTTACCACCAGGTCCTGAGCTCATATTTTCCTCCATCAGGGCTTCCAAGTCTCTCAAGGTTTCTCTTTCTTTCTCTGTGTTCAAGTTGTGTTCAGACTTATAGTGCAACTTTTTCAGAATGACTTTCCTGGCAAATAAGTGGACATCCTTGATGGTCAGGAAGGGATCTAAGGAACGAGATGGAGAAAATGTTAGACCGCTACTCAGAACATTAATTTGAGCAGTAGACAAATCATGTTTTGACAAGTTAATCACCTGTTTCTGTTCCTTGTTGGCTTTTTTATTGCCACTTTCCTTGTCTGATGAGGGTCTCGCTTTAGATTTCCCATAAGGACGATCCTTTTGCTCACCCTCCTGACCATCCTGATTCTCACTTTCGACATTAGAGGATATTGATGATTGAGAATCCCTGCGTGGTTCAGGTGGGACCATCGGATTTTTAGGTGTCTTATTCAATTGCCACTGGAAAATCTTGTTATGCTCATAATCACGTACATCCCTCTTAAACTTCTTCATCTTGCTGGTACTGATGTCATGTTCCCATTTCTCCATTTTTTTTGTCTATCTCTTTCATATAGATCTCCATTGACTCCTTTGACATTCCTGATTTTAAAATTTTGGACATTTCTTCTATCTCCAAATCAAGAGTTTGTAGATTTTTCAAGTTATGCTCATTAATACTAATAAATGAACAGGAGCAGGTGGTAGCCGCCTCCATCCATTTTTTCGTTAGTATTTCATTATCAAGTGTGAATGTTGGATATAATTGGACTCGAAGTCCTCTCGGTACAATATTGTTGGACAAGTAGTTATCCAAAGGCGGCCGTCACACGTTTCAATTTAATGCACGAAATCGCTTAAGCGATCAGCGTTTTGATCGCTTAAGCGATATCGTTTGTGCATCGCTGCGTGCAATCAAGCAATTTTACATTGTAACTACTTGTCTAACAATATTGTACCGAGAGGACTTCGAGTCCAATTATATCCTTTCGCAGATATGAGAGCCGGAGCTCATATCAAGCGATAAACGCTTGTTCAATCAGCTACATCGTGGTGTGTGACACCATGAGGAACGATCTCCCAGCGGCACAGCCTATGCTGGGAGATGGTATCTCTGGTAAACGTTGGGTTACTAAGCACCGCGCGGCGCCTAGTAACCCGATGTGTACCATAGTTACCAGCGATCTCGCTGCTCCACATCGCTGGTGAGTCTGTCTGTGTGACAGCTCACCAGCGATGTGAACGATATTGTTAGCGATCGCGCGTGCACGTGATCGCTAACGATATCGCTCACGATATTGATGAGTGTGACGGCCGCCATAGATGTCTTTGTCCACCACAATTTCGTTTTACGATACAGAGCATTCTTGTACTTGTACATAAGCTCCTTATTTACCACCCACACCTCTGACTGGCTGCCCGGGGTACTCTTTTTGAATAAATTCACCGCCTTAGTCCTCCAACTCAATTCCTTGTTTTTCATGTCCATATTGCTCTCAATTAATTATCAGATAATCTGTACTTGTCACGATTACCTTAGTCAGGACCTGCAGCTCTCTGGCGCCCCCTTAGCCTGCTGGCCAAATCTGGTACTGCCAGAGGATAAGGAAGGAGCCTAGCTGTCCTAATTTATGTTGTCTACTGCGGCTTGTGATGTGACCGGATGTGTATACACCAGTTCCTGCCAGGAACATATATATACCTCGATCCAGTCACCCTCAGGCCCACAATATCACATAAATACAAAAAAAAAACGGTATCTGCCACCACCGATCTCTTACAGGTGGATCGGTAACCTGTAGGATAGCGTAAAAACGAGCAGGGAGGTCGTGAGAGCTCGTTCATAGGACAAGGAGATCGAGACTAGTAAATTATAATATTTTACTCCGAAATGAGGCAGTGCTTATATATAAAAGATTTACAAGATATTACATACGAGGCAATTTACATGTATGAATAAACAGTTATAAAAACAAAAGGAATAAAGTAAGAAAAGTTCAGACCTAGTCACGCATGGCAAACTTAGTTCCGTGGAGGAGGCCTCTCTCCTGGAAGGTAAGATTCTGTCGTACAGCTGGTGTTGACTGTCAGGCCTCTGGAGCAGAATCACCCAAAAATGTCCTCTTTGCTTTTATTAAACCAGGGGGAATCTGTGACCCCCCCCTCGCAGAGTGAGCCCTCCTTTGTGGGGGTGTCTGCTGAGACCTCTTCTCTCACCAGGCTTAATAAATCCCCATCCTTCATATCTGGGGATGGGGTGGTCTCACAATTATGATCTATAACTCATTTTCCATGTCAGGTAATTCTGAGAAGTTGGATACCAAATATGACCTGCTTGTCATATTTAGAATGGCAGCAATCCATTCCCAGGTTCCTGAACGTTGTATAACTGTATAAAACACATCATTAAATGCGCCAAACGGTAAATAACCTGAAAATGTGAATTCCTTGTTTGTGGCATGAAAAGATCTTCTTAAATTCGATATAGAAAACACTAAGTTTGAACAAAGGATTTTCTTTAGAAACAGATCTTGGTTGAAACCTGTAAGCTCGCCCCCCCCCCAGGTATTTACGATCCGTCGTAAATAGCTTAAGCTGGGGGATGCTGGAAATGGATCTATGTAACTTGCTACAAACCAAAAAAGGGAGGAGGGATGGGGGAGCTAGATTTGGCTGACTCTTCAGTATCTTAAAATCATGATCAATATTCAGCCATTCATGACACCTCCCCCTTTTTGATGACGCTATGGAAGACAGATCTCTGAGCTTTCTACCATGCGTCACTTGGTGTTCTCTCCTTCTACCTGGATCCCAGAGGACGTTCTTCGATTCAGGCTCAGAGACAGAGGTCTCCGCGAGGCCTTCCAGCACCTCAGGACTGTCATTTGCTGGTGTGACAGTCTGAATCCCCTGGCTAGAGATAGCCAGAAGGGGAGCGGAAGCCCCGACCTCACAGGAACCATCTTGGACCTGTTCTGGGTCGGCAGGTAGTCTGGTTATTTCTCTACAGGCTGAGGACCCAGAATGCAGTGCGGTGTCTGCCTTCCCAGTACTCAGTCTGCGGGCGAGAGCACCTCGGAAGGCCATCTCCCCGGGAAATAACGCCACTCTCTCAGTTGCCTGACTGGCCAGCGACCCAGCTTTCCCATCACCCTGACAAGCTGTGGACTGTGACTGTCCCTTAACTTGACAGGCTGTCGGGACTGCCATTACACCTTTCTGACAGGAGAGGGGGTTTGCTCTTCCATCTCCCTGGCAGACCAAGCGTACCAGTCTCCCATCCAGACAAGCCAGGGGTACCTCTTTCCCATGGTCCTGAACGGCAGTGAGGCCAGTTTTCCAATCAGTCGGATAAACAATGAGCCCGATCTCCCCATCGTCTAGGCCGGCTGTGGAGGGTGGTCTTTCGCTACTCTGACAGGATAGGAAGGCTGCTCCTCCATCACCCTGGCAGGTAGTGAACCCAGCTTTTCCACCAACCGGATAGATTATGGGCTCTGTGTTCCCATGTTCGTGCCCAGTTGGAGAAAGCACATTTCCCTCTTCTGGTGATCCCTCGGGATCCCGGCTAAGTATGGAGCAGCTCGCACCCGCCATGTCACAGTCTGTTGTAACACTGGCAGGTGGCATGTAACCACCGCTCTTGTGGTTGCCATGCCTGCCTCCGTCTCCCTTAGCAAAGAGGTCCCTCAGCGATGCCAGCTCGTGACGGGGCATGGCTAACTCCTCCTCCACCATGAGGCCCATCACGATGTGATGCCTCAGGACCAGCACTCACCATGGGGCAGCTACCCACGTCCGTGTCACTGTCCATCGTGACACTGGCACGCTGCATGAGGCCATGTTCCCCAGGGTTCCCATGCCTGCCACAATCTACCTTAGCAACCAATGTTGCACTGTGGAGGACACCCTCGGCGATGCCAGCTCGTGGCGTGACATCACTGAGTTCTCCTCCACCACGAGGTCCATCACGCTGTGATGCCTCCTGATCAGCACTTCTCATGGAGCAGCTAGCACCCGCCATGTCATAGTCCGTCGTGACCTTGGCAGGTGGCACACAACCACCGCTCTTGTGGTTGCCATGCCTGCCTCCATTTACCTGAGCAACCAGGGTTGCACCGTGGAGGAAACCCTCGGCGATGCCAGCTCGTGGCGTGACATCACTGAGTTCTCCTCCACCACGAGGCCCATCACGCTGTGATGCCTCCTGATCGGCACTTACCATGGAGCAGCTAGCACCCGCCATGTCACAGTCTGTCATGACCTTGGCAGGTGGCACACAACCACCGCTCTTGTGGTTGCCATGCCTGCCTCCATTTCCCTTAGTGCTGAGTCCTGCCATCTTCCTGGGATCTTCAGTAATACCACCCTGCAGTGTGATATGACCGAGTTCCCTAACACCAGGATTCACTTTATTAACAGGCAACACATTGACATTTCCCTGCCCATCATCAACATCATCATCAACATCATCCTCAACATGATTACCATTCCCAGTATCAACATTGACCTTTCGCTGCACATCATCAACATTGACATTACCTTTCACCTTATCCACATTGACCTTACCCTTCACATGATCAACATTGACATTACCCTTCACATGATCAACATTGACATTACCCTTCACATGATCAACATTGACATTACCTGACATGTCATACCGGGGAGGCTTATCAGGAACATAATGTGCAACCAACCGCCCCAAATCTATTCCCAATAACACATTGGCGGGGAGATTCTTGGTTACCCCAACCTCCCTCCACCCTCTTCCCACACCCCAGTCCAGATAAACTCGGGCCATGGGCAAATATCGGCGCTCACCCCCTATACCGGTGACAGTCAGTGTCTTTCCAGGGATAAGTTCATGAGGATACACGTATTCGGGTGGATGAGAGTTCGTTCTGCGCCAGAGTCCCTGAGCCCCACAGTGATGGTGTTACCCACCGTGACTGACTGCAAGTTCTCCCTGGAACTCCCACCCGTACCACCCACCAAATAAATTGCAGCACTAGGCCCTGGGACCTCAGATGAGGGGCTCTTCTTCTGCCTCTCCGGACACGTGGCACTCACATGTCCCGGTTGTCCACAAGTAAAACATTTGCGAACGTCGGCTGTCAGCCAAGTGCTGGCAGCTGAGACAGGACCTCCGGAAGGTCGGCTGTCAGGGGCAGGGATGGTGGTCATCGGCTTACCCCCTTTCCCGTTGGTGATGATCGGCTTTCGTCCCTCTGGTCTCCGGTTGGCCTCGTAGGTGTCTGCGATCTGCGCTGCTTTGTTTGCATCTGGTGGCTCCCGATCCATCACGAACTGTCGCACCTCAGTGGGGCAGAGATGCAGGAACTGGTCTTTCACCATCAGATCCTTTAGCTGCTCAAAGGTGGTCACTGACAGTCCTTGAATCCACTGCTCGAAGGTGGTTCTGAGCCCGTGGACCACATCACTATAGCTGTCGTGTGGTCCACGCTGGAGGTTCCGGAACTTTCTGCGGTACACCTCCGGAGTCAGCTGGAACCTCTGGATTAGAGCCTTCTTAATGGCTGCATAGTCCCCATCTAGTTCTCGAGGAAGAGCCACATACGCCTCTAGCGCTTTCTCTCTCAGCGCTGCGATTAGGTACTTGGCATACTGGTCATTCGGCAGCTGGTACTGTAAGCACGTCTTTTCAAAACCCCTCAGGAACGTGTCCAGGTCACCTTTGTCATCCAGCACAGGGAAATGCTCTGGACGGGGCTTGAAGGTGGCTGATCTAGTCGATTCAGAGTTCAATGGGGTAGATGACTGCCGTTCCAGCTGAGCCATCCGCAGGACGTGGTCTCTCTGAGCTTGGGCCTCAGCTCTCTCAGCCTCTCGCTCGGCTCTCTCAGCCTCTCGGTATTGCCGAATGAGCTGCAGGCGTCCTTGATGATCCTCAGCAGGGCAGTGCTGTAAGGCCAGTTGCAGATAGGGGTCTATGCTGACCTGGTCACTGACGCGGTGTGCGTCTACAGGTGGGACCTCTGCAGGAACACCTTCTAGGACTTGGCTTACATCCACAGGTAAGGCCTCAGCAGCAACACCATCCATGCTCTGACTGACCTCTGCAGCCGGGAGCTGTGCAGCCACACTGACAAGGCTTTGGCTGGCCTCTCCATTCACTGGGCTCTGGTGCTGGGCTTCCTCCACATCCAATTGCAGCAGCATCTGCTCCATATGCTTCTTGGATCTGCCTGTAGGGTCTATATTTCTGTATCTGCACAGGCAGGCAAGGGCCTCCTTGTTATAGTCTTTATACCAGCTTCTCACTGCCATGGCCATGATTTCCAAATCAAAGGATAGGATAGAAAAAACAAAGAAGGGGGGGTAACTGCTACACACACAGTATTGTCTCAGATCTAATAAACACTGAGTTCGATCTTCAAAACTTTTGTGCAGAGTTCTTGTAAGAACGGTGCAAGTTTTTAGTGAGAGGAATGATTGCTCAAACCAGATCACTAATGTCCTATGATCCCACCGCTGCCACCAATTGTCACGATTACCTTAGTCAGGACCTGCAGCTCTCTGGCGCCCCCTTAGCCTGCTGGCCAAATCTGGTACTGCCAGAGGATAAGGAAGGAGCCTAGCTGCCCTAATTTATGTTGTCTATTACGGCACGTGATGTGACCGGATGTATATACACCAGTTCCTGCCAGGAACGTATATATACCTCGATCCAGTCACCCTCAGGCCCACAATATCACATAAATACAAAAACAAAACGGTATCTGCCACCACCGATCTCTTACAGGTGGATCGGTAACCTGTAGGATAGCGTAAAAACGAGCAGGGAGGTCGTGAGAGCTCGTTCATAGGACAAGGAGATCGAGACTAGTAAATTATAATATTTTACTCCGAAATGAGGCAGTGCTTATATATAAAAGATTTACAAGATATCACATACGAGGCAATTTACATGTATGAATAAACAGTTATAAAAACAAAAGGAATAAAGTAAGAAAAGTTCAGACCTAGTCACGCATGGCAAACTTAGTTCCGTGGAGGAGGCCTCTCTCCTGGAAGGTAAGATTCTGTCGTACAGCTGGTGTTGACTGTCAGGCCTCACAGAATCACCCAAAAATGTCCTCTTTGCTTTTATTAAACCAGGGGGAATCTGTGACCCCCCCTCGCAGAGTGAGCCCTCCTTTGTGGGGGTGTCTGCTGAGACCTCTTCTCTCACCAGGCTTAATAAATCCCCATCCTTCATATCTGGGGATGGGGTGGTCTCACAATTATGATCTATAACTCATTTTCCATGTCAGGTAATTCTGAGAAGTTGGATACCAAATATGACCTGCTTGTCATATTTAAAATGGCAGCAATCCATTCCCAGGTTCCTGAACGTTGTATAACTGTATAAAACACATCATTAAATGCGCCAAACGGTAAATAACCTGAAAATGTGAATTCCGTGTTTGTGGCATGAAAAGATCTTCTTAAATTCATTATAGAAAACACTAAGTTTGAACAAAGGATTTTCTTTAGGAACAGATCTTGGTTGAAACCTGTAAGCTCGGCCCCCTCCCCCAGGTATTTATGATCCGTCGTAAATGGCTTAAGCTGGGGGATGCTGGAAATGGATCTATGTAACTTGCTACAAACCAAAAAAGGGAGGAGGGATGGGGGAGCTAGATTTGGCTGACTCTTAAGTATCTTAAAATCATGATCAATATTCAGCCATTCATGACAGTACTAAAACAGAATAAATACACCAACTCAAAAATCTTCACCATGGTAGTGTATTCCACTTACCAAATACTTCAAAAAAGACCGCTAAGGGACTATGGAATAGCTTTAAAAATCACCAATTTATTAAAGAGCTTTCTTAAAAGCAATACAGTAGAAAATTCTTTATACTAAATCACAAAGATACAACATGGACTCACAATGAAAACATAATACAATAAAGTCTGGAAAATTTCAGGAGGTTACAATACCATATTTAAGTACCTCATGGCACTAGGAGATACACAATACAGGGATATCCACGGGTCAGATTCCACCCTCACAATAGTTATACCATATAGGATTAATCAATCCCAAAGTAATGGAGGTGCAAAATAGTGGATAAGTATCTTACATTAGAGATGGGCAGTATACTACATCTACAATACCCACCAATTGGTGATATGGGGGGTTGTGGTTAGTGCTATCAGAATATACTAGCTCTTAAACTCCACTCACCCAGCCCTGTATACTGTCTACCTCCCACAATTCCACTGTTCACCTCAGCCCACTATGGGTTAAATTCAAACATGGTGACACATGGGGATCGAAATAAGGCCCCAGATCAGGATGGTACAGACCTGTATGTGTAGAGCTCCCGGCTACCCCGACGCCGTTTCGTCAAGGGACTTCCTCAGGGGGTCAGTGTGCCAGTTATGGACATGTAAAGCGGACTTAAATAGTGCCCATATTACCTAATGTACTGCCGGTGTGTATCGCCGCCTCTCCATGCCATTCGTTGTGCCTCCGATCATGTGACCGTCTCTGATCACGTGCTCCCGACAACCTCCGGCGTTTGGACCACAAGCGGAAGTGACGTGCATAATGCACGCCACCGGCGCCCGTCGGTGACACTCCGGGAGTAGGCGGGGCCAGAGTCCAGTACACATGACTTGGGCAACTCAGCAGAAGGAGGCGATCATCAAACCTATAGGGGCGGGGACCGTGCAGAGAGATGAAAGCAGTCACAGATCTACCATTCTACGTGAACGTGTTCCCCACTAACACTCTGAAAAACGGATTGGCATGTGTAACCCTAGCCTTAACTAGTAGATAGAAAAATATTGGAATCTGAGAGTCCTCAGTGGTTGATACCTTTTAATTGCTAACTGAAAAGATGGTAAACATAGCAAGCTTTCGGGACACTATGGCCCCTTATCAGACTGATGAAGAGGCCATAGTGTCTTGAAAGCTTGCTATGTTTACCATCTTTTCAGTTAGCCATTATAAGGTATCAACCACTGAGGACTCTCAGATTCTAATATTTTTCAAATCTAGAACAAAATCTAAGAATAGATACAGGAATATTATGTACAAACATGTACAACACACAAACATACATCTTACCTTTCACCGTCCGGCGAAAATAAAACGGCTTCAGAATACGGATGATATTGTATTCCGGCTTAGGCTGGTTAATAAGCCTCTTGCTTAACCCCTTAAGGACCGAGTCACTTTGCAGCTTAATGACCGGACCATTTTTTGTAATTCTGACCACTCTCCTTTTATGAGGTAATATCTCTGGAACGCTTCATTGGATCCTAGCGATTCTGAGATTGTTTTTTCGTGACATATTGGGCTTCATGTTAGTATTAAATTTAGGTCGATAATTTTTGCGTTTATTTGTGAAAAAATAAAAAATTTGGCAAAAATTTTGAAAATTTAGCAATTTTCAAATTTTTAATTTTTATTCTGCTAAACCAGAGAGTTATCTGCCACAAAATAGTTAATAAATCACATTTCCCACATGTCTACTTCACATCAGCACAATTTTGGAAGAAAAAAAAAAATTTGGTAGGACGTTATAAGGGTTCAAAGTTCATCAGCAATTATTCATTTTTCCAGCAAAATTTACAAAACCAATTTTTTAGTGACCACATCACATTTGAAGTCCCTTTGAGGGGTGTACATGACAGAAAACACCCAAAAGTGACACCATTCCAAAATCTGCACCCCTCAAGCTACTCAAAACTATATTCAAGAAGATTATTAACCCTTCAGGTGCTTCACAGGAACTAAAATGAAGTTGAAGGAAAAAATGGACATTTTAATTTTTGTAACAAAAATGTTCTTTTAGCCTCAATTTTTTCATTTTCACATGGGCAACAGGATAAAATGCATCCTAAAATTTGTTGGGCAATTTCTCCTGAGTACACCGATACCTCTTATGTGGTCATAAACCACTGTTTGGGCGCACGGCAGGGCTCAGAAGGGAGGGAGCCACATTTGAATTTTAGAGCCAATTTTCCATTCAAAAAGTGAAATGGCGCTCCTTCACTTCTGAGCCCTGCCGTGCGCCCAAACAGTGGTTTATGACCACATATAAGGTATCGGTGTACTCAGGAGAAATTGCCCAACAAATTTTGGGATGTATTTGATCCCTTTGCCCATGTGAAACTGAAAAAATGTAGGCAAAAAGAATTTTTTTGTGAAAAAAAAGTGTTTTTTAATTTTTATGGATTAATTTGTGAAGCATCTAGGGGTTCAAAGTGCTCACTATGCATCTAGATACCTTCCTTAGGGGTCTAGTTTCCAAAATGGGTCATTTGTGTGGGAGCTCCAATGTGGAGACACACGGGGACCCTTCATACGCGACATGGTGTCCGCTAACAATTTGAATGGAAAATGAGCTCAAATTGTTAGCGGACACCATGTCGCGTTTGGAGGGTCCCTGTGTATCTCCACATTGGAGCTCCCCCACAAGTGACCCCATTTTGGAAACTAGACCCCCAAAGGAATGTATCTTGATGCATAGTGAGCACTTTGAACCCCCAGATGCTTCAGAAATTCATCTGAAAAATGAAAAAGCACTTTTTTTCCACAAATAATTTCTTTTTTCATTATTACGGATCAATTTGTGAAGCATCTGGGGGTTCAAAGTGCTCACTATGCATCTAGATATAATCGTTTGGGGGTCTAGTTTCCAAAATGGGGTCACTTGTGGGGGAACTCCAATGTGCAGGCACACAGGGGCTCTCCATACACAACCTGGTGTTTGCCAACAATTGGAATTGTTAGCGGACACCATGTCGCGTATGGAGAGCCCCTGTGTGCCTAAACATTGGAGCTCCCCCACAAGTGACCCCATTTTGGAAACTAGACCATCCAAGGAACGTATCTAGATGCATAGTGAGCACTTTGAACCCCCAGGTGCTTCACAAATTGATCCGTAAAAATGAAAAAATAAACTTTTTGTGGAAAAAAAAGTGCTTTTTCATTTTTATGGATGAATTTGTGAAGCATCTGGGGGTTGACAGTGCTCACTATGCATCTAGATACGTTCCTTCGGGGCTCTAGTTTCCAAAATGGGGTCACTTGTGGGGGAGCTCCAATGTTCAGGCACACAAGGAGGGGCTCCCCATACCCGACATGGTTTCCGCTAACAATTGGAGCTAATTTTCTATTGAAATTGTTAGCGGACACCATGTCGCATATGGAGAACCCGTGTGCCACCAGCACAAGGGCAACTGGTAGAGTTGGGGTACAGCACCAGAAAATGCCGCCTCTAATGAATGCGCTATTTTCTTGGGTGGCTGTGGGTTGAAATTTGCAGCGCGGGGGACCCACAACATTTGAGTCTCTCCACGCTGAGGATTCCAGTCAGCCAGCTACCAAGTTGTACCTGGCTGGCTACAAATACAGCGAAGGCTTTTTTTTTATTTCTAGAACTAATTCTAGAAAAAAAAATGATGTGGGGCTCCGTCATATTTTTGGTCCAGCCAGGTACAACTTGGCAGCTACAGACTGCCAGCAACCCCCCGCTGCCTCGTTGTACCTGGCTGCAACCAAAAATACAGCGAAGCCCATTTTTTTTTATTTCTAGAACTAATTCTAGAAAAAAAAATGACGTAGGGCTCCGCCATATTTTTGGTCCAGCCAGGTACAACTTGGCAGCTACAGACTGCCAGCAACCCCCAGCTGCCTCGTTGTACCTGGCTGCAACCAAAAATACAGCGAAGCCCATTTTTTTTTATTTCTAGAACTAATTCTAGAAAAAAAAATGACGTAGGGCTCCGCCATATTTTTGGTCCAGCCAGGTACAACTTGGCAGCTACAGACTGCCAGCAACCCCCAGCTGCCTCGTTGTACCCGGCTGCAACCAAAAATACAGCGAAGCCCATTTTTTTTTATTTCTAGAACTGATTCTAGAAAAAAAAATGACGTAGGGCTCCGCCATATTTTTGGTCCAGCCAGGTACAACTTGGCAGCTACAGACTGCCAGCAACCCCCAGCTGCCTCGTTGTACCTGGCTGCAACCAAAAATACAGCGAAGCCCATTTTTTTTTATTTCTAGAACTAATTCTAGAAAAAAAAATGACGTAGGCTCCGCCATATTTTTGGTCCAGCCAGGTACAACTTGGCAGCTACAGACTGCCAGCAACCCCCAGCTGCCTCGTTGTACCTGGCTGCAACCAAAAATACAGCGAAGCCCATTTTTTTTTATTTCTAGAACTAATTCTAGAAAAAAAAATGACGTAGGGCTCCGCCATATTTTTGGCCCAGCCAGGTACAACTAGGCAGCTGGGGGCTGGAATCCTCAGCATGGAAAGGCCCAATCGTTCTGGGCCCCCCATGCTGCGAATTGCAGCCCGCAGCCGCCCCAGAAAATGGCGCATTCATTGAAGCGCCATTTTCTGGCGCTGTACCCATGCTCTTCCAGTTGCCCTGGTGCCGGTGGCAAACTGGGTAATAAAGGGGTTAATGCCAGCTTTTTATTGGCAGCTGGCACTAAGCCCGAGATTCATAATATAGGGCCAATGTTAGACCCGCCATTAGGAATCTCTGGTAAATAGTCAGAAAATACACACATAGAAAAATCTTTTTATTTGAAAAAAAAACACAAATAAAATTCGGACTCCATCTTTATTATGAAGATCCGACGTAGTCCACAACGAAGGTCCCACGACGCTCGATCGCCTCTGCTCAATCCAGAGACTGCAGCAAGGGATCAAGTGTCCTCTTCCTACAGTCTCAGGGGTCAGAGTTATGGTGCACTGTATGACAATGATCAGTTATACAGTGCACCATGACTATGATCCCAGAGACTATAACAAGAGGACACTTGATCCCTTGTTGCACCCATCCATCCACCTATGCACCCATCATCCACGCACGCACATCCACGTGCTGACATCCACGCATGCACACAACCACGCACGCACATCCACGCATGCACACATCCACGCACACAGCTGACATCCACGCACATCCACACACACATCCATATCCACGCACATCCACGTACGCACACATCCACGCACGCACATTCACACACGCACATCCACGCAAGCACATCCACACACGCACATCCACGTACGCACATCCACGTACGCACATCCACGTGCTGACATCCACGCACGCACATCCACGCATGCACACATCCACGCACGCATGCTGACATCCACGCACATCCACATCCACGCACATCCACGTACGCACACATCCACGCACGCACACATCCACGTACGCACATCCACGTACGCACATCCACGCACGCACATCCAAGCACGCACTTCCAAGCACGCACATCCACGCACGCACCTATCCATCCATGCACGCACCCATCCATCCACCCACCCATCCATCCATCCACCCATCCATCTATTCATTCATACTTACCCACCGATGGATGAGGAGGAGAAGCCCCTGAGAAGAGGAGGGGCCACACCGGAGACTGCAGAGGAGGAGCGGAGGCCGACGAGCTCGTGCAGCCCGCCGGAATAGGTGAGTGGGGCTTGGGGGGGGGAGCAAGGGGGTTGGATGGGGTAGCAGCTGGGGGGGGGGGGGTACGAGCAGGGGGAGGGGGCCCTGCACCTGGACCGGCGGGGCACATGAGCCCGCCGGCAGAAAAAGCACATGGAGGAGAGAAGGAGGAGAACGGCGGGACGGGTATGGGGGAGTGCAGGCACAGGGGGGAACCCGGACTCAGGGGAATCCGGACACAGGGGGGGCTGGAAACAGGGGGGGCGGGACAGGACATTGGGGGGGGGGGCTGGATGGAGCGGGGGCTGGAGCCTTAGGTGATAGCTGGCGGGTGCGCCGGGTGTGCAGCCCGCCGGCAGATAAATGTGATCCGGGGGGGGTATCATGTGTCCTGGAGCGGGAGGGGGGTGAGTAGGGGGAGGGCACCCGCCGATCTGCCCCTCCAGGTCTGATTGGAGAGCTCCAATCAGACCTGGAGGGGTAAATCTGTCTGAATCGCTCCGATCGGCAGTTTCAGTTTTACACTGCCGATCGGAGGGGTCCTGGGCAGGGGGGGGGTTAACCTCCGCTGTCACTGACAGCTTTTAGAATTGAACTGTCACTGTTCGTTTAGAAGCAGTGACAGTTCAAAGCCATGACGAGTATACTCGTCATGATGCGGGAACTGACAGCTTTTCATGACGAGTATACTCGTCATTGGTCGTAAAGAGGTTAAGCTTAAACATTCAGCAGCAATTTTTCACCTTTTCCACAAAATATACAAAGCGTTATATTTAGAATGTTGCTCTCCACTTTTGAAGTGACTTTGAGGGGCCTTCAGAGAACCAACTAACAAGACCATATTTTTAGGCCACGTGCACACGTGCAGTATTTGATGAGTTTTTTACCTCAGGATTTGTAGCCAAAACCAGGAGTGGGTGATAAATACAGAAGTGATGCAGGTGTCTCTATTAGATTTTTCCTCTGATTGCTCCACTCCTGGTTTTGTCTACAAATCCTGAGGTAAAAAACTCATCAAATACTCAGCGTGTGCATGTGGCCTTAAAGCTGCTCCCTCCAAGGTATTCAAAATCACATTCAAAAGTTTGTTAACCCTTCAATTACGTCACGGAAAGTTATGCAAATTGGAGGAAAAAAAAAGAAATGATATTTTGTTTTTGTTTAGTAAAATGTTACTTCAGCCCCACATTTTTATTTTCACAAGGGTAACCGGAGAATGTGGACCCCAATATTTGTTATGTAATGTCTTCTCATATGTCGGTACCTGATACGTGGTTGGAAACTACTGTTTGAGCACACCATAGGGCTCGGAAGGAAAGGAGCGCTATTTGACCGTTGGAGCGCAATTTTGGCTGAAATGCTTTGAAGTCGCCATGTTACATTTGAGAAGTCCTGAGGATGCCAAAATAGCAGAAACCTACCACAAGCAACCTCGTTTCGGAAATTACACCTCTCTGGATTACAAATGAATCTATTTTGATTCCACTGGTGTTTTTGAGAAATCAGTATGCAGTTGATGTTGCAGATTAAAAATTGCAATTATGCCATATTGGTGCCCAGCTAGTGCTTGTTGTAACATACAAAATGTTAACTGTTAAAGGGGTTGTCCGCGACTGACAACTCCTTTGTTTCCACATGTCTCCTGCTGGTTAGCTAAAAAGCCTGTACTCGCCTCCCATGCTGGCACCATTCTAGCGCTGTTGGTAGTCACAATTTGGGGCTCTAGTGATGTCACAGGAGTACCGGTACATCAAATTTTGCTTTTATGGGGAGGGTGCATCCAGATAGAAATTTTTTCAATAGTTAAAAAAATTTCTATCTATTTTTTTTAAATATTACCATTATTTTACTAGAGTAAATTGAAAAATAATTTTAAAAGTTTTGATATTTCCCACTTTTAAACACCATGGTGCAGCTGCTGAAATTTGACATGAAAACCTAAAGTACTGCAATCTTGTGTTAAGACTGCAGTAAATGTGGGCTGGATCAGCTCACATGTCTGATATCACTCCTTTCCTCCCCTTCTGCAAAAGAATAAGGCTATATTCACACACACTATTTTTGCTGGTGCGTTTTTCTCTTTTTTTTCTGCTGCAAAACTGGATCAACTTTAAAAAAAAAAAAAAATGCACCAGAAAACATATCATCCATTTCTGATGTGTTTTTTGTGCTGCGTTTTAGAATGGTTCCCTATGGGAAAGACGGATGAGAAAAACGCCACAGAAACAAACTAACATGCTGTTTTCTTTGAACGGATCACTTATCAATGGAAAAAACAGAACACACCACAAATTCCCAGTCTGAACAGCAAAAAGTGAAAAGCCATTGACTTTGCTGTGATTCCATTTGAGTGATCCATTCACTGCATTTCTCTGCAAATATTGAATGCAAAAAAACAGATCAAAAACAGTGTGTGATTATAGCCTAAGGGTGAAATTTATGATCACAGAGCGACACACACAGAGCAACAGACATATGGATAGCATCATCGAAGATGGTCAGCAGTGCAGATTCTGTTGGTTGGTGTTGCTCGTCGTATGCTACAAGGATAAGATATGCAAACTGCATCACAAACTATCAGGGCCACCGTTATGGGCGTACAGGTCTTACTGAGTGAGAGCCCGCCAATCATTGAAGGGGGCAAGGCCATTTGAACAGGGGCAGGGGGCCCGGGCGTGCTGGCTGGGGGAAGCGGCCATTTGGAGCAAGGAGGCCCCCAGTCCCCGGCCAGCACGCGTCGCAGTCCCCGGCCAGCACGCGTCGCTGACAGACCGAGGCTGTGTCCTCGGCTCCTGCTGGCTGCTGCCGTGTCTCTGTGTGCTTTTGCCAGAGCTGTGGCGCTGGGCGGCCAGCACACCAGCAGTCAGAGAGAGCAGACACACTAGACAGGCTGGCTGCAGCACAGCTTGTGTACTTAGTGAGTGCTGACTCTCCTTGACTGCTGTGTGAGCGGGAGCTGCACCGCCAAATCTGACAGTGTGACTCAGTGTGTGTGTTGAGACACACAGCAGCCTCAGACACTGCAGGGGCCCAGCAGGCGCACCCACCCTCTGTGTAGTGTAGTGTAGTGTTAGTATATATATGTGTAGGGGCCCGGACCGCCCATCCCCACCCACCCTAGCCCCCCCATTGTTCTCCACCTGCAGAGCAGCACACTACATCTATACCGTAGCTGCTCTGTGCTTAGGCTGGTTTCACACTACGATTTTGTTAAATCCAATGCTGTCCAATGAAAATCGGACAGCATCGGATCCAAACTGATCCCTGCAATCGGATGCCAAATAGGCATCCGATTCTGACATTTCAAAGGATCAGTTTGGTCTGTCACCTCGCTCCCCCTCCTCTCTGCCTCCTGTCATCTCGCTGTCCCCCTGCTGTCTCCCTGTTGTCCCCTGCTGCCCCCCGCTGTCCCCCTGCTGTTCCCCTGTTGTCCCTGTGTTTTCCCCCTGCTGTCCCCCTGTTTACCCCCTGCTGACCCCCTGTTCTCCCCTCTCCTCTTCTACCCCGCTCCTCCTGTTATTCCAACATAACAAATCTTTATTCTCACCTGCCAGCGCTCCCCCGGCATCTCCATAGAGCTCCCGATCGGGTGTACAGGACTTGCGATGATGTCAGAAGCGTCATCGGGTCACGTGAGCGGTTACCGCGGTAACTGCTCATGTGACCTGATCAGCTGATCGGGTTGTGACATCATCACAGGTCCTGTTACAGAGCGGCTGCAGATGGAGACGCCGGGGGAGCACTGGCAGGTGAGAATAAAGATTTTTTATTTTAAACACTTGATTTGACTTATATTTAACTTCCGCAATGTATGTATATACATTGCGGAAGTGAAATTAGGCGGCACACAATGGTTTTAGTGTACTGAGCATGTACTGAGCATGCTCAGTTCACTAAAATTGGGTCCGAGGAGACATTAGATGTTTCCTCAGTTCCTGCTCCATAGAGCCCCATGTTAAAGGAATCGGATCGGATTTGACATCATTGCCATCCGATTTGTCAGATCCGATTCTAGGCGATTTTTGCACCGGAAAGAAATCGAAAAAAATCGGATCGGACGCAATTAGGATGCCATTTAGTGCACATCCGAATCGGTCCGATCCCCATAGGGTTACATGGGGGCAATTTTGGATCCAATGCTGTCCGATTTATATCGGACAGCATCGGATTTCACAAAATCGTAATGTGAAACCAGCCTTACAGGACCTGTGATAAAGTCACATGGAGAGGCAGAGTCAGGGATCACATGATCAGCTCTTCAGTGATGCAGGACTCTGCCGTGCTGGATGAGTTAAAGTTTATCTGTGGGGTCAGGAGGGATTTACAGTGTGGATGTAGCAGAGCCGAATGTGTACGAGGTGTACGTAGAGGAGCCGTGTGTGTACGGAGCGGAGACGTGTGTGTATGAGGTGTACAGAGCAGAGCCAAGAGTGTACAAGGTGTACGGAGCAGAGCTGCATGTGTAAGAGGTGTATGGAGCGGAGCTGTGTCTGTATGAGATGTACAGAGCAGAGCCGCATGTGTATGATGTTTAATCAATATCTAATATATAAAACTGAATGTGTGTGTGTATATCCGGGATTGGCATCTACACCATCACAACTACAGCCACAAAACTTTGCACAGTCACACGTCTCGACCCCAGGAGCATCATAGGCTATGTTGTGAGGCGAAATTTTAACCCTGCGCATTCCAGTTCACCAAACAATTTTGGCCCTATCTACATAATGGGGAAAAAGTGAATGGGAAAATATTGGAGGAAAATCGACAGCTGTCAGCTATAGAGACAAAATTTTGCACAGTCACACGTCTGGACCCTGAGAGTGTCATAGGTTATGTTGTGAGGCGAAATTTTAACCCCGCGCGTTCCAGTTGACCAAACAATTTTGCCCCTATCTACATAATGGGGAAAAAGGGAAAGGAAACGTGTGGGAGGAAAATCGACAGCTGCCAGCTACAGCTATAAAAATTTGCACAGTCACACGTCTTGACCCCGGGAGCGTCATAGTCTATGTTGTGAGCCGAAATTTTAACCCTGCGCGTTCCAGTTCACCAAAAAATTTTGCCCCTATCTACATAATGGGGAAAAAGTGTATGGAAAAGAGTTGGAGCAAAATCGACAGCTGTCAGCTAAAGAGACAAAATTTTGCACTGTCCCACGTCTGGACCCCAAGAGCGTCATAGGCTATGTTGTGAGGCGAAATTTTAACCCCGTGCATTCCAATTCACCAAACAATTTTGGCCCTATCTACATAATGGGGAAAAAGTGACAGTTACCAGTTGACAGTTGTGAATGAGAGGGGCTTAATGATAGCGCCAAAGACTAACAGCACATACCAGCATATAGTCACTAAGGTGGGGCCCCAGCATGAGATATTCACCACGCACGGGGACATGTATACACACCACACGCACACAAAGAGTAACAGCAAGTGTATAGTCGCTAAGGTGCAGCCCCAACATTGGATACTCACCATGCAACTGAACAAACACACACACCACAAAGAGACACACACAACACACACACCCCCCCAAGGGGACACACACACACTCTATAGCGACACATGCACTCACCCCACAGGGACACACACACACACCACAATGAGACACACATGACACAGAAACACACACCACACAGACCCCCCCACAGGGACACACACACATAGCCACCCTATAGGGACACATGCACTCACCCCACAGGGACACACACACCACAAAGAGACACACACACACCACACAGACCCCCCCACAGGGACACACACACATACACACCCTATAGGGACACATGCACTCACCCCTCAGGGACACACACACACCACAAAGAGACACACACAACACAGAGACACACACCACACCACACAGACCCCCCCACAGGGACACACACACATACACACCCTATAGGGACACATGCACTCACCCCACAGGGACACACACACACACACACACACCACAAAGAGACACACACAACAGAGACACACACCACATAGACCCCCCCACAGGGACACACACATACACACCCAAGGGACACACACACCACACAGACAGACACAGATGTGCACAAATCACCTCACACAACTCGCCTCACATGTGTGCTATCTTTATTTTCCAAACATAAACATCTGAATAAAAAACAGCCAATGTGCAACACATGTGCCATATAGGGAATTAAGGCAGATGTCAGTCACATGAGCTGTCTATTATGTGTATGTGTGAGGTAACATATACTGCCCGGCCAGGGGGAGGGTTTACTGTTGGCTGGAGATTTATTAGGCTGCCTATAGCAATCAATCACAGCTCAGCTTCTATTTTCCTACAGGTCATTAATATGACATATTCAAATTCTATTTTGTTATAGCTAACAGCAGTTACTTATTAACCCGGGCGTAGCCGGGTACTACAGCTAGTCTCTTATAAATGTCCTACCCGGATATACCATATAATCAAAAAGTCTCGAAAGACACAAGGGTGGATGCAAAAAATTTTTTTACAACTTTTATTTAGGATACTTGAAAAACAAGTTCAATCCATCCCACCCTAATAAGAAGGAGGGAAGACATATGAATATCAGCATGAAGTCACTGGATATTTTACAGTGGCAAAATGAAGCAGTATCCGGCGGTACAGATATCAGGGAGGCCGGGTGACTACACGGCAAGTATGCAACGTACTGAAACTTATTGATATTACTTGATATCTCTGATGAACTAATCAGTCAGACATGTTATATACAAAGGAGGTAGAATTAATCTATTATATAATTGCGAATGGGTTTTTTGCCCCTTCTGAGTCCACTCGCGCTGCGAGTCGGCGTTGTCATGTGGATACGCCCGAAGCATTGGCCGCTGCGCGGCCATTGCGAGCAGTTCTAAGGCGACTCGCTATGCCCGCGTAGCGGGCATGGCGAGTCGCCTTAGCAGCGCGAAGCATTGGCCGCTGCGCGGCCATTGCGAGTCAGAGACTCGCTCTTCTAGAATCCCGATGCATGTGCATCGGGCACCCAGCTAGTTCAATATAAAGGACAATTATATGTCTCAATTCACTCTGAATAGAGATTTTCCTCATAATAGAAGATCTACTCTAGTGATTGCCTTACAAAAGCCTTACTTCCTGATCTACTCTCACAATCTATCACATAAAAGGACTAATAAACACCATAGCAACCAGTGTGTCAACAACAAGCAGACCTAAAGGGTATGTCACACGCGTCGATATCGCTGTCAATGTCGCTCGTATGTCACGGATTTTCAGTCGCTCAAGCGACGTAAAAGTGACGCAGGAGCGACATTGAAGCGTGTGACCAAGCGATGCAACCAGCGATATGTCGCTGATCGCCGATCGCTGGTTTCACTGCCAGATGTAACACTAAACTCAGCGACGTATTTCCTATTTTGACATTGTACAAGCGACTAAATAAAATCGCTCGCAAGATGGCGACATCACCGCATCGCTGGGTCATATTGACGCGTGTGACATCTTACCTGCGATAATTCCACATCGCTCAGGCGATTAATAATTTGTGACGCATGAGCCATATCGCGGGCGACATTGACACGTGTGACAGGCCCTTTAGAGAATCCTCTTGATCTATTTCACACTTATTATCACCATATGACTAATCTGCGGCACCTTAGTCAGTGAGGCTATGTAGGGTTCAAAACAGTTGGTGTATAGTGTAACACTAATTCGCCCCTCTGTGACCAAATCACAGCCCCATTTGGTCTCAATGAACACTTTGGTTTTGGTGCGTTCTTGTAGTTTGTATAGATATATGATTCCCGATTCTTTTGCATCAGTAATTTGGGTGCTGACTGTGGTATTTATATGTTCTTAATGATGTTTTTAATATGTGTGTTATTACTTTTTGTACATGGTTATTTCTTTGAATTATCATCATGTGAATATCCCTTTAGTGGATCGGTGGGAAGGATGAAATAGAAGAACCTTGGACTTCTGCAATAGGATAATGCATTTTAGCACTTTTTTCACTTTTTATTAGTCATTGGCGTTATTAGGATAGGATATTTATTTGATATGTATAATGCCCAGAATACGCACATTTTTTGATCTGTGTACACTATTTTATCATTGTTCCTTATGTGACACTTATTTGCACTATTAAATGCACTTTATCAATGAACTGTATTATGTTATTAATTTTGATCGATATGTGTCATGATGCTCATTTTAGAATAGTTTTATTTATATCTATTCTATATAACATGCACTTTGCACTATATTTAGCGATTTCTTTGTTGCTTAGCAACACATTCTTCCATGCAGTTGGTTTCGGTGTCCTCCCTCCTCCCCTCTGTGAGCGCCATGGTGATGTGAGGCTTCCCAGACACGCCCCCTTCCTGTCACGTGGTTGCAATCCGGAAAGGCGTCTAAAATGGATGCTACTTCCGGTTTTGCGTTCCAAAGACCGGAAGTGGGGCTGGTCACATGATCGGGAGTCATCACGTGATCCTGGCGCCGATAATGGCGGTGGAGGAGGCAGCACACAGCTTTTCTTGATCCCCAATCACCTGAATACACTATAAAAACCCCTGAAATAGGTCCCCACTTGGCACACCACCCCCTGAGGAAGTCCTACGACGAAACGCGTAGGGGTCTGGGGTAGGCCAGAACGTGACTCTTAATAACACCTACGGAGGTATGTAACTGCTGTTCTTAATTGATATTCTGCAAAATGTGTGTGGATCAACCCTGACCTTTTTGAGTGCCATACTTCATTGCTTTCACCACGGTCTCTTTCTGTGAGCGGTTATTCAGGTTGGGGCTGTGATTTGCTCACAGAGGGGGTGAATTAGTATTACACTATACACCAACTGTTTTGAACCCTACAAAGCCTCACTGACTAAGGTGCCGCAGATTAGTCATATGGTGATAATAAGCAGTGGCGTAACTAGAGTCTGGTGGGCCCCGGTGCGAAATTTAGACCTGGGCCCACCCCCCACCAGGGCCGGACTGGTACCAAGAAGCAGCCCTGGAAAACAAGCTCCACCAGCCCATATACTATAACACCCATCAGCCCCAATACGTAAATTTTGCTTTTACCCTGTTGTGGCCCTCACCACTTTCTTAAAGACGTTATTTGAAGAGCCACATGTGAATGGTGCAGCAGAGGGAAGAATCAACCACAGCTCCATTTACATGGTGCTCTTCAAATCTCTGTTTCTCAGGATTGTGGGGTCCAAGTGCTCAGACACACAGAGCCACAGCCAGCCACACACAGAGCCACAGCCAGCCACACACAGAGCCACAGCCAGTCACACAGACACAGCCAGCCACACACACAAAGCCAGCCACACAAACAAAGCCAGCCACACACACATACACACACAGCCAGCCACAGCTAGACAGCCGCACACAGCTAGCCACATAGACAGCCACCAGCCACACAGACAACCACACGCAGACACAGCCAGACACACATACAGTCACACACAAACAGCCAGCCACATAGACAGCCACCAGCCAGGCACACACTGATGCAGCCAGCCAAACACATACACAGCCACACACACACAGCCACAGACAGCCAGTCACACAGACAGCCAGTCACACAGACAGCCAGTCACACAGACAGCCAGTCACACAGACAGCCACACACAGACAGCCACACAGACAGCCACCAGCCACACACAAACAGCCACACACAGATGCAGCCAGCCAAACACATACACAGCCACACACATACACAGCCACAGCCAGCCACACAGCCAGTCACACAGCCACACACAGACAGCCACACACAGCCACATAGACAGCCACCAGCCACACACAAACAGCCACACACAGGTGCAGCCAGCCACATAGACAGCCACAGCTAGCCACACATCCAACCAGCCACACACACACAGCCATACAGTCAGCCACACACAGCCAAGCAGCCCCAGCCACACAAAGACACAGTCAGCCACACACAGCCAGCCACACAGCCATGCAACATCAGCCACACACAGCCATGCAGCTCCAGCCACAGCCAACCCAAGCCAGCCACGTGGCACCAGTGTCACGGGTGGCACGGATGACAGGGTGGAGGCCACGCGCAGACGATCCCAGCGTTTGGCCCACCAGCCATAATGGTGGAGGATGGTCCGTCTCTTTCAGGAGCATTTACCTTCTGTGTTGATGGAAAGAAGGTGTAATGAGATCTCTCTATTATGGGGAGACGGCTGTGGAGGTCTTGCGCTCGGTCTGGTTTTATTCACCAATGTTGTAGGTCACTAGGACCCAGCAGACTCCTTCCACCTTTATAAGGAGGTTCATTGCCTTTCCTCGGTGCAGGTGATAGTTCCTTGTGCACACTTTATCCTTGCTCCAGCAGAAGTTGAGATTGTGGAGGTTGCTGTGTTCTGCTGTCAGATAAGTGTTTCCTTTTCCCAAATGTCTGTCTTCCCTGGTGTTTGTCTTTAGTTGATAGTGGAGGGGTCTAGTGAACCTCTCCATCTGATCCTTAGATAAGATAGATCTAGGATCAGAGAGGGACGAGGTTCGTGGTCGGCGACAGTTGAGGAGACTGTATAGGGACGTCAGGGCAGACAGGGTCAGCTCTAGGAAGTCTAGGGGTCACCGTCTCCTTCTTGTGCCCTTAGCATTAGGGACTCCTGACCCCCCCCCCCGTCGTTATCCTACGCTGGGTGTCTTCCCCACTCCCAGCGTGACATTATCACCTGCCATAACTGTAAGTGAAGGAAGGGGAGGATTTGATTTTCTTTCCTTTCCTTATGGATCCTGTGTCTGCTTTGGCCCAGCAGCTGCAGACCTTGTCTTTGGAGGTTGCGGACCTTCGGTCGGCTCTGCAGGGACCACAACCGCAAAATGGTGTCTTGGGGAATCAAGCAGTGGGTCCGGCCAGACCGGAACCTAAGGTTGCCCTCCCTGACAGGTTTTCAGGAGGCAGAGACAAATTTACTGTGTTCAAAGAGGCCTGTAAATTATACTTTAGGCTTAAGCCGTATTCCACTGGTGATGAGCAGCAGCGGGTAGGAATTATTATATCATTGCTGCAGGGGATCCCCAATCCTGGGCTTTCTCTCTGCCACAGGACTCTGCTTGTCTCCAGTCTGTGGATGGATTTTTTGACGCCTTAGGCCTCATATATGATGACCCTGACCGTGTCTCTTTGGCTGAATCCAAATTGCGCCATCTCCACCAGGGGACTCGGTCGGCGGAATCATATTGTTCTGAGTTCCGCAGGTGGGCTATGGACACACAGTGGAACGATCCGGCTCTCAGGAGTCATTTTTGCCAGGGTCTTTCAGAAAGACTGAAGGATGCCCTGGCAGTGTATGAGACCCCCCCGTCCCTGGAGGCAGCTATGTCGTTGGCTATTCGCATGGATAGACGCCTCCAGGAGCGGAGGGGTAGACCTCCTGCAACTGGGGGCCCTTCTCATGGTGGTTCCTTGTTGCCGGGTGGTCACTTGGAGGGCGAGTCATTTCTCCCGAGGGGGGAGGAACCTATGCAGCTTGGAGGAGCGGCGGCCTCGAGGCTCTCCTCCGGTGCCTCCCGGGGCAGGGGGAAGGGGGTCTGTTTTTTCTGTGGGAAAGGAGACCATTTTATCGGGGCCTGTCCCTACGCTCCTAAACGGACTGGGGTGTCGGGACCTCGGGTGACTATGGGGGGTGTGGAGGTGGTCGAGCGGGAGGTGTGTGTATCCTCCGTTTGTACTTCCCATTTTCTCCTGAGTGCAGAGGTGGCGCTAGAGAGCAAAATGGAAGGCATTTCTGTGTTTGTGGATAGTGGTGTGGGGATCTGCATGGTGGATGCTCGTTTTGTACACGCTCATGGGCTTAACCGCTGTTTATTGTCTCGCCCCATCCGTATCTATGCCATCGACTCAGCCCCTCTTGCTCAGGGTAGTCTCACACATATCGTACATAACATTAAGTTAACGGTTGGATCCCAACATCAGGAGACGTTATCTTGCTATGTCTTAGACGGTCTCCCCGCTCCCATTGTCCTGGGCTTGCCATGGTTGATTAAACATAATCCCGTAGTGGATTGGCAGTCCAGGGACATTGTGGAATGGAGTGATTTTTGTTCGGAGAATTGTTTGGCTACATCCCTTTCGGTGGTATCTGCTGAATCTCTGCCCCCATTCCTATCGGAGTATGAGGATGTGTTCTCAGAGAAGGGGTGCCGAGACTTGCCCCCTCATCGGGCATATGATTGCCCTATCAACCTCGTTCCCGGAGCTAAACTGCCCAAAGCTAGGATATTTACTATATCTGGTCCCGAAAGACAAGCAATGAAGGATTTCATTTCTGAAAGTCTGGAGACGGGACACATTAGGCCCTCCACGTCGCCGGTTGCGGCTGGTTTCTTTTTTGTGAAAAAAAAAGATGGGGGCCTCCGTCCTTGTTTGGATTTTCGGGAATTGAATCGGATTACTGTCCGTGATCCATACCCCCTCCCTCTGATCCCTGATTTATTTAGTCAGGTTGTGGGTGCCAAATGGTTCTCCAAGTTGGATTTGAGGGGGGCCTACAACCTGATTAGGGTCAGAGAGGGGATGAATGGAAAACTGCGTTTAATACCCCGGACGGCCATTTTGAAAGTCTCGTAATGCCGTTCGGGCTCACTAACGCCCCGGCGGTTTTCCAACATTTTGTCAATGATATTTTCCATCATTTGGTGGGTAGATTTGTAGTTGTTTACTTGGACGATATCTTGATCTATTCTCCCGATATGGAGACGCATCAGTCCCATGTCAAACAGGTGTTGCAGGTCTTACGGGACAACAAACTGTATGCTAAACTCGAGAAATGTGTTTTCGCCGTTCAGGAGGTTCGTTTTTTGGGGTACCTCTTGTCGCCGTTGGGTTTCCGGATGGATCCGGAAAAGGTCCGGGCGGTGCTAGATTGGGAACAGCCGGACAATCTACGGGCATTGCAACGGTTTTTGGGGTTTACCAATTTTTACCGTAAATTTATTAGGAACTATTCGGTACTGGTGACGCCTCTTACGGACATGACTAGGAAGGGGACGGATTTTTCTGAGTGGTCTGATTCTGCTCGCCAGGCTTTTTCCTCCCTGAAGCGTTGTTTTGCTTCCGCGCCTGTTCTTTGTCAGCCCGATCTGTCTCAGCCCTTCATTGTGGAAGTGGATGCGTCTGAGGTGGGGGTGGGGGCTGTGTTGTCGCAGGGCCCTTCGCCTGGGAGATGGGTGCCCTGTGCGTTCTTCTCCAAGAAGTTGTCTTCGGCCGAGAGGAATTATGATGTGGGTAATAGGGAGCTGTTGGCTATTAAGTTGGCTTTTGAGGAATGGCGGCACTGGCTGGAGGGGGCTGTCCATCCCGTCACGGTTATTACCGACCATAAGAACCTGTCTTACCTTGAGTCCGCCAGGCGTCTCAATCCCCGGCAGGCCAGGTGGTCTTTGTTTTTCACGAGATTTAATTTTACCGTCACCTACCGTCCGGGGGTTCAGAATGTGAAGGCGGATGCATTATCGCGCAGTTTTCCGGGTGGTAGTACTCATGAGAGTCCCGTCCCCATCTTGCAGGAGGGGGTGGTTGTTTCTGCTCTTTGCCCTGATCTAGAGGGGGAGGTGTTGAAGGTTCAGGGGGGCGCCCCTGCCTCCTGCCCTTCTGGGAGGCTTTTTGTGCCGTTCTCTTTGCGCCTCAGGGTGCTGTCAGAGCATCACGACTCTGTACTGGCGGGGCATCAGGGCGGTAGGGCCACTTTCGATCTCTTGTCTCGTCGCTTTTGGTGGCCGGGGTTGAGGAAGGACGTAGCGGAATTCGTATCCGCCTGTGGTGTGTGTGCACGTGCTAAGGTTCCGCATACCCGTCCGTCTGGGTCTCTCGTGCCATTGTCTATTCCTGAGAGGCCATGGACACATTTGTCAATGGATTTTATTACCGATCTTCCGGCGTCTGCGGGCAAGACGGTGGTACTGGTAGTAGTAGATAGATTCAGTAAGATGGTTCGCTTTGTGGCACTGCCCGCACTTCCTAATGCTCGGACTCTGGCACAGGTGTTTGTAAGTGAGATTGTGAAGCTTCATGGGGTTCCCTCCGATGTGGTTTCTGATCGCGGTACTCAGTTCGTCTCCAAGTTTTGGAAGGCTTTTTGTACACGTTTGGGGATAACGTTGTCCTTTTCTTCTGCTTTTCATCCTCAGTCGAATGGTCAAACCGAACGTGTGAATCAGAATTTGGAGACTTACCTGAGGTGTTTTGTCTCTGACCATCAGGAGACTTGGGCAAATTATTTGCCCTTGGCCGAATTCGCCCTTAATAATCGTCTTCAGGAGTCCACTGGCAAGTCACCGTTCTTCGGTGCATATGGGTTTCATCCTCAGTTTGGTACTTTTAGCGGTACGAGTCCTTCCGGAGTTCCGGAGGAGGACCGTTTTACCTCGTCCCTCTCCTCGGTTTGGCGGGGTGTACAGCGTAGCTTGAAGCTCTTAGGTGACAGGTACAAACGTATGGCTGACAGGAAGCGTGCGCCAGGTCCGGACCTATGTGTGAATGACTACGTGTGGTTGTCTACCAAAAATGTGAAGTTGAAGGTGCCCTCTTGGAAGTTGGGGCCCAGGTTTATTGGCCCCTATAGGATAACCGCCGTTATCAATCCCGTGGCGTTTCGTCTTGCGTTGCCTCCTGCTCTTAAGATTCACGATGTGTTTCACAGGTCGCTCCTCAAGCCGTATGTGCCGTCGTCTAACCCATCTCCTTTGCCTCCTGAGCCCATCTGTGTGGCGGGGAATCTGGAATTCGAGATCTCGAGGGTGGTTGATTCTCGCATGTTGCGCCGTTCTCTTCAGTATTTGGTGCACTGGAGGGGGTACGGTCCTGAGGAGCGGATGTGGGTGCCGGCGTCGGAGGTGTCCGCCGCAAGGCTGGTCCGCGCTTTTCACCGTTCCCATCCGGATAAGCCTGGTCCTGAGTGTCCGGGGGCCACTCGTAGGAGGGGGGGTACTGTCACGGGTGGCACGGATGACAGGGTGGAGGCCACGCGCAGACGATCCCAGCGTTTGGCCCACCAGCCATAATGGTGGAGGATGGTCCGTCTCTTTCAGGAGCATTTACCTTCTGTGTTGATGGAAAGAAGGTGTAATGAGATCTCTCTATTATGGGGAGACGGCTGTGGAGGTCTTGCGCTCGGTCTGGTTTTATTCACCAATGTTGTAGGTCACTAGGACCCAGCAGACTCCTTCCACCTTTATAAGGAGGTTCATTGCCTTTCCTCGGTGCAGGTGATAGTTCCTTGTGCACACTTTATCCTTGCTCCAGCAGAAGTTGAGATTGTGGAGGTTGCTGTGTTCTGCTGTCAGATAAGTGTTTCCTTTTCCCAAATGTCTGTCTTCCCTGGTGTTTGTCTTTAGTTGATAGTGGAGGGGTCTAGTGAACCTCTCCATCTGATCCTTAGATAAGATAGATCTAGGATCAGAGAGGGACGAGGTTCGTGGTCGGCGACAGTTGAGGAGACTGTATAGGGACGTCAGGGCAGACAGGGTCAGCTCTAGGAAGTCTAGGGGTCACCGTCTCCTTCTTGTGCCCTTAGCATTAGGGACTCCTGACCCCCCCCCCCCCCGTCGTTATCCTACGCTGGGTGTCTTCCCCACTCCCAGCGTGACAACCAGCCACACACAGCCAAGCAGCCCCAGTCACACCCAGACACAGTCAGCCACACACAGCCAAACAGCTCCAGCCACACACAGGACACAGTCAGCCACACAGTCACAGCCACACACAGCAAGCCACACAGCCATTGAACATCAGCCACACACAGCTAGACACACACAGCCATCCACAGTCATGCAGCTCCAGCCACAGCCAACCCCAGCCAGCCACGTGGCACCAGCCACAGACACACAGCCCCAGCCACACACATACACAGTCAGACACACACAGCCAGCCACATAGCCATGCAGCCCCAGCCATATACAGACACAGCCACACAGACAGCCACACACAGCCAGCCACAGCCACACACAGTCAGCCACACAGACAGCTTGCCACACATAGCCAGCCACGCAGCCTCAGCCACACAGACATATAGTCAGCCACTCAACACAGCCACGCAGCACAGTATAAGGGGTGGGCGTGCACACACAGTATGGGTAGGTGGGCACAGTATATGGGGCACACAGTATAACAAGGGGGCACAGTATATGGGGTGGCACATTATATGGGAGGGCATTAGTAGATGGGGAGGCACAGTATGGGAAGGGGGCACACAGTATATGAGGCACACAATATAGGGGGGTACAGTACATGGGGAGGGCACGCACAGTACATGTGGTGGGCACGCAAAGTATGGGGAGGGCACAGTATGGGGGAACACAGTATAGTGGGAGGGGGCACACAGTATATAGGGCAGTAGGGCACACAATATAAGGGGTACAGTATATAGGGTGGGCACACACAGTATATGGAGAGGGCACACAGTATATGGGGCACACAATACAGTGTCTGACCTGGCACAGTCCTCAATGTCTCTCCTGGTGATCAGCTTGCTGTGGTTGATCCCCGGCTGGATGGCCCCCGGCCCCCAGCCCCCACAGCACCCGCAGACAGATGAGCTCCAAGCTCCTGCACATCCGGCACTCACTGCTGCCCCCGGGAACCGGGAGCCGGGCTGTATGCAACCAGCAGCAGAGATTCCGGCGGGCTCAGCATTACAGGAGGAGGGGCGGACATGGCCATTCTCGGGCTCCCGGCCTGACAGAACAAGTAGTCACTCACCGCTGCCTCAGAGTGAGTCAGATTGCCGGAGCCCGGGACGCGGAGTGGCCACACACACTGCCGACACCAGCCTGCTTGAACGCAGGCCAGCACCACTGCCTCCTTTCCCCTTCCTGACACACTGGCCATGAAGTCACATGGATGTGCGTCCTTGGAGACGCACATCCATGTGAAGCGGGGGCCCGACGCTGGGATCGGCGGTCGCAGGGGGGTGCGGGCTGCGGGCGGCCTGGGCCCTTTATGATCCCGGGCCCCTTATGGTCCCGGGCCCGGTCGCACCCGCAACCCCTGCGACCGCGATTGTTACGCCACTGATAATAAGTGTGAAATATAGATCAAGAGGATTCTCTTAGGTCTGCTTGTTGTTGACACACTGGTTGCTATGGTGTTTATTAGTCCTTTTATGTGATAGATTGTGAGAGTAGATAAGGAAGTAAGGCTTTTGTCAGGCAATCACTAGAGCAGATCTTCTATTATGAGGAAAATCTCTATACAGAGTGAATTGAGACATATAATTGCCCTTTATATTGAATGAATTCTACCTCCATTGTATATAACATGTCTGACTGATTAGTTCATCAGAGATTTCAAGTAATATCAATAAGTTTCAGTACGTTGCATACTTGCCGTATAGTCACCTGGCCTCCCTGATATCTGTACCGCCGGATACTGCTTCATTTTGCCACTGTAAAATATCCAGTGACTTCATGCTGATATTCATATGTCTTCCCTCCTTCTTATTAGTTGTATAATGTATGGATTGAACTTGTTTTTCCAGTATCCTAAATAAAAGTTGTAAAAAAATTTTTTGCATCCACCCTTGTGTCTTTCGAGACTTTTTGATTATATGTGTATGATGTGTATGGAACAGAGCCGAAGGCGTATGGAGTGGAGCTGTGTCTGTATGAGGTGTACACAGCGGACCCACATGTGTATCAGGTGTACGGAGCAAAGGCGCGGGAGTTCGGAGCTGTGTCTGTATGAGGTGTACAGAGCGGAGCCGCGTGTATATTGAGGGGAGCTGCGGGCGTACGGAGTGGAGCTGTGTCTGTATGAGGTGTACGTAGCGGAGCCGCATGTGTACCGGGCATACGAAGCTGAGCTGTGTCTGTATGAAGTGTACGGAGTGGAGCCGCATGGGTACGGGGCATATGGAGCAGAGCTGTGTCTGTATGAGGTGTACGCAGCAGAGATGCCTGCATACGAGGTGTATGGAGCGGAGCCATGTCCATACGAGGTGTGTGTACCAGTGGTAGTCCCCCGCGGATGCCGCTCCCACTCCTATACTCCTGGCTACCTTTGCCGGCAGCATTCTTCTCCAGAGTCTCGGCCACCACTGTCAGCCCTTTGCAGCTCAGCATGGCGGGGCACGATGATGTCATCACTGAGCGCCGCTGTACTGAGACGTACAGGACAGCAGAGGAGATGTTGAGGAGACTGGAGCAGTGAGAAGAGAGGTGAGGAGAGAGAGAGATCCGGACGGCCAGACGATGCGCTTGGCTGCGGTCCCACCCATATGGCAGTGCGGCTCCATTGAGCTGCATGCATTAATTGTGCACTTCAGGACGTTTGCGTATATACCAAGCATCCTCAGATGCACAAAAATGCAACATGTTGCGTTTTCAGGGTACTTTTAAAAAACGCAAGGGAACACGACCGCATTTTAGCCCGCTCCTAACAACGTGTAATATACTCACTGTCTGAAACAGCTCTTGCTGGTTTCAGCAGTCACTGTGCCTGTAAGTTTAAAAATCACACATGGATGATTGGTCACTTGGTCACATGACATCTACTTAGACCGCTGGGGGGTTAGGCGCCAAACTGAACTCTTGCTACGGGTGGCAGAAAACCTAGATACACCTCTGCAGTGCCTGAGTGTTTCTGCTGGCGGTCACTGACCGAAAAGCAAAACTACAACTCCCATAAGTCGTTTTAGTGTCAGGGAATGCTGGGAGTTGTAGTTTTGGAGCATGAGGATGAACATTGAGGTCCTCACCACCAGTGTCATAACGTGAAGCTCATGGGGACCCTAATTACTGCAATCTAACAGCATTAGCCTTTTTCTATAGACCAAAAGGACTTTTGGGGCCCCCTAGGCTCCAGGGCCCGGGTGTGATTGAAGCCCCTGCACTTTTTGTAGTCACCTCCCTGCTCAGCGGGGTCAGTGATATGTTCGGGTATGTTGTCTAACGTTCTGCCATTCCAACCGGAGCGGAGCTGAAAACATCACCGTTCCACAACAAGCTGTTATTTGAAGAGCAATCACCTCCGTGGATCACACCGGGGCACGCAACATCCAGAGTGCTAATGGGGGCCACACAGCTGAGGAGTGTAAGAAGAGGGACGCTGCTGTCCTTCACCTGTCACACGAAGACAAGGCGTCCGACAGCCCTCACTCAGTACGTCACACACATCTGCCACCACTCATGCGGATTTTAGCTCAGATTCTGCGCTAAAATATGTCCACAGTCTGCACCGAATCACAGGAATGGGATTTCTACAACTTTGTTCTTAAAGGGATCCTGTCACCCCCAAAACACCTTTAAACCTATTAAAACCTGTCCCTAGAGCATATTAACACTTTCCCTACACTCCTTTTAGCTCCTAAATGCACATAATCAAAGTGAATAAAAACGTTTTATAAGTACCTCATTACTGATGATAATGAGTGACTATGCTATTCATAGTCACTCATCCAGACTGCCCCTCTTCATACTATGACGCCTCAATAGGCGTGATCTTCATGATAGATTCAAATTGCAGCCTCCCTGCGCGCCTCCCCGTTGTGTCCTGTGTCTGCTGGGCTTCAGCGTGGGGCTGTATGACGCGATCCGCGTCATTTCCGGCACCGGGTGACGTTTTTACATCCGCGCCGCTGTTAGCTTCAAGTCCCGCACTGCAGTGCGCATTTTGAAGCTGACAGAGCGGCGCGGCTGTAGTACGTCACCCGGCGCCGGAAATGACGCGGATCGCGTCATACAGCCCCACGCTGAAGCCCGGCAGACACAGGACACAGCGGGGAGGCGCGCAGGGAGGCTGCAATTTTAATCTATCATGAAGATCACGCCTATTGAGGCGTCATAGTATGAAGAGGGGCAGTCTGGATGAGTGACTATGAATAGCATAGTCACTCATTATCATCAGTAATGAGGTACTTATAAAACGTTTTTATTCACTTTGATTATGTGCATTTAGGAGCTAAAAGGAGTGTAGGGAAAGTGTTAATATGCTCTAGGGACAGGTTTTAATAGGTTTAAAGGTGTTTTGGGGGTGACAGGATCCGTTTAATGGAAAAATTCTAATCAGATTTGGCTGAATAATTTTTGCAATTGGATATCATTAAAAATATTTCACCACGGAGGTGGCTTGGGCATGGAGCTGTGAGCACACATCTCTCCTGAGCTCCAGCGTGCCTGAGGCCTCTGCAGCAATTATATAGCCACCATCAGCTCCACTCACCCACTGATCATGAAGGGCAAGTCGGGCTCCGCTCCCAAGCCCCAGGGAACTCACAGCAGGTCCCGCAGGCACAGGAATCACCAGGTACATGTCGATGCCTGGAGGGAAGGCAGCTCCTTCAGCCATGGTGGAGGGGGGAGGTGCCTCCTCCTCCATGCAGCAGCACACACACAGAACTGGGACCTCGAGTGCACAGAGGAATGGGGCCACAGCAGAGAAGGCACAGGAGAGAGGACGAGTGACTGCTGCACCAGGGACTGGCCGCTCACCACAGAAGCTGACAGGAGGGAACCAGACACAGAGCAAAGGAGAGGTGAGAGCTGTACCCTGTCCCTCCACCCCTGGACAGAGGACATCACAGGCTGAGCTGGCTGGGGAGCTGTCTCCCCCTATACTGCACCCTTATCAGGCTCAGGAAACTGCAGTGGGCCCCCCACTACTACCCCCAGGGAGACATGAGAGAGGGGCTCCTTCCAGCTTAGTGCCCCAGGACATTGTGCCCACCATCACTACATCTCATGGCCTCCCCACACAGGCTCCTGTTAGGTCCCTGGGCTCTGATGACTGTATAACTGCCTCTGAGCTGAAAGCGCAGCTGAGTACCTTCCCTACAAAGGCTGACATGGAGTGCTATATACAGCGTCTGGAGGCAGTGTGCAGAAGTGAAGTGGGGTCCCTTAAGGAAGACGTGTCCCACCTTACCACCACTGTCTCTGCATTAGAAGCTAAAGTGGAGTCGCTTTCCTCACAATTGCAAAGTCAGCAACAACTTCTGGACCTACACTCAGAGACTTTCAATGTGGTTCTAGATATGCTAGAGGACTCTGAGAACAGGAACCGGAGGAATAATATCAGGCTCCGTGGGATCCCTGAGTCCGTAGCCCCACGTGACCTTTCCTCAGCCCTCCATGGCATTTTCAATTCTCTCTTAGGGAGGTCACCCACTGAACACATTGAAATTGACAGAGCCCATCGCTCACTCGGCCCAAAGAACCCCGATACATCTAAGCCGAGGGACGTCATTTGTAGGATTCACTACTTCCAAATTAAGGATGACATCATGCGTAAGGCGAGGGACCACGATGTTATTGACTTTAATGGGTCTGATGTCCTTCTCTTGTCTGACCTCTCGCGCTTCACCCTGGCTAAACGGAGGGCTCTGCGCCCCCTCCTGGAGGTGTTGCAGGAAAATGAGATCCCCTACAACTGGGGATATCCATTTCAATTACAAGTACGCAGTGACAAAGGACTGATAATTTTGAGATCCCCGTCAGATCTCCAGAACTTCACCGCTCAACTGGGCCTACCCATGGTCACATTGGGAGACTGGCCTCGCCTTACTGCGTCTGACCTATGGGGCCCACGCCGTACTGGAGGACCCCCCGCCGGGTCGCTGAGAAAGAAGAAACGGGGCTCCCGCCGTAGACGTGCCTCCGTTACTCATGCTGATGACACTTGATCACCTAATTCAGACCTTATGATCACTACTGCCCTTTTTCTCTTTTTGCTTTCTTGCCGCCTACATTGTCCCTCAATGTTGCCGGGCTCCCACGGGGGGCTTGGTCGTGACTTTGCTTTAGTCTGTTTATTATGGATGGATTAGAGCCGAATGTTTCGTAGTGGTGACATTTCTATTTATGAATGTCCACCTACTTCAATTGACTCCTTATGTACTGTGCTCAACTGTTGCACTACTGCATTAATGTGCTAATGTTATTCTATGTTGGCTAACGCCGCTCTTTCTCCTGAAATGTGACTTTTGATGATACCCCTTCGGGGGCTTGTTGTGACTCTGCTGATTTCGACAAATGTACTTGGCCCATGATCCGCTGTTATGTTCGTTAACAAAGTTTATGTTACCAGGGTCATGGGCCTATTGGGTAGAGTTGTATTTTTTCTTTTTTGCTGCAGGGGTTCGGCTGGTTGCTCTCTGCTCAATCACCTCCCCACTAGGGTGTGTCTCTGACACTACTTCTCAGAGTTTTCTCTGATATTGTCCTGTACCCTTGAGGCCTAGTGGCTTCCTGGTTTTTCTCTTTCTTTTTGGTCGGAACCCTGTCTTCCGGCTGAACTACTCTCTTTCCTTGGTGCTTTACTTTCTCTGTTTCCATCTCTCCCCACTTCCCACCCCTCCCACTCCTTTCCAACCCGATTGTACCACCCGCAGGCCCGATAATTCCTATGGCATCCCTACAACTCTGCTCGCTTAATGTCAGGGGGTTTAATGTCCCAGAAAAGCGATCGAAGGTTTTATACGATATGCATAAGAAACGGGTTGACATACTTCTGCTGCAGGAGACACATTTCCGATCAGACAGAATCCCTAAGCTTAACCATAGATACTACACACAGTGGTTCCATGGAAGTAACTCTGACTCCAAGTCTAAAGGAGTCAGCATTGCATTGCACAAGTCTTTACAGGCTCAGGTAGTTGCCTCTAAAGCTGATTCTAATGGTCGATTTGTGTTTTTGAAGCTTAAAATTGCCCATGATTTGTTCACCATAGCTAACATTTATCTTCCCAATCAAGACCAGGTCCGAGCGTGCAGAAAGTACCTACAGGACCTCTCGGCCTTTGCGGAAGGCTATGTGATTATGGGAGGGGACTTCAATATGGTGTTGGACCGCGCTGTGGATTCCTCTTCGGGCAGGTCGGCGGTGTCCCTCTCACAGCTGGAGAGATTACAGCGGGCCCTGACAGACTCAAGGTTGGTAGATGTATGGAGGTTACTACACCCCACTACCCGGGATTATACCTACTTCTCCACAGTTCATAATTCCTATAGTAGATTGGATTATTTTTTGGTCAGCCACGGGCTCCTGTCTCTTGACCCAAAGTCTGACATCGACACGATGTTGTGGTCAGACCATGCCCCAGTTTTGCTCTCCCTTCGGCTGCCGAGCCTTTCTTCGAGAGAATGGACCTGGTCCTTAAACCCTGGTCTCCTTGGAGATCTAACGTGTCAGGCGGCCGTGCGAACAGCAATCTCGGACTTTCTAGATTTTCACAAACATGACCCCACGGCCATCCCATACCAATGGGAGGCTTTGAAAGGAGTTATACGGGGAGTATTCATACAACAGGGGGCCCGGCTGAAGAGAGAGAGGGAGACTAACATTGTGGGTTTGTTGACTTGTATCCAAACTCTGGAGTTGGATCATAAACGGACTAGAGATGCTGGGGTGCTGGCTGATCTCCTCCGGGCACGCTGTGAGTTGAGTGCCTTGTTGGACACGACGTTAGCACGACAGAGGGACCGCTTTCATAAATTTCTGTACAAGTACTCTGATAAACCCGGGAGAGCTCTGGCGAGGTTTTTGCACCCCCGTGCCCCCACCACTTATATCCCTACCATAAGGTCTGCTGCGGGTGAACTGGTACATTTTCCAGAGGAGATTGTGGACTCATTCAGAGCATATTATGACTCTCTCTACAATTTAAGCGGCCCGTTGTCTGATATGTCCCCTTCCGAGTTTCAAGCACGGGTGGACGACTACATCCGGTATACTGAGCTCCCGCCTATGTCGGTGGAGGAGTCTGAGGCCCTGGAGAGTCCCCTCTCGGAACAGGAGGTTTTAGACACAATAAAATCTTTGGCTAATGGTAAAAGCCCTGGTCCTGACGGATTCTCCGCCGCCTTCTATAAGTTATATGCGAATTCCCTGGTCCCCTTCATGACCAAACTGTTTAACTCCATCTCGGCCAGCTGCCCCTTTGCCCCCCAAACGCTGATGGCCACAATCACCGTGATTCCTAAACCGGGAAAAGATCCCCTATTATGTGCAAGCTATAGGCCCATATCCCTCATTAATGTGGATGTGAAGGTGTTCGCGAAAGTGTTAGCTGGTAGAATGAACCCTATTCTCCCTGGGTCCATCCATAGTGATCAGGTGGGCTTTGTGCCACACATGGAGGCCAAGGATAACACGGTGAAGACATTGCTTCTAACTTCGTACATGCGCACGGGGAAGGTACCAGCATGCTTATTATCTATTGACGCTGAGAAGGCGTTTGATCGCCTAGGCTGGACCTTTCTACGTGCCTCCCTGAAGCAACTGGGAGTGGGACCTACCATGTTAGAGAGGATTTTTGCTCTGTATCATAAGCCTACGGCCCGTCTTAGAGTGAATGGCACCCTTTCCCCGCCCATTGACATAAGAAACGGGACCCGTCAGGGTTGCCCCCTCTCCCCCTTACTTTATATCCTTGCGATGGAGCATCTGGCAGTGGCATTACGGAAGACACCTGATATTGAGGGTCTACGGATTGGCCAACATGAGTTTAAGATATCCCTGTATGCGGATGATTTATTGCTATACATTGCCAACCCGACTGTGGCTTTCCCTGTACTCCTCAGGGAGGTCCGTAGGTTCGGGGAGGTCTCAAATTTTAGAGTCAACTACTCCAAGACGGAAGCGCTCAATATCTCCCTGCCTGATGATCTAGTCTCTCGGCTCCAGGCGTCCTTCTCTTTTAAGTGGCAGACCGATGCCTTAAAATATTTAGGAGTCTTAATACCCGCTGACATTAGCGCAACATATGCTCTGAACTATGTCCCGCTCCTGCAGAAAACTATTTCAGACCTTAAACGGTATAGCAGACCTCAGCTATCTTGGTTCGGTCGGGTGGGAGTGATCAAAATGGATATTTTACCCCGATTCCTCTACCTCTTTCAGACAGCTCCAGTGCAGGTTCCGGATTGCTTTTTCAGGCGCCTGCAATCGGCTATCAATAGCTTTATTTGGGGTACTAGGAAACCACGGACTAGGTTCTCAGTACTAGTGAGACCCAAGACTAAAGGGGGGGTAGGCCTTCCTGATTTTAAACGTTATTATCAGGCAGTCTTGCTCTCTAGGATTGTCGACTGGAGGTTCAGTGATGCTCATAAACAGTGGGTGCTCTTGGAGAAACTTTTATCGCCCTCTTCTTTATACTGGCTGCCTTGGCTGGGGGGGACCGGACGCCCACCTGTGTCGAGTTTTGCTCCACTCACACAGATTGTTTTGAAGTTTTGGGATAGATCCTATGTGAAATTACACCTGACCTCTCGACTGAGCAGACTGGGTCCCCTTTTTGACAATCCGGCCTTTCCCCCAGCAATGAATAGGTCTACGTATCTGTGTTGGTCACGGCTTGATGGGGTGGGACTGGGTCAGGTGAGGGATAAGCTTGTGGGGCTCTCCAGCGTGCGGGGGTTACGGGGCCCTGGTCTTACGACACCGCTGTCCTGGCTAGAGTTTCTGCAATTGCGAAGCTTTCTCTCCAGTGAGCCGATGGGGGCGCTGACGCCATTTGAGTCCCTGATGCTCCCTACCGAGGGTCCCTCTCACGTGGTTTCGGTGCTCTATGGCCTGGTCTTGAATTCACTTCCCCCTACCACACTTGGATTTATGGAGGCTTGGGAGAGGGACCTGGGGATCACCTTTTCTGAGGCGGATAGTTTGAAAATCTTTACTCTTGCACATAAGATGACAATGTCCAGTCAGGCGCAGGAGAGGAATTATAAATTACTGACACGCTGGTACAGGTGTCCCACCCTTCTCCACAGGATTAACCCCGAGATCTCGGACGCCTGCTGGAGATGTGGCTCTGCCACGGGCTCTATGCTTCATATTTGGTGGTCCTGTGGTCCCCTGCAACCCTTCTGGAACTCAGTTTTCGATGCCTTTCATTTGATGACTGGGGTCCGTCATGAACCATCTCCCCAAATGGCCCTACTGTCCCTGATACCCAGTTCGATAGTTTCCGTCAAAAAGGGGATTCTGAGATTCTGCCTAATAGCTGCCAGAGCAGTTATTCCCCGTCATTGGAGGTCCACTGAGGTCCCCTCCACGGTGGAATGGATAGCTGAAATGGATAGATTACATCGTCTGGAGTCACTGGTGGCGGGTGATGGTGATGCCGCATATGAACAGGGATGCACCTGGTTCCTCTGGCAGTCCTTCAAGGAGAGCACAGGGTTCCTTACTTGGCTGCGTACATATTCGTAATTGTCAACTCGTGGGCGTTTAAATTGCTGGGTCTCCCTTACCCCCCCTCTCCTTCCTTACTCCCCTTCTCCCCTACCCTTTTTTCTCTCTTTCTCTCCTCTTATTTCCACAATTGCCTTTTCATAGGTTCTGTATTCTATATATAAGGTCCTTGTCCAGAGGTGATTCCTAAGATGGGAAACATGTACCCTTTAGGTGCTAGTGTCCTTATTGGACTACTCCTGTGCTGCTCTCTTCGGGACGTAATGTATCTCTGTATTAAGCCCTGGACATTGTACTGGTTCTTTCTATTGTTTTTACTGTTGAAAATCTCAATAAATATATTTACTGAAAAAAAAAAAAAAAAAAAAAAATATTTCACCACTTTGCTTTTTGTTTTCTGCCCATTCATAAATCTGCTTGCAGGAGCTCACTGACAGATTATTAGTTAAATCAGTGTCACACACAGGCTGTAAGGAAGCAAAATGACACTAAATTGGATGGTAAGACTGTATATGGGATGGTTTCCCACTGATTATCCAATTTGTTAGTGCGTCTCTTTCTCTTGAGAATTTGCTCACCGGGTTGTAATGGAGTTGCTTGAGCACTTTGGTTATAGGTTCTCTCTTGTCTTGCTCTAGCTTGCTGAAGATTTTTCTCTACGCACTCTTGTACTAGGCGATACTGTTGCTGACGTAGGGTATCCCAATTGGATTCTTCAACTTCTGCATCTGGTTTCACGATTCCCATATCTAAGTCAATTGGTAACTTGCCGGGTCTTGCACGCATAAGATAGCTGGGGTGCAGTTTGTAGAACTCACTGGAACATGGTTGTATAAGTCTACCAAATCAGGTAATTTATCTGGCCATTGATTTCTCTCAGATTCTGGTAACATTTTCAATAGCTCTATTACAATATGGTTCATCTTCTCGCATAAGCCATTTGTTTGGGGATGGTACGCTGTCGTGCGGATCTTCTTACAGCCATACATATTGCAGAATTCTTGGAATATCTCTGATTCAAAGGCTGGACCTTGATCTGCAAGGACTTGTTCCAGGTAACCATGCGGTCTACAGAAATGGGTTTGAAATGCTCTTGCTGCCGTCTTCGCTGTCAGGTCCTTGACGGGTACCACCACTAAGAAGCGTGAGTAATGGTCCACAATGGTTAAGGCATAGACATAGCCTGACCGGCTTGGTGTCAACTTGACGTGGTCTATTGCAACTAACTCTAGTGGTTGCTTGGTTATTATGGACTGGAGTGGGGCTCTCTGTTGATCTTTTCTTCTGAGGTTGCATGGGCCACATTTTCTACACCAATCTTCAATTGATTTTCTCATGCCAACCCAATAGAATCTCCCATAAATGTTATTATGTTCAGCCTTGTGTGTTTCATCCGTGGTCCATACACACGGATGTCACACTGTCTTAAAGCTAAAAATGTTTTCTTGGTTTTATCCACAGAACGCACGGGAATACACTGGAGCCCGCAAGACAGATTGAACTGCCTCCTAGAGCTGTCCCTACGTCTACAAGCGGTGACATCTTGGCTGCGTCCGTTGGCCCATCTGCCCAGCCTGAAGACTCTGCTTCATCTTTTTCCTTGGAGGCCCCAGAGACTGCGGAAGACACTGCGACACGTTTTCCCCTATCTCTGCCCTCTGATGCTGCTGATGCGATTACACCTGATAATCACCCTGCTCGACAGCGCCAGAGGGGGGTAGATAGGAACGTTGCCTCTGAAGTTTTAAACCCATGTCAGCTCCAGCAGGAGATGTGGAGACAATTGTCACAAAAAGTGACAAATGGTTTTGAGCGGCTCCACATCGACCTGATGGAGGTGAAGGGGTATTTAAAAGATAATACCACCCTGTATTTTCGATCGGTCGTCAGGGAAATGGAAAACATGTCCTCTGATCAGCAGTCCTATATATTACGGGGCTGCCAGGAACTGATGGAAACCCAACTACAAACATTTTTAGCCCAAAATAAAAAAAAAGGAGAATTTTGTGTACTCACCGTAAATTCCTTTTCTCTTAGCCTCTAATTGGGGGACACAGCACAATGAAGAAGCGCCGAGGCTCCTCCCAGCAGTATATAACCCCCTGACTGGCACAGTACAGCCAGTTTTGTGCTAAAGCAGGAGGAAAAACTACATAAGCCGATAAGGCAACCAGTAACTTAAACAAGAGAACACCAATCACAACAAGGCCAACGGGCCACAGGGAGGGTGCTGTGTCCCCCAATTAGAGGCTAAAAGAAAAGGAATTTACGGTGAGTACACAAAATTCTCCTTTTCTCCTTCGGCTCATTGGTGGACACAGGATGATGGGATGTCTTAAAGCAGTTCCTGGGTGGGAATAACATACACAACTAAAATACACAGTCTACAGGCTAGCAGCCGCTGCCTGCAGGATGCGTCTACCCAGTCTCGCATCTGCCGAGGCCTGAGTATGAACACGATAGTGCTTCGCAAAAGTGTGTAGGCTTGACCAGGTAGCAGCTTTGCACACTTGCTCAGCCGTAGCCTGGTGCCGAATAGCCCAGGAGGCACCCACCGCGCGAGTGGAGTGAGCCCGCAACCCCAACAGAATGGGCAAATTGCGGAGGGTATAAGCTTCTTGAATGGTAAGCTTAATCCACCTGGCAAGAGTGGCCTTGGATGCGGCCATCCCTCTCCGGTGACCCTCTGGAAGTACGAAAAGTGAGTCTGACTTCCTGAAAGGTGCTGTCCTAGACACAAAGTCGTAGAGCCCAAACCAGATCCAAGTTGTGCAGGGCCTTTTCAATGCGTTGCACAGGAGCTGAACAGAAAAATGGAAGGACAATGTCCTCATTCAAATGGAAAGAGGAAACTACCTTGGGAAGAAAAGACGGCACTGGCCGTAGCACCACCTTATCCTGATGAAAGGTGAGGAAAGGTGCCTCACAGGAAAGCGCCGCCAGCTCAGATACCCTCCGAATGGAGGTGATCGCCACAAGAAAGACCACCTTCTGAGAGAGAAGTCGTAACGAGACTTCCCTAAGAGGTTCGAAGGGGGGTGTCTGAAGCACTTCCAGGACAAGATTTAAGTCCCAGGCCTCCAAGAGCCTCTTATACTGTGAAACAATACATGAAACACCCTGCAAAAAAGTGCGAACCTGGGGCTTCGTGGCCAATCGGGGTTGAAAGAGCACAGACAGGCCAGAGACTTGACCCTTAAGAGGAACATAGGGAAAGCCCCCTGTCCAGCCCAGACTGAAGGAACCCCAGAACCGGTGGAAGCGAAAATCGCAAGGGTGGGATATTTCCCGAATCATACCAGGCGAAAAAAGCCTTCCAAGTCCTATGGTAAATCCGGGCAGAAACGGGTTTTCTCATGCATGCCATAGTACATGCAACCTCCTCCAAAAACCCTGCCCAAGTCAAAATTCGGGCCTCAAGGGCCACGCCATCAAACGAAGAGCCCCTGAGTTCTGGTGATGAAATGGACCCTGGGAGTGAAGATCCGGACGGTCCGGCAGCCGCCAAGGAACGTCTGCTGCGAGTTGTATGAGATCGGCGTACCACAATCTCCTGGGCCAGTCCGGGGTGACTAGAATCACCGGGACGCGTTCCGTTCTGATTTTCTGTACCACTCTGGGAAGGAGGGCCAGAGGAGGAAAGACATACGGGAGACGAAACTGTGTCCAGTTCTGAACCAGAGCATCTGATCCCACAGCACGAGGATCTCAAGAGCGGGCAAAAAGTTGGGTACCTGCGCGTTCATCCGTGACGCCATGAGATCCACATCCGGAGTTCTGAACCGATCGCAGATCTGATTGAAGACCTCCGGATGGAGAGTCCATTCTCCTGAGGCAAGTCCCTGACGACTGAGAAAATCCGCCGCCCAATTCTCGACCCCCGGAATGTGAATCTCTGAAAGAACAGACCCTGAGGATTTGGCCCAACGAAGAATCGGTTCCACTTCCTTGACTTGCTGCGCGTTCCTCCCTGATGGTTGACATATGCCACAGACGTCCGACTGGATTCGGATGTGCCGGCCCTTCAGGAGATGATGAAAACTCCTCAGCGCCAAGTAAATGGCTCGAATTTCGTGGAGATTTATGAGTAGAGGGGACTCCTCCGGAGAACACCGACCCTGAGCTGTGTGATGACGAAACACCGCTCCCCATCCGAGGAGACTGGCGTTGGTGGTTAGTACATCCCACGGAACTGGCAGAAAAGATCTCCCCAGAGAGAGATGACAGGATTAGCCACCAACGAAGAGAATGTTTCGTTGCCGCCGATGGCCGAAAAATCCAATGAAGAGGGAACGGTCTGCGATTCCAGGCCGAAAGTAGGGCCAGCTGTAATGGACGGAGGTGCAACTGAGCAAAGGGCACTGCCTGCATTGCCGCCAACACCTTTCCCAAGACTCGCATCCCGAACTGAAGGGAATGCGGGACCGAACGCAGAAGTATCCGAACCGCACAGAGCAGAAAATGAACCTTGTCCTGAGGTAAAAGCACAAGTCCCTGAGACGTGTCCAGGACCATTCCTAGGAATGTGATCTTACGGCTCAGAACTGGAGAGGATTTTGGTAGATTGAGAATCCACCCCAACCGCGAGCGCGTGTCCATCATGACGCGGACATTGTCCTCGCAATCCCTGAATGACCGACCCTTGATTAACAGGTCGTCCAGATACGGGATAACCGAAACTCCCCGAGCATGCAGAAAGGTTATGACCGCCGCCATGACCTTGGTGAAAACTCGTGGGGCAGTTGCCAACCTGAAGGGAAGAGCGACGAATTGGTAATGATCCTCTTTCACGGCGAAGCGCAAGAACCTTTGATGGGAGCTGGATATCGGGATATGTAGGTAAGCGTCCCTGATATCGATGGAAGCGAGAAACTCCCCCTGCTGCATGGACGCAATGAGGGATCGAAGAGATTGCATCCTAAAGCGCCGGACTCGAACAAACCTGTTGAGTTGTTTCAAATCCAGAATAGGACGGGAGGACCTGTCTTTCTTGGGCACGATGAACAGATTCAAATAGAATCCGTGAAACCGTTCGCTTCGAGGCACTGGAACGACGACTCCTGCCCGCTGTAGGGAGTCGATGGCCTGAAAGAAGGCTTGTGCCTTTTCCAGCGTTCCCGGAGGTTTGGAAGAAAGGAATCTTCTGGAAGGGCGTGTGTGAAACTCGATACTGTACCCAAAAGACACCAATTCCCGGACCCACTGATCTTCTGTAACAGCGAGCCAGGCATGCCGAAAGCGGGAAAGTCGGTCGCCCACTCGGGAAGTGGCTTCCGGGAGAGCCGAGTCAGAACCTCTGCGACCCGGACTCCTTTGACTTAGTGTGTCTATTGCGGGGCTGCAGCTTGAACTTGATTTATTGGGAGCCTGGGAACCCCTGTCTGTGCGAGGCACGCAGGACGACTGTGCTGGGCAGGAAACCGACCAACCGGATGAGTTCCGAAAGGATCAGAACCTCGTCTGTTGACCCTTGGAACTTACTCTTGGGCTTCTGCTGAGGAAGCGAGGTACTTTTACCTCCAGTAGCGTTGGAGATTAGCTTGTCAAGCCTTTCTCCAAATAGACACCCACCTAAATAAGGTATGCTGATGAGAGACTTTGTTGAAGCCGAAATCGCCTTCCACTCTCAAAGCCAGAGAGCCCAGCGAATCGCAATGGCATTCGACGCTGCCACCGCAGTGCAATTAGCCGCATCAATAGAGGCGTGCACCAAGAATTCCCCAGCTACAGAAATCTGAGCAGCCAGATCCAACAACTCTGGATTCACATCCCTGTGACGTAAAGCGGAATGTAAATCACCAACCCAGGTCACAATGGCCTTAGCCACCCACATAGAAGCAAATGAGGGAGACAGGGACAATCCTGAAGCTTCGAACACTGATTTAGACAAGTGTTCCAGCTGACGGTCAGTAGAATGTTTGATAGACACGCCATCAGGAAGAGAAAGAATAGTCTTAGATGCTAAATGGGACACCGGAGGGTCCACCTCCGGGGAATCTGACCAAGCTTTTGCCACCACCGGTAAAAAAGGGTAACGGGCCTCAATCACCTTGTGTTACCAAACCGTTTATCCGGCTGTGACCAATGTTTCTGCAGAACCTCCTGAATCTCAGGGTGATCAGAGAAAACCTTTTGAGGCCTTTTGGGCCTTTTAAAGGAGACCATGTGGCCAGAGGGGGTGACCGGAGCTGGGTCAGCCACTGACAAGGCCTGATTAATGGCCGACACCAGGTCGTCCACCATGGCAATGGTATCAGAAGAAGCTGACTCAAGTGGATCACCCACATCCGCATCCGCATCAGAATCATGGAGCCACCAGACAAGCGTGACTAATGGGACCAGCTCCGTGCAGGGGAAGCATGAGATCCCTGGGATGGAGCCGTGTAAGAACTCCTGTGGAGTCTCTTCCTACTAGAACTATAGGGAGGAGGAGTACAAGAGTGTGTCTCCTCGTTGACCGGAGAAGTCGTCCGGGGAACCGGGTCGGTCCAAAGTGCTGGGCAAAGGATGGGCCTGCACAACCCGGATCAGCGTCTCAGAGAGCTGCTGTATGGATTGGCTCACAGATTGCGACAATGCAACTGCCCATTCCGGAGTAGCGGGGCCGCTAGCGGACACATCCTCACCAGTGGGTGTCTGCTCAGAGACAGAATTAATATACAGCGCGGTCTCTCGTGGGCGCTCAAATCACAGCGCGAACTCCAGTCCAGTTGAAAATCCTTTATTAGCAACACCTCCTTCCCACAACATGTTTCAACGGTCGAACACCGTCTTCCTCAGGTGGAATGCATTCCACCTGAGGAAGACTGTGTGTGACCGTTGAAACATGTTGTGGGTGACTCACCGTGACCGACTGACTCCGGTTGATACAGGCGATGCTTCCTTCCTCCTTGTCACGGGTGGACCGCGCCTGCCGGTAGTGGGGCCCGGTGTAGTGCAGATCAAAAGTGAAGACGTCTTGGTGGAACAGATTAAAGGGGTTTTTAATTTATTCGTGACGCCACCTATGAGTAGATTCGGTAAGGACTACCGACGCTGCGGAACCTCCGGGGGATGGACAGCAGCTAGATGTTACGCTCCCCACAGGCTGAGCGGTGATCCCCGGAGGCTGGAGCTGCTCAAGATGTTGTGCGGCAGCTGCGGTTACCTTGTTGTGCGGACGGACAGTTCATAAGGAAGCACAGACACAGAAAGTCTCTATAACGGGTCTTTACTGTAACCAGTAGGCAGTACATGGCATACAGTGGTTGAGTAGTAGACCGCGTGGACTCAGCAGTGATAGTGTCCCTCAGAGATCCGCAGTGTTCCTCCATTCTACCTAACTTGATTGCCAGCGTCGCCCAGGAATACCAGGTCGGGTACGAGGAGGCTGCTTCAATGCCCTATCCATGATGTACGTTCTGGATGCTTTGGGGAGCCTTGGATCCCTCAGTGGGTACACCGCTGGTTAGACGACTGGAAACTGGCGGGTGGTGGGGTGCTCCTGTGAAGCTGCTCCTCCACTCTTCTGGTTCGCGTGGCAGAGGTGAACTGCTGCCAGCTTCGGTACCAGTGAACCGGCTGTGAGTTGTGGGCACGGGAGTCTTTTGGGAACCCGTGTAGAAATGCCCAATCCCGGTAGTTAAGGCCTCAGGTGCTGACACCCGACCGGTGACGGCCCAGGGGCCCGCACGGAGTGCGGAGCCCCCGCTCCTCTCCAAGTTCTAGTCTGCTCTTGTCAGGTTCTAGATCCTCTTCCTTTCTCTAACTGGTCTAGACTATTGTGTGTTCTACTACACTACCCTAACACTCCACCCCCCGGACCTATGATTGGTCCCCTGTTCTAGGTGATGCATGTTGGGTTGGATCTCAAAGTTAACTATTTCACTGCTGTGTCAGAGAATATTGCGACTGCAATACTCCCTTGTGACGCACTCGTTGCGGGGCGCCACATGGGGAAGGAGGTGTTGCCAATAAAGGATTTTCAACTGGACCGGAGTCCGCGCTGTGATTTGAGCGCCCACGAGAGACCGTGCTGTATATTAATTCATTCTACTATCTCTAAGAGTGCACGGCAGGAGCTGCTCGGTCGCAAAGTGCAGGACCCTCGGTCACCTAGGAAACCGCCAAACACTGGAGCTCTGGAGGTCGCGGGGTAGGAGACTCCCAGCCCACCATAAGGAGAGATAACGGTGTGAGCCACTATATATGGGGAAGGACCCCTAAAACCTTTCTCATTTCTCACTAGTGTTGTGCATGGACCGCACAACACTATAAGGATAGTAAGCACAGGTCCACAATTAAGGAAATCTATTTCACAGGCGATATTGCACTATTGTGCCCCCTTTTCTTTTTGTCTTTCATGCTCAGAGACAGAGACACAGGGTTGAGAGAAGTCAGAGGCACAGGCCTGGCAGAGCGGGGTAGAACAACCGCAGGGTAGCGTACCCTTGAATGCAGTGAAAAAGGCATAGTACACATTAAAGGCCTTCGGTGCTCTCTTGTTCTTTTTGCTAGACATCATAGCAAAAATCCCCCTGCTACACACAGAGGTATACACTGCTGAGTGTGAGGCACAAGCAGACAGTTAATGATGCAGCAGACCGACAATTATTCACTGCTGAGCACACAGAGAGACAGCTTAGGGCTATAGCAGAATTAGATCACTGCTGAGTCCTGTCACCTGAAAGTTGGCTGGAAGCGCAGCGCTGACCCAGAAGCCTGTGTCCCCTGTCGAACTCCGACTGTGCTCTCCCTCTGCTGCTAAAGATGACACCCATATAGTAAAAGAAGTGCCAGAAAATGACGTGGGAGCGGGAAACGCTAGACCATGCCCCCCCCAGTGATGCAAAGACCAGGCGAGCGCAATTGGACAATGGGCCGGCCAGGGGCATTCCCTGCCAGGCCGCATCATCACCAGGGGCGGGAATACAATGTGCAAGCCCAAAGCCGGGGCCTAAATTAATACAGCAGACCCCCGACCGAGAGGGGGCCAGTGCGGAGCGCAGCGCATGAGACAGGGCGAGCACAGGGGAATACAAGGGGGCACCGGAGGGTAGCGCAGCCTAATACCTCATGACGGCTCCCATCCCTGGACCCTAGAAGGGGCAGGGGAGCGGACCATCCATCCCAGTGCAGTCTGACATCCATCTTCTGTGCTGCAGCGGCCAGAGGCCCAAGGGATACCTCCTGCAACCTAGATTTCCAACTGTGGGGTCTGGGGAGGGACGGTGCAGCGGTCCAAAGGAGTCACCAGCTGCAACCCAGAGTCCCAACTGTGGGGTCTGGAGAGAAATGATTTCATTCATTGATGAGAGAAAATAACAAACAGTGTCTTGCCTCCTAAGACACTAAGCAAAAAACTGGCTGTACTGTGCCAGTCAGGGGGTTATATACTGCTGGCAGAATGGCATAACCCATCGTTCTGTGTCCCCCAATGAGGCGAAGGAGAAAATGCTAATAATAAATAATCGAGAGCCGCGGTCATTTTCTGGAAGCTTGTGGCTCCTGCCTCCAGAGCTCAGCTCACCCCCTCAATGGGTGAGGGCCCAGGGAGAGATCATAGATCCCTGTGGCTCCTGCAGAGCTCAGCTCACCCCCAGTCTATGTGCCCCCTAGCCCTCTGCAGTGCTGTATATGTGTGGCGCCCCGCATGGTCAGGTGTCACAAAGGGGTATTGCACCCATAAAAAAGGTAATTGCCCCAGCTGCAGGTGGACCCTAGGTTGGTGGGTGGGACCCATTCCCAGCACTCCCACATTAGCTGAGCGGTGGGAGGTTACCCGGGAGGGGATATATTCACCTCTAGGGGGATCAAGGAGGTCTTTTGCCAGCAGAATGGCAAACTAGGAGCAGGAATAGTCTCACTCTCGGGACCGAGTGTGGTACGAGGCGGAAGGGTTACCCGGGCGGTTTCAAGCCGATTCGGAGTGAAGAAGGGATCTTGAGGAGATCCTGAAAGAGGGCACCCGACGCGAGAAGTCCGGGCCTTAGAGAGAAAGGGAGATCCCCAGAGTGGAGTGACCATACTCCAAGGGATTCTCCAGTCCACCACGAGAACGCCGGGCCCGAGGAACCAGCCAAAGTCCAGCTTTGCAGTCAGCAACCGGCTGTTGTGGGCCGTATATCACCACAGCCCCCTTCCAGACGGAGCAGTCTGCCTGCTTCCTCACCACGAGGGAGAGGACCCCCAGTACTACCTACACAGAGCTATTGAGTACACCACAGGTTTCACCATACCACCTGGGATCCACTTACAGCCACCCGTAGAGCTACCTGTTATTATAACATCTTGCTGAACTGTGAACTGTGTCTGATGCTGCTACAAGTTGACAGTAAAGTACCCGGGAGAAAGTGACTTTGCCTGTGTGTGGTTTTCCTACATCAACCTGTTCCCTTCCAGGAACGCTGCCCCAGAGGAATCGCCTTACCTCTAGGGGGCTTTGCCAACTCAGCCGCACTACTATCTATGGTGGCACTAGTGACCCATCACCAGATACTACAGGTGTTGTCATGTGATAAAAACTCTAATCCCCTGTAAATACATCTCTTTTTGAAGTGTCACCCAGGCACAGGAGCGGGAACAGGAGGAGCGATAACAGGAGGAGACGCGGAGGAGCGGTGACAAGAGGAGAGACGGAGGAGCGGTGAGAGGAGAAGCGGTGACAGGAAGAGAGACGGAGGAGTGGGAACAGGAATAGCGAGGACAGGAGGAGAGATGCAGGAGCGGGGACAAGAGGAGCGGTGACAGGAGGAGAACCAGAGGAGTGGGGCCTGGAGGAGTGGTGACAGGAGGAGAGATGGAGGAGCGGGGACACGAGGAGCAGTGACAGGAGGAGCGATGACAGGAGGAGACACGGAGGAGCGGTGACAGGAGGAGAGACGGAGGAGCGGTGACAGGAGAAGCGGTGACAGGAAGAGAGACGGAGGAGTGGGAACAAGAGGAGCAGGTACAGGAGGAGAGATGGAGGAGCGGGGACACGAGGAGCAGTGACAGGAGGAGGGACGGAGGAGCGGTGACTGGAAGAGCTGGGACAGGAGGAATGGTGACAGGAGGAGTGGTGACAGAAGGAGTGGTGACAGGAGGAGCGACAAAGGAGTGGTGACAGGAGGAGAGATGAAGGAGCGGTGACAGGAGGAGCGGTAACACGAGGAGAGATGGAGGAACGGGGACAGGAGAATTGGTAACAGGAGGAGAGACAGAGGAGCAGTGACAGGAGGAGTGGGGACAAGAGGAGATACGGAGGAGCGGTGACAGGAGGAGCGGTGTAGTTCACTCGTGTTGACTGAACAAGTTCTGTCAGTCACAGTATGTCAACTACATTCGTATTCTAAAATACCCGACGCGTTAGAATCGGGCCACCATCTAGTATTTATATAAAGGAGAAGTTCCTAGCTATTATACATACTTAAACATAGAGGTGAAAAAATTTAATAAATTAACATATTCAGAACCTATATATATGTGTGTCCCTTTTTATAGAAAGATTAGTTAATATGTATAAGTATAAATCGTAACAAACCCTCAAATATAGATCATAAGATCATGAATTAATACAGTGTTGGCCAAAAGTATTGACACCCCTGCCATTCTGTCAGATAATACTCAGTTTCTTCCTGAAAATGATTGCAATCACAAATTCTTTGGTATTATTATCTTCATTTAATTTGTCTTCAGTGAAAAAAAACACAAAAAGAATTGTCCTAAAGCCAAATTGGATATAATTCCACACCAAACATAAAAAAGGGGGTGGACAAAAGTATTGGCACCCTTAGAAAAATCATGTGATGCTTCTCTAATTTGTGTAATTAACAGCACCTGTAACTTACCTGTGGCACCTAACAGGTGTTGGCAATAACTAAATCACACTTGCAGCCAGTTGACATGGATTAAAGTTGACTCAACCTCTGTCCTGTGTCCTTGTGTGTACCACATTGAGCATGGGAAAAGAAAGAAGACCAAAGAACTGTCTGAGGACTTGAGAAACCAAATTGTGAGGAAGCATGAGCAATCTCAAGGCTACAAGTCCATCTCCAAAGACCTGAATTTTCCTGTGTCTACCGTGCGCAGTGTCATCAAGAAGTTTAAAGCCCATGGCACTGTGGCTAACGTCCCTAGATGTGGATGGAAAAGAAAAATTGACAAGAGATTTCAACGCAAGATTGTGCGGATGGTGGATAAAGAACCTTGACTAACATCCAAACAAGTTCAAGCTGCCCTGCAGTCCGAGGGTACAACAGTGTCAACCCGTACTATCTGTCGGCGTCTGAATGAAAAGGGACTGTATGGTAGGAGACCCAGGAAGACACCACTTCTTACCCCGAGACATAAAAAAGCCAGGCTGGAGTTTGCCAAAACTTACCTGAGAAAGCCTAAAACGTTTTGGAAGAATGTTCTCTGGTCAGATGAGACAAAAGTAGAGCTTTTTGGGCAAAGGCATCAACATAGAGTTTACAGGAGAAAAAAAGAGGCATTCAAAGAAAAGAACACGGTCCCTACAGTCAAACATGGCAGAGGTTCCCTGATGTTTTGGGGTTGCTTTGCTGCCTCTGGCACTGGACTTCTTGACCGTGTGCATGGCATTATGAAGTCTGAAGACTATCAACAAATTTTGCAGCATAATGTAGGGCCCAGTGTGAGAAAGCTGTGTCTCCCTCAGAGGTCATGGGTCTTCCAGCAGGACAATGACCCAAAACACACTTCAAAAATCACTAGAAAATGGTTTGAGAGAAAGCACTGGAGACTTCTAAGGAGGCCAGCAATGAGTCCAGACCTGAATCCCATAGAACACCTGTGGAGAGATCTAAAAATGGCAGTTTGGAGAAGGCACCCTTCAAATATCAGGGACCTGGAGCAGTTTCCTAAAGAAGAATGGTCTAAAATTCCAGCAGAGCATTGTAAGAAACTCATTAATGTTTACCGGAGGCGATTGATCGCAGTTATTTTGGCTAAAGGTTGTGCAACCAAGTATTAAGCTGAGGGTGCCAATACTTTTGTCCGGCCCATTTTTGGAGTTTTGTGTGAAATGATTAATGTTTTGCTTTTTGCTTCATTCTCTTTTGTGTTTTTTCATTGAAGACAAATTAAATGAAGATAATAATACCAAAGAATTTGTGATTGCAAGCATTTTCAGGAAGAAACTGAGTATTATCTGACAGAATGGCAGGGGTGTCAATACTTTTGGCCAACACTGTAGATAGTATAAGAAATTACTATTTTATTCAATTTCTTTTTCTATGTTTTCAGAACTTATTAATTTTTTTCTTTTTTCATATACTCAACATTTATTATTAATTCTTAATTGTTAATTCATAACAATTAATACACTGCATACAGTGGCAAAAAGCTATAGTAAATTGCAATATACAAAATGGCCACAAGATGGTGCCAAAGCACAATCCTTATGGGTTTCATGGCGCGGACTTTGAAAAGAAAAAATCAGGAGGGAAATTCTATAAGAAGAGAAAGTAAAACATATTACAGAGAAACGCAAAGAAGAAGAAGAGAGGAGTTTACACAAACAGGAGGGCCAACATGGAGGAAACCAGAAGAGGGGACCCACAAATACCAAAGCAGCGGAGAGAGATTAAAGAAAAACAGAAAGATCCATTTGATCATATAAACCTGGCGCTCCTTGAGCTGTGTGTCCAGGATCCACCGGGCTTCTCTTCAGAGCAGGTTTTTATGAGGATCGCTACCCCTAACTGAGGGGCTGATTTGCTCTAGCCCGGCAAACCTGCTGTTTTTAATATACTGTCTGGGTACCCCTGTGCTGATAATGTGGAAACTACTTTTCGAGCACGGGGGTACCCAGACAGTATATTAAAAACAGTGTGTGAGAGTGCCACAAAAAACAAAAAATCTACTGTGTTCCCTAAAACAAAAATAAATTTATCCCAGAAAAACTTTTTTTTTCAATTTCAAGTATGGCCCACTGCAATCTATAATAAAATCTACAACATTGGCACATAATCACTGCAGACAGGGAACTTCAAACAATGAATATAAGAAGACCTATGATCACCTATAGAAGCAGGAAGAATTTGAGTGATCTTTTAATGCCTAATAAAATCTCTCATATAAAAGAAAAAAACTGGTTGGCTTACAATGTCCGAAGGGAAATTATAGATGCAGGAATTGCCATTATTGCAAGTTTTATGATGCCAGCAACCCTGTGATAAAACATGTACAGGAACACCATAATAGTGATCCACAAGTGTTATGGTTTGCCGGGCTAGAGCAAATCAGCCCCTCAGTTAGGGGAGGAGATCCTCATAAAAACCTGCTCCGAAGAGAAGCCCGGTGGATCCTGGACACACAGCTCAAGGAGCGCCAGGTTTATATGATCAACTGGATCTTTGTTTTTCTTTAATCTCTCTCTGCTGCTTTGGCATTTGTAAGGGTACCGTTACAAGACACAATATTGCTAGGCAATTTCACTGGCAATTTGCTGGTTGCAGTGAAATCATGAACACATTGTTCTATTTTGTTGCTGTGTACAAATGGAACAATGTGTCCATGATTTCACTGCAACCAGCAAATTGCCGGTGAAATTGCCTAGCAATATTGTGTCTTGTAACGGGTACCTTAAGTCCCCTCTTCTGGATTCTTCCGTGTTGACCCTCCTCTTTGTGTAAACTCCTCTCTTCTTCTTCTTTGCGTTTGGCTACTTTCACATAACGATTTTTTAAAATCCAATGCTGTCCGATATAAATCGGACAGCATCGAATCTAAACTGATCCCTGCAATCGGATGCCAAATAGGCATCCGATCCGACATTCTGCAGGATCAGTTGCTGTAACCTGTCACAGCTGTACTCCCCTGTGTGTCCCCCTCATCTCTCCTGTGTGTCCCCCTCATCTCCCTTGGTGCTCCCCCCTCTTCTCTCTTCTGTTTCCACCTCTTTTTCCCCCTCTTCACCCTTGTATGTCCCCCCCTCTTCTCCCCTGTGTGGCCCCCTCATGTCCCCCAGTGCTCCCCCTTCTTTCCACTGTCCTCCGGAATAAAAAATAAAAAAATTTTTATTCTCACCTATCCACGAGTCCAGCGGCGCTTCCAGCGATCTTCTTCTGATCCTAGGACCTCTCGTGATGTCACAGTCACATGACCGGTTACCGAAGTAACCGGTCATGTGACTCTGACATCACGGCAGGTCCTACAGGCAGGAGATGCTGGAGACGCCGGGTGGATTGTGGACAGGTGAGCATAGATTGTTTATTATTTTTAACCCCTGCCTTACTTAATTTTACTTTCGCAATGCATATACATACATTGCGGAAGTAAAATTAGATGTTTAGAGCATTTTTACTGTACTGAGCATGCTCAGTACAGTAAAATCGGGTCCTAGGACACATCAGATGTTTCCTCGGACCCTGCTCCATGTTTCCTGGACCCATGCTAAAAACATCGGACCAAATCGGATGTGTACTAAATGGCATCCGATTTGGTCCGATCCGATTTTGTCCGATTTTATTTCGGTGCCAAAATCGGGGCATGCTCCGATTTTTGCACGGATAAACAAATCGGACAGAATCGGATCGGACCAAATCGGATGCCATTTAGTGCACATCCGATTCGGTCCGATGCCCATAGGGCTGCATGGGGGCCAAAATCGTTCCAATGCTGTCCGATTTTTATCGGACAGCATCGGAAATCAAAATTCCGTAATGTGAAACCAGCCTCTCTCTAATATGTTTTACTTTCTATTCTCAAAGAATTTCCCTCCTGATGTTTCCTTTTCAAAGTCCGCGGCATGAAACCGATAAGGATTGCACTTTGACTCCATCTTGTGGCCATTTTGTAGATTGCAATTTACTATAGCTTTTTGCCACTCAGTCATTTTATTGACTTTTTGATATGTGTGCAGTGTATAGTATTAATTGTTATGACCCCTAAATAAATAATAATTAATAATAAATGTTGATTATATGCAAAAAGAAAAAATGTATAAAGTTCTGAAAACATAATAAAAGTAATTTAATAAAATGTGATTTTTTATACTATATATTAATTTATTATCTATATTTGGGGGTTTGTTATGATTTATACTTACACATATTAACTATGAAAAGAGACACATATAGATAGGTCCTGAATATGTTAATTTATCTAATTTTTTTACCTCTATATTTTTTAAGTACGGTATGTATAATGGCAAGGGATTTCTCCACTATATAGTTATACTCGTAAAAAAAAATACACAGGATAATGTTGAATTTCTTTTTTAGTTGAATTTTGTGGTGACCAGAAAAATGCCCACAGGAAAAATGCCCACACGGAAAATTGCCCACAGGAAAAATGCCCACACGGAGAATTGCCCACAGGAAAAATGCCCACACGGAAAATTGCCCACAGGAAAAATGCCCACACTGAAAATTGCCCACAGGAAAAATGCCCACACGGAAAATTGCCCACATGGAAAAATGCCCAAACGAAAAAATGCCCACACGGAAAATTGCCCACATGGAAAATTGCCCACACGGAAAATTGCCCACACGGAAAATTGCTAATTGCAGTATCACAAAGTTTCAGATCTCTAATGGTGGGTTTACACACACCAATCATTGTATCCAATATCTGAACAGATCTCTGGTTGCAGTGAAATCATGGACAGATTGCTCCATGTTGTACACAGCCACAAAATGGAGCAATGTATCCATGATTTCACTGCAACCAGAGATCTGTTCAGATATTGGATACAATGATTGGTGTGTGTAAACCCACCATGATATTTGAGGTGCAAGGTGAGGATGTTCACCTGATATGTGAAAAATGCCCACAGACATGATTGCTAACAGGAAAACAGGACTGGAGAATAATATAGAATTTTAGGTTACATGCTCTGCAAGACGAGAAATGGTATAAAGGTGTAAGTGAGATGCTTTGCAGGACTGCAGATGGTATAGAGGTGCAGGTGAGATGTTCTGCAAGACAGGGGATGGTATAGAGGTGTAGGTGAGATGCTCTGCAGAACTGTGGGATAGTATAGAGGTGTAGATGAGATGCTCTGCAGAACTGTGGGATATTATAGAGGTGTAGATGAGATGCTCTGCAAGATGGGGGATGGTATAGAGGTGTAGGTGAGATGCTCTGCAGAACTGGGGGATAGTATAGAGGTGTAGGTGAGATGCTCTGCAAGATGGGGGATGGTAAAGAGGTGTAAGTGAGATGCTCTGCAGGGCAGGAGAATAACATAGAATTGTAGGTGAGATGCTTTACAGGGTAGGATAATAAAGAATTATAGGTGAGATGCTCTGCAAGATGGGGGATGGTAAAGAGGTGTAAGTGAGATGCTCTGCAGGGCAGGAGAATAACATAGAATTGTAGGTGAGATGCTTTACAGGGTAGGATAATAAAGAATTATAGGTGAGATGCTCTGCAAGATGGGGGATGGTAAAGAGGTGTAAGTGAGATGCTCTGCAGGGCAGGAGAATAACATAGAATTGTAGGTGAGATGCTTTACAGGGTAGGATAATAAAGAATTATAGATGAGATGCTCTGCAGGGCAGGGGGATAATATAGAGGTGTAGGTGAGAACCTCTGCAGAACAGGGAACAGTATAGGTGTAGTTGACATGCTCTGCAGGGCAGTGGGATAGTATAGATGTATAGGTGAGATGTCATGCAATACAAGGGAATAGTATAGAGGTGTAGGTGAGATGCTCTGCAGAGCAGTGAGATAGTATAGATGAGATGTCATGCAATACAAGGGAATAGTATAGAGTTGTAGGTGAGATGCTCTGCAGGGCAGTGGGATAGTATAGATTTATAGGTGAGATGTCATGCAATACAAGGGAATAGTATAGAGGTGTAGGTGAGATGCTCTGCAGGGCAGGGGGATAGTATAGAGGTATAGATCACATGGATGTCACACTGATGGTAGCTGATAAAAAAAATGCATAATTGCATCACACTCGTACCACAGTCTCATGACCATACGGAAAGCATTCGCGCGACTGTCAATCATCAAACTCCCTCTGATAATGCATCCAGGACCAACTATCTCTGACAGTAGCACCCTGCTTTTGGTGGACTCCCACTAAGATGATAATGTATTGGACCTGCAGTCCCATGTAACTCCACAGATAATCCAGTGATACTCCTGTGAGTACAGATAGCAGTGATAGCTCCTCTGAATCTGGTGCTGGTTCGGTTCTGCTGCTTTGGGCTGGTGGGGGGGAGGAGTAAGGCAGAATCACTGAGAGATGTGAGGAGACAGGCCACATTAAGTTTCCTAAATACATTTAACTATCCTTAAACTAAAATAAATTGACGACTACAGAGTGTTGTGGGAAAAATGTGGTACCGTATATACTCGCGTATAAGCCGAGTTTTTCAGCCCAAAAACTGGGCTGAAAAGTACCCCCTCGGCTTATACGCGAGTACACAGGCCGCCCAAACCGCCCGCCACCATCAGTATACATGTGCCCCCCATCATCAGTATCCAGGGCCCCCCCTTGCAGGCCAAACCTGTAAAGTAAAACATTATACTTACACCTGTGGCCGCTGCCGTCCCCGCTCTGCACCGCGCTCCTCCATCTTCTTCCGTCTTCCTCCTCTGTCGCAGGCAATGATGTCATTGCCTGCGACAGAGGAGGAAGACGGAAGAAGATGGAGGAGCGCGGTGCAGAGCGGGGACGGCGGCGGCCACAGGTGTAAGTATAATGTTTTACTTTACAGGTTTGGCCTGCAAGGGGGGGCCCTGGATACTGATGGGGGGGGCACATGTATACTGATGGTGGCGGGTGGCCTGTATACCTGTGGGGCTGCTGCTATATATACCTGTGGGGCTGCTGCTATATATACCTCTGGGGCTGCTGCTGTATATACCTGTGGGGCTGCTGCTATATATACCTGTGGGGCTGCTGCTATATATACCTCTGGGGCTGCTGCTATATATACCTCTGGGGCTGCTGCTATATATACCTCTGGGGCTGCTGCTGTATATACCTCTGGGGCTGCTGCTATATATACCTGTGGGGCTGCTGCTATATATACCTCTGGGGCTGCTGCTGTATATACCTGTGGGGCTGCTGCTATATATACCTGTGGGGCTGCTGCTATATATACCTGTGGGGCTGCTGCTATATATACCTCTGGGGCTGCTGCTATATATACCTGTGGGGCTGCTGCTGTATATACCTGTGGGGCTGCTGCTGTATATACCTCTGGGGCTGCTGCTATATATACCTGTGGGGATGCTGCTATATATACCTCTGGGGCTGCTGATGTATATACCTGTGGGGCTGCTGCTATATATACCTGTGGGGCTGCTGCTATATATACCTGTGGGGCTGCTGCTATATATACCTGTGGGGCTGCTGCTATATATACCTGTGGGGCTGCTGCTGTATATACCTCTGGGGCTGCTGCTATATATACCTGTGGGGCTGCTGCTATATATACCTGTGGGGCTGCTGCTATATATACCTCTGGGGCTGCTGTTGTATACACCTCTGGGGCTGCTGCTGTATATACCTCTGGGGCTGCTGCTGTATATACCCCTGGGGCTGCTGTTGTAACACTGCTGGGGCCTGTATATACCACTGGGGAGGCTGCTGTATACCACACTGCTGGGGGCTGTATACCTGTGCTGAGGTCCACCCTCGGCTTATACACGAGTCAATAGGTTTTCCCAGGTTTTGGGGGCAAAAGTAGGGGGGTCGGCTTATACACGGGTCGGCTTATACACGAGTATATACGGTACTTTATTAAGGTTCACCAAAATTTCCATATTAAATACTCTCTTTAATAAAAACATTTTCCATAAATATTAATTTCCATAAATAACATAAATATAATAAATAGACTTCATCTTCCAAAAATGTCATAAATCTGGTTCACCCATAACCTATAGGCAACCCTCCCACCAGGGCTGGAGCTTAAAAAGCGAAAGCCCCACCCCCCCACCTAACGCAGTACCCATTCCTCCACAACACTCTGGATCCCTAAGTTGAATATGTCTAAACCTATATCTGATAGATCAGAGAGATGATGGGAGTGCTGGTGTCTCACGGTCCGCGCTGCTCCAGGGTTAAATAAACTCACCAAAGAGCCAGTTAGATTTCCATCCTTTTTATTCCTCCTTTTTCCTACGCGTTTCAGCGCCACACCCGGCGCCTTCCTCAATTGACCATGTGCCGACTGAGACCAACAATAGATTTGAGGTTCTTAAAAAGAAGGAGAAATTTTGGATATATCACCTAGATACTTTAAAACCGAAAGGGTTAAACTTGATTACAGAGCTAATATAGACCCATTCTTGCTGATACGGTTCTCATTCTTCTTTTTTATGTACATGAGAAATCAGCCCTCTTAATACTTTCTTGGAAAATGTCCTTTTTATTTCACCTTGTTTCATCTAGTTTTTATCTATGTTTATCTATTTATTTGTTCATATTCCAAATAACTTGTTTGGCACACTTATCACTTTCTTCACACAATCTTCACACAATCTTCACTTGGTTTGGAGAAACCTGTGTTATAGTTTGCAATTAAGGCAGATGTCAGTCACATGAGCTGTCTATTATGTGTATGTGTGAGGTAACATATACTGCCCAGCAAGGGGGAGGGATTACTGTTGGCTGGAGATTTATTAGGCTGCCTATAGCAATCAATCACAGCTCAACTTCTATTTTCCTACAGGTCATTAATATGACATATTCAAATTCTATTTTGTTATAGCTAACAGCAGTTATTTATTAACCCGGGCGTAGCCGGGTACTACAGCTAGTTGATTATAAAAGTGGACACTATGCCAAATGGTTGAGGAACATACCCGTGGGACAATTCAGGCGCATAAAGAAAAATTGTTCAAATCAAGAGGACTATCTAATCCAATTGGAAATATTAAGCAAAAGGTTTCTAGATAGAAAATATCCGAAGGCACTAGTTAAAACTGCCCAAAAATCCTGCGGCAAAATGAGTGATCCATACCACTATCCAGTGGTCGGTGGAGGTCCTGCATCAGCTGGAACATTGTTTCCTAAACGCCTTCAAACCAGTTGTGGGGATCACAACTGGACCAGGTGAGCGACTTCACAGCACCACCATTTTATACTAGTGTCACTAGTGATAGGGCACTATTGCGCCTCTTGTCCACCTCCCTATTTTATTTTTACAGTATCTTTAATCACTGGTCCGGTGGGAAGGAACCTTTGATTGGGGTATAAAATTCCCACTGGGGACAGAGAGCTGCATAAACCTTGAGATGGATTACCTACACACAAGATTCTCGTCACGGGAAAAGTTAATACAGCAAGTCATCGGGACTACTAATATAGTGGGGAAGGAAACATTGACTGATGATGCCACTCTAGATGAAAATGAAATTAAATCAATGAAAGAACTACTGTATAGTCTGGAGGACACACTTAAGAAGGAGGTACAATATGGCATAGATGCTAGATTTATGTCCATTTACATTGATGAGAACATTTGTCCAAGAGGTTTAAGACTAATTCTAAATTCTCCATTCCAAGAGGATGTGGAATTTACTACAAACTGGAATTTCATTTTGAAAAAGTGTATGAACACTTTGTTATGCATTTTGTGTGACAAAAGATCTAAATTAGCTGATGCGGCCACACTTGAAGTTAATAGGCTCAGTGAGTGTCTGAGCAAATACAGCAACAACACTGAATACAGGAGGATTTATTCGAGCATCAGTACCAACTTACTGCAGATTGAAAAATCTAAAAAACTTAACAGAGACAGGTTAGACTACACTTCGGGCAATCCAAGCATAGAAAATAACACATTTAAGAGAAACAGGGTCCCATCAGTACAAAAGGAACATAAAGAGAGAACTTATTCCAATAGTTCCAGGAGAAAAAATAGCCATGGAGGTTATCATGTAAATTATTATGGAGATAACGGTAATAATAGAAATCAAAAACCGATCACTGATTCTAACCGAACTAATAATGATATTAACATCAGCACCAACACACCTTCATTAATTCCAGAGAAGGTGAACCCTGATAAGGCATTAGCAATAGATGTGATCAATAAGGAAAAAAGGTTAACACCTCAGACTGCAATAAGATCCGATCATCAAGGACCTTGTTTAAACCTACATACACACCATAACATGGAATCTCTGAATGAGGGAGAGGAAGACGAGCTAGAGGAACTAGAAACATGTAACAAAGAGATTTCAGGCTTTTTGGCCGATGAAATATTTGATGAGAATGGTGACTTAATTATAGGTGAGACTGAGGAGAATGAGGTTTTGGATCAAGAAATAAATGTTGGTTCTGGGACTCTGGAACAGATTGATAAAAAATTAATAACAACAGTAGCACAAATACACGTAAATGAGAAGAGTCAAATAGCACTAATCAACAAAACTCCAGAAATAACTAAGGATAGTGATGAGGAACATCTGCAAAAGATTAAGGAATTAATCAACAAAATCAATAGAGAGAAACCTTTACAACCCATTGTTTTGCACAACAATATCCAACATAATAAGAAAACTAAGAGTACTGAAAATGAAAAGAATTTAATTATATGTGATGTAGAAAATACTCATAGCATAAATGATACATCCAACACTCAGAGGGTAATTATAGACAACTCAAAAAACCAAAACAACGGGTTGGTTCCTTTTTTATCAGCAGCAAAAAATGTAAATCAGGAAATAACCAAATTCTTCAGCACTGTGGGAGGAAAAAGAAAAAAAGAGGAGTTAGAGGAAAAGGAAAAAAGAAAAAAAGTGAAAATAAGTTTTGTAGATTAGAGAACACTGATAATAAAGATAATAACATAATCAACCTTTCACAATACGCACCCACTGATGAAGAAACTTCACTACTAAACAAAGGTTTACTTTTTTGTCCATCAAATGAACCAGACAATTTTGACTTATTCATGGATGTGCACCAATTCATTCGTAAACTCACACTAAAGAGGCATTTTGCGTTGAAAACTAATGGAAGTTAAATAGATTCCTATGGGGTCAATAGTGATGATAGTTCTAATCCTTTCAAAAGTAAGTCAAACTTCTACCCATTAGAGAGTAGAGGTCACATCTTAGAAACTTTTCAAGATCTTCTACTAAATGACCTAAACAAAGATACACTGTTGAAATCAAATAACACACGAAGAGACAGTAAAAACCTAACGAAAAAAGAAACAGCAGCCTTAAAAAGCTTGAAAAATAATAAAAGCATTGTAATAAGAGCAGCGGACAAGGGAGGAGGCATAGTGATACAGGATAGATCTGCTTATATGGAAGAAGCAGAACGACTTCTTGAAGATTTGAAATATTATAAAAAAATCAATGTCAACCCATATCCAGAATTAACTAAAATTTACAATCAGAAAATAAAGGAAGCCTTTGAACAGGGAGTAATCAGCAACAATTAAAAAAAATTCTTATTAGTAACCCAACCCACCACGCCATTCCTTTATCATCTGCCCAAGGTCCATAAGAGCCTAATAAACCCTCCCGGTAGACCAATAATTTCAGGGATAGGATCTTTAACGAGTAAACTTGCCAGCTTCATTGATAAAACATTACAGAAATATGTAGTAAAACTGGATAGCTTTATTAAAGACTCTACCGATGTTATAAAACTTCTAAAAAATGTGCAATGGAAAAATATGTGTTTGTCACTCTTGACGTAGCATCCTTATATACCAATATTAGCCACGCAACAGGACTACTTTGTGTGGAATTTTTTTCTCAAACAGGACCTTGAAATGAGCAATTCAATGATGTCATTTATCCTAGAGGGTTTGAAATTTATTTTGCACTAGCTGTAGTACCCGGCTACGCCCGGGTTAATAAATAACTGCTGTTAGCTATAACAAAATAGAATTTGAATATGTCATATTAATGACCTGTAGGAAAATAGAAGTTGAGCTGTGATTGATTGCTATAGGCAGCCTAATAAATCTCCAGCCAACAGTAAACCCTCCTCTTGGCCGGGCAGTATATGTTACCTCACACATACACATAATAGACAGCTCATGTGACTGACATCTGCCTTAATTCCCTATATGGCACGTGTTACACATTGGCTGTTTTTAATCAGATGTTTATGTTTGGAAAATAAAGATAGCACACGTATGAGGCGAGTTGTGTGACGTGATTTGTGCACATCTGTGTCTGTCTGTGTGGTGTGCGTGTCCCTGGGGTGTGTGTGTGTGTGTGTCCCTGTGGGGGGGTCTGTGTGGTGTGTGTCTCTGTTGTGTGTCTCTTTGTGGTGTGTGTGTGTGTGTCCCTGTGGGGTGAGTGCAGGTGTCCCTATAGGGTGTGTATGTGTGTGTGTCCCTGTGGGGGGGTCTGTGGTGTGTGTGTGTGTATCTGTGTTGTGTGTGTCTCTTTGTGGTGTGTGTGTCCCTGTGGGGTGAGTGCATGTGTCCCTATAGGGTGTGTATGTGTGTGTGTGTCCCTGTGGGGGGGTGTCTATGTGGGGTGTGTGTGTCTCTGTGTTGTGTGTGTCTCTTTGTGGTGTGTGTCCCTGAGGGGTGAGTGCATGTGACCCTATAGGGTGTGTATGTGTGTGCGTCCCCGTGGGGGTCTGTGTGGTGTGTGTGTCTCTTTGTGGTGTGTGTGTCCCTGTGGGGTGAGTGCATGTATCCCTATAGGGTGGCTATGTGTGTGTGTCCCTGTGGGGGGGGGGGGGTCTGTGTGGTGTGTGTCTCTGTTGTGTGTCTCTTTGTGGTGTGTGTGTGTCCCTGTGGGGTGAGTGCATGTGTCCCTATAGGGTGGCTATGTGTGTGTGTCCCTGTGGGGGGTCTGTGTGGTGTGTGTCTCTTTGTGGTGTTTGTGTGTCCTTGTGGGGTGAGTGCATGTGTCGCTATAGAGTGTGTGTGTGTCTCTGTGTTGTGTGTGTCTCTGTGTTGTGTGTGTCTCTGTGTTGTGTGTGTCTCTTTGTGGTGTGTGTGTGTGTGTGTGTTCGGGTGCGTGGTGAGTATCCAATGTTGGGGCTGCACTTTAGTGACTATACACTTGCTGTTACTCTTTGTGTGTATACATGTCCCCGTGTGTGGTGAATATCTCATGTTGAGGCCCCACCTTAGTGACTATATGCTGGTATGTGCTGTTAGTCTTTGGTGCTATCATTAAGCCCTTCTCATTCACAACTGTCAACTGGTAACTGTCACTTTTTCCCCATTATGTAGATAGGGGCAAAATTGTTTGGTGAATTGGAATGCGCGGGGTTAAAATTTCGCCTCACAACATAGCCTATGACGCTCCCGGGGTACAGACGTGTGACTGTGCAAAATTTTGTCTCTATAGCTGACAGCGGTCGATTTTCCTCCAACACTTTTCCATTGACTTTTTCCCCATTATGTAGATAGGGGAAAAATTGTTTGGTGAACTGGAACGCGCAGGGTTAAAATTTCACCTCACAACATAGCCTATGACGCTCCCAGGGTCCATACGTGTGACTGTGCAAAATTTTGCAGCTGTAGTTGCGACGGTGTAGATGCCAATCCCGGATATACACACATACACATTCAGCTTTATATATTAGATAACAACTTTTTTACCCACAATGGGGAAATGTACCATCAAAGACATGGAACAGCGATGGGGTCAAAGGTCGCTTGTTCTTATGCGAATCTCTACATGGGGTTATTTGAGAAATTGTACATGTTAAATGATGATTGTAAAAAAGGCTTGATCGTCTACAAAAGATTCATAGATGATATCCTTTTTATATGGGATACAGATTTTGGTGATGTCCACGATTTTATTAGGTCCATCTTGCAGAATAATTGGGGGCTAGGCTTTGAACCAGTGGTGAATGGTATAACTGTTAATTTTTTGGACTTAACATTTTGTGGAGAAAGGTACCATTGGTACAAAAACGTTCTTTAAAATGACAGATAGGAATTCGTATATCTAATATATAAAGCTGAATGTGTGTATGTGTGTATGTATGTGTGTATATCCGGGATTGGCATCTACACCGTCGCAACTATAGCCACAAAATTTTGCACAGTCACACGTCTCGACCCCGGGAGCGTCATAGGCTATGTTGTGAGGCGAAATTTTAACCCTGCGCGTTCCAGTTCACCAAACAATTTTGGCCCTATCTACATAATGGGGAAAAAGTGAATGGAAAAATATTGGAGGAAAATCGACAGATGTCAGCTATAGAGACAAAATTTTGCACAGTCCTACGTCTGGACCCCGGGAGCGTCACAGGCTATGTTGTGAGGCGACATTTTAACCCCGTGCATTCCAATTCACCAAACAATTTTGCCCCTATCTACATAATGGGGAAAAAGTGACAGTTACCAGTTGACAGTTATGAATGAGAGGGGCTTAATGATAGCGCCAAAGACTAACAGCACATACGAGCATATAGTCACTAAGGTGGGGCCCCAACATGAGATATTCACCACGCACGGGGACATGTATACCCAACACACGCACACAAAGAGTAACAGCAAGTGTATAGTCGCTAAGGTGCAGCCCCAACATTGGATACTCACCACGCACCCGAACAAACACACACACCACAAAGAGACACACACAACACAGAGACACACACACCCCCAAGGGGACACACACACACTCTATAGCGACACATGCACTCACCCCACAGGGACACACACACCCCACAATGAGACACACATGACACAGACACACACACCACACAGACCCCCCCCCACAGGGACACACATATACACACCCCAGGGACACGCACACCACACAGACAGACACAGATGTGCACAAATCACCTCACACAACTCGCCTCATACGTGTGCTATCTTTATTTTCCAAACATAAACATCTGATTAAAAACAGCCAATGTGCAACACATGTGCCATATAGGGAATTAAGGCAGATGTCAGTCACATGAGCTGTCTATTATGTGTATGTGTGAGGTAACATATACTGCCCGGCCAGGGGGAGGGATTACTGTTGGCTGGAGATTTATTAGGCTGCCTATAGCAATCAATCACAGCTCAACTTCTATTTTCCTACAGGTCATTAATATGACATATTCAAATTCTATTTTGTTATAGCTAACAGCAGTTATTTATTTACCCGGGCGTAGCCGGGTACTACAGCTAGTTGATTATAAAAGTGGACACTATGCCAAATGGTTGAGGAACATACCCGTGGGACAATTCAGGCGCATAAAGAAAAATTGTTCAAATCAAGAGGACTATCTAATCCAATCGGAAATATTAAGCAAAAGGTTTCTAGATAGAAAATATCCGAAGGCACTAGTTAAAACTGCCCAAAAATCCTGCGGCAAAATGAGTCAGGAAACTTTACTAACTCCTAAGTTGAAAAAAACAGCACAGAATAAATTCATGTTTAATTTCATTACTACATACAACAGGAATCATGCAGCCATAAAAAACTGCTTACATTCACATTGGCACATCCTAAAAAATGATCCTATACTGAAATCTATTATTCCTGAGAAGCCTGGCATAACTTTCAGAAGGGCGCCTAACATTAAAAGCATTATAGCCCCAAGTCGCCTCTCACAACCTAAACCTACAATGAGACCTGTTAAAACAGTAAAAACTACTGTAAAATGTGGAAAGAAAAAATGTCTGTGCTGTAAAAATATACAAACAGTATCCTCGTTCAGTTCTTTTTCAACAAATAAAACTTTCCCGATAAAATATAGTATGAACTGCACTACCAATTATGTAATTTATCTACTAGAATGCCCCTGTCATCTGCAATATGTGGGAAGAACGATTAGACCTCTAAACGAGAGATTAAATAAACATAGAAGCAATATAAAACATGGTTTCAAACTACATGGTGTATCTTATCACTTTGATAAACACCATAATAGAGATCCAACATTGGTCAAAATTACCCCAATTGACCATGTGCCGACTGAGACCAACAATAGATTTGAGGTTCTTAAAAAGAAGGAGAAATTTTGGATATATCACCTAGATACTTTAAAACCGAAAGGGTTAAGCTTGATTACAG
>JARQOC010000045.1:195000-237099 GCA_033576535.1 Allobates femoralis | reverse complement strand
GGGTTGGCTTATACACGAGTATATACGGTAATTAATATTTTTAGATTATTCACCTTTTTGCGCATTTAATGATATGCCTTGTATACCTGTGTAACACTCAGGAACCTGGGGAATGAGTTCTGGCTTTCTGAACCTCATACATAGGTCATATTTGGTATCCATATTCTCAGAATTAAATGAACGTAAACATGAGGTGTGTACCATGGATGTGGGCCCACCCCATCCCCAGATATGAAGAATGAAGATTTATTAAGCATGGTGAAAGAGGAGGTCTCAGAGGACCCTCCTACCAGGGAGTGGTAACTCTACGAGGGGGATCTACAGGTTCCCTGCCTTTATTAAAACCAGAGCAGCCATTTTTGGGTGATTTCATCCCGAGGCCCGGACATAGCAAGACTAACGTTGTGTGGAGGAATCATACCTTTCTGGGGAGCCGACTCGCCACGGACCTAAGTTTGTCACCGAGTGGCTAGGTCTGACCATTTCTTATTTAATTCATTTTATTTTTTATAACTGTTTATTCATACATGTAAATTGTCTCTTATGTAATATCCTGTAAATCTTTTATATAATCACTGCCATCTTTGGGAGTAAAATATTATAATTTACTAGTCCCGATCTCCTTGTTCTATGAGCGAGCTCCCACGACCTCACTGTTCGTTTTACGCTATTATACGGGTTACCGATCCACCTGTAAGAGATCGGTGGTGGCAGCATAACATTTTTGTATTTATGTGATATTGTGGGTCTGAGGGTGACTGGATCGAGGTATATATACGTTCCTGGCAGGAACTGGTGGTATATATACATCCTGTCACATCACGTTCCGCAGTAGACTACATAAATTAGGGCAGCTGGGCTCCTTTCTTATCCTCTGGCAATTCAGGTTTGGCCAGCAGGCTAAGGGGGCGCCAGAGAGCTGCAGGTCCTGCCTAAGTCTTCGTGACAGTCTGCTCTATGCTGTTGGTATAATCCAGCCCCTGATAACAGGTGGTGTGGTCTGCTCCATGCTGTTGGTATAAGCCAGAACCCTGATAACATGGGACGTGGTCTGCACCATGCTGATGGTATAAGACAGCACCCTGATAACAGGGGACATGGTCTGCTCCATGCTGTTGGTATAATCTAGCCCCTGATAACAGGAGGCGTGGTCTGCTCCATGCTGTTGGTATAATCCAGCCCCTGATAACAGGGGACATGGTCTGCTCCATGCTGTTGGTATAAACCAGCACCCTGATAACAATCGGTGTGGTCTGTTCCATGCTGTTGGTATAATCCAGCCCCTAATAAAAGGAGACGTGGTCTGCTGCATGCTGTTGGTATAATCCAGCCCTTGATAACAGGGGGTGTGGTCTGCTCCATGCTGTTGGTATAATCCAGCCCTTGATAACAGGGGACATGGTGTGCTCCATGCTGTTGGTATAATCCAGCCCCTGATAATAGGAGGTGTGGTCTTCTCCATTCTGTTGGTATAATCCTGCCCCCTGATAACAGGGGCGTGGTCTGCTCCATGCTGTTGGTATAATCTAACCCCTGATAACGGGAGTGGTCTGCTCCATGCTGTTCGTCTAATCCAGCTCCTGATAACAGGAGGTATAGTCTGCTCCATGCTGTTGGTATAAACCAGAACCCTGATAAAAGTAGACGTGGTCTGCTCCTGGTAACAGAAGCTGTGGTCTACTCCATGCTGTTGGTATAATCCAGCCCCTGATAACAGGAGTCGTGGTCTACTCCATCCTGTTGGTATAATGCAGCCTCTGATAACAGGGGGTGTGGTCTACACCATACTGTGTGTATAATCCAGCCCCTGATAACAGGATGCATAGTCTGCTCCATCCTGTTGGTATAAAACAGCACCCTGATAACAGGGGGTGTGGTCTGCTCCGTGCTGTTGGTATAATCCAGCTCCTGATAACAGTGGCCGTGATCTGCTCCATGCTGTTGGTATAATCCAGCACCCTGATAACATGGGACGTGGTCTGCACCATGTTGTTGGTATAAAACAGCACCCTGATAACAGGGGACATGGTCTGCTCTGTTATGATCCGATGACTCAGGATTAATATTCAGATTCCACAGAAGTCATTGGTAACTATACTGACCACAATCCCTGACTACACACTGCAACTAGAAGTAGCAGTGGGATGTAACTAACCAAACCTAGACACCTCTGCACAGCCGGAGAAATAACTGCTCCTAAAGATGATGTAGGAAAAGATATCTTGCCTCAGAGCAGAACTCTAGAAGAATAGCAAGCCCCCACAGATATTAACTGGGAAACAAGAGAAGGAAATACAAACACAGGCAGAGTATAAGGTTTAGGAAAAGAGGCCGCACTAGCTATATAGGAAAGACAGGATAGAATACTATTGCGGTCAGTATAAAACACTATCAAAAACCACCAACAGCAGATATAACAAAAATTACCCTGAGTCACTAAGACTCCGGTGCCTTCTATATCTGCAGACTTCTATGAATCAAATGCCTGCAGAACTGGAATAACAGATGGTAATGGTGAATGGTAAAATTCCTAGGAAGAAAACTTCCTAACTGAGAGCAGATAAACAAATATACAGACTAAATTGCAAACCCACATCTCAGAATAAAACAAAACAAGCAGATCCTTAAGCACACACAAGTGTGCCACAAAATATCAAAAAATCATTCACTTATCTTGCAAAGATTTCCACAGAGCAGGAGAAACCAGAGATATGTGAACTTCTCCAGGAACCATAGACAACTGGCAAGAATTGATCCACTTAAAACCATTATATGCTCCAAGAACCAGATTGCCAGTCATCACCATCACCTGTGAACCCCCCACACAGTTGGCTGCATCACCAGCGACAACCACCGAAGGGAGCTCCAATGAATTCACAACACTGCTCCGTGCTGTTGTTATAATCCAGCCCCTGATAACAGAAGGCGTGGTCTGCTCCATGCTGTTGCTATAAAACAGCACCCTGATAACAAGGGGTGTGGTCTGCTCCGTTCTTATGGTATTATCCTGCCCCCTGATAACCGGGGGCGTGGTCTGCTCCATGCTGTTGGTATAATCCAGCCTCATGACAACTGGGGGCGTGGTCTGCTCCATGCTGTTGGTATATGCCAGCACCCTGATAACAGGCGTCGTCGTCTGCTCCATGCTGTTGGTAAAATCCAACTCCATGATAACAGGGGGTGTAATCTGCTCCATGCTGTTGGAATAAGCCAGGCCCCTGATAACAGGGGTGTGGTCTGCTCCATGCTGATGGTATAATCCAGTCCCATGATAACGGGATGTGGTCTGCTCCATGCTGTTGGTATAAACCAGCACCCTGATAACAGGGGCATGGCCACAGTGTGCACACAGCCACCGCAGCTATTATCAAGGGGCTGGCCTATACCCACAGAATGGAGCAGACCACGCCACCTAATATTATCTGGGGGCTGTCTTATACCAACAGCATGGAGCAGACCACGCCCTCTGATATGTGATGTAACGTCCCAGAGTGGATGGGGAGCAGAAAAGAGCAGCTTCAGTGTCACCGAATTACAGGTACAGAAACCGCTCTGTGCATCTTATCATTATAGTATAAGGGCAGGGACAGGAGAAGAATTTTGTATCTTTTGGAAGAAAAGGAGGAAAAAACAGAAAATGGCTGATTGTTGAAGGGGTAAAGGTGAGGTCACATTGCAGAGCCCCTGACATTCCAGAATAGCAGATCCCCCATAAGTAATTACAATCCTCAATGAACTCATCTAGGGGTGCAGGGACCATGTTCCCACTACAGGGGCCTCACACAATGTAATACCATCGGGCGGTGAAGAAAGAATAATGACATTTTTACCACTAAAATATTGTTTTCGCCCCCAATTTTTCATTCTTATAAAGGTAAAACTGGACCCTGCAGATTGTTTATCCTCCTGAGTGCGGCAATATCCTACATGTAATTGGGAACGACTCTGGAGACTCGGAGCAAAGCTCAGGAGGGAACAAGCGCCATGTTATAGTGTAGATTTACTGTTATGGTTGGCGGGAGCCATGTCACATTGGCAGAGCCCCTGAGGGGCCCGAACAGCAGAAATCCCCCATAAGTGACCCCATTATATCAACTAAACCTCTCACTGACCTCATCTAGGGAGCAGTGATCATATTGGCCCCACAGGTGACACAGGACTCTATACCATTGGGGGGCGCTATTCCACTCTTGGACCTGAGATTTTCCAAGAATAGTTTGTGGACTCCATATACAGAGCCCCTAAATGCCAGAAGAACCGATTCCCCCAAGTGACCCCATTTTGTAAATTACACCCCTCTGGGAATGTTTCTACAGGTGTAGGGTCAATTTTGAATCCAGAAACAAATCGGAATGAATGTCGCTGAGTGAAAATGTCAAATCTGCCATTGTAGTGCCCAGTACATTGTAGTGTCCCGTACATTGTAGTGTCCTGTACATTGTAGTGTCCTGTACATTGTAGTGCCCTGTACATTGTAGTGCCCTGTACATTGTAGTGCCCAGTACATTGTAGTGCCCTGTACATTGTAGTGCCCCGTACATTGTAGTGCCCTGTACATTGTAGTGCCCTGTACATTGTAGTGCCCAGTACATTGTAGTGCCCCTTACATTGTAGTGCCCTGTACATTGTAGTGCCCAGTACATTACAGTGCCCTGTACTGTTACGTGCTTAGATTGCGCTGACATTGCTGGATGCTGCTTTGTGTGTTGCTTATCTTTAAAGGTACCGTCACACACAGAGATATCTATGGGAGACATTGCTTACAACTCTCCGGTTGCAGTGAAATAATGGACACTTTGTTCCATTTTGTTGCCATGTACAAATAGAACAATGTGTCCATGATTTCACTGCAACCAGTGAGTTGCAAGCAATGTCTCCCAGAGATATCTGTGTGTGTGACGGTACCTTAAGAGCTGCGTGAGGTATAGATGTGAAGGTCTTTATCCTGACTTGCATCCTGTGTTGTGCTCCGGAGCTGCACTCACTATTATGTTCAGCTGCTCGTTGAAAGGTTGATGTGTGAATCACCTGGAATCCCCTTCCCCTGGCTTTAAATAGCCTTCCCTCATCTCTGTCAGACGCCGTTAATAGAGTTAGTTTACTCTTGGTCATTGAGCTGAGAAGACGCCTTGCTGCTGTGCTGAAGTCTCTCCTGGAGTTCTATTTCCTTGGGAGTAGCTGTGATCCCCGACCCGTGGGTGGAGGTAGGGGCTTTCAGCCTAGGGATGATCAAGAGCTTAGGGTAAAAGGGTGGCAGCTCAGACCTCCTCACCATCAGTGGTACCTCCGAGATCAGAGCGAGCGAGGGACCCCAGCATCAGGGTCAGATTAGGCTCCCCCGACCCGCTATGCCCATCACACCATCTAGTTACCTTATTCCCTCAGCTCCATGTGTGACATGTACATTGTAATGCTTATACATTGTAGTGCCTGTACATTACATTGCCCTATACATTATAGTGCCCTGTACATTGTAGTGCCCAGTACATTGTAGTGCCTGTACATTATATTGCCCAGTACATTGTAGTGCCCTGTATATTGTACTGCTTGTTACATTGTAGTGCCTATACATTACAGTGCCTAGTACATTGTAGTGCCCAGTACATTGCAGTGCCTATACATTATAGTGCCTGTACATTGTAGTGCCCTGTACATTGTGCCCAGCTCCTGCATCTGGAGATACACACTCTGTACATTAAGTGGACTTCCTCACTACTAAACATGTGGATGATAAATGTGGTTTAGGCACACTGTGGGTCTCAGAAGGGAGGGGGGCATTTAGATTTGGGAGTGTAGAATGCTCTGGATTTATCTTGGAGGGAGCTGTAGAGCTTTTCCAGAGCCTTTGTGCTACCAGTAACGTGAAATCCACAATATTTTCATTGACAGATGACGAACTTGAGCGGAGAATTGTTTTTGTGTTGTATTGATTGAGTTGAAGCTTTCTTTTGCGCTCCATTGGGAGACCCAGACATTGGGTGTATAGCTTCCGACCTCCGGAGGACACACAAGGCATTACACCTAAAAGTGTAACTCCTCCCCTACTGCCTATACACCCCCTCCCGGGAGAGTCCCATCAGTTCTTTGCTTTGTGTTGAAGGAGGCACACTCTATACCAGTGATGGCGAACCTATGACACGCGTGTCAGCACTGACACGCGTAGCCATTTTCAGTGACACGCGGCCGGCCGGAGAAACTAGACTCGCTATTTGGATAAAAACCACAGACACGGACACAGCAGCAAAAAACTGTTGCGAGTCGGGTTTCCAAAACGGCAATGCGAGCTATTACGCTTGACTCGTCTAGTCTACTCGTTGCGAGTCTAGCGAGTCCAATGTTAATGAATGGGGAATCGAGTCTAATTACTCGATTCCCCATTCATTAACATTGGACTCGCTAGACTCGCAACGAGTAGACTAGAGTCAAGCGATTCCGAGTTAGGACTCGCCCATCACTAACTACAGATGAGGAAAAAAAAATGTGCTGGAGGACTGTAGGCCAGGACAGCAGAGCTCCGGCACAGAGCATCTAGTCCTGGGACTTCCGGTAAGCGGAACTTCTGGCTGGCGCAGCAGGGAGCAGCGGAGCGCTGTGGGGGACGCATATCTGAGGCCCTGTGATCGCTGTCTGGAGGTCCAGTGATTACTACAGCAACCATCCTCGAGTCCAGTGAAAGGTTCTGGGCAGAATCTGGGCTGGGTGTCATGAATGTGTGATTGGCCATTACTGAGATAAGTGAGGGGGAGGCTGGAAGAGGCCTGTGCTATGGGTGCCGTTTCCCGCCATTAATTTACATAAGGAACGCCATCTTGCAGCATACAGACTCCATTTCATCCTATTAATCTCTATTTCTGCTTATTAACTCTGCCCTTTCCTAAAAGACAGTTAACCCCTAATTGCCTGCAGGGCTATCTATAAATCTTCTGTCACTGCCCCTCTGATGGAGAAGCCAAAAAAACCAAGGTTAAGTAAAGGAAGTGGTAGTAGCAGTAGCCGACCCTTTCAAGAGACATGGACTGAGATGTATGGCATTATAGAAAAAAAATGGCAGATCATTTTGCGTTCTATGTAGTGAAACGGTAGTAAGCAGAACGTGAAATATAAATAGACATTTTGACAGATAACCTTAGTAGCGCTTGCTTGGCCTTGAAGTGTGCAAAATACCAACCTTCAATTGAAGATTTAGCCAATGAAATTCAGCAACAAAAAAGTCACTAAATCAGTGATGGCGAACCTGTGGCAGTCCAGCTGTTGCTGGACTGCCACAGGTTCGCCATCACTGGAAGAATTCCCCCTCCCTCTCACTTATCTTAGTTCATGACACCCCACACAGGTTAAATAACAGCAAGACCAACAAAAGAAACCAACTGACAGATTAACAAAGAAGTCACTAAGCAGGTAAGTTAAAGAATTATACATATTTGTTATTTAAACTATAAATATCGTAAAATTAGGGTTTTTTTTCTCAAGGTGACACACCTCGCGATTTATGCGCGGTTTTTTTGGCGAATTTTGACACACCAAGCTCAAAAGGTTGCCCATCACTGCTCTATACTCATGCTCTCTCACTACTTAGTGTTGGATGGAAGCAAAGAGGATCTTTTGATCCCCAGCATGTCTCCTTCCTCTTCCCCAGGGCGGAGGCGGTTGAGGTACCCTTGGGGTGCAACGGGCTGGAGCCCTCATGCTGCTTATCCTTCCCCACCCCTTAGGGGCTCTGGGGAAGTGGGATCCCCCTGGCCCCCCCATCTTGGCTCATCCACACAGTCCATGGCTCCCTGGGTGTTTGCTGGCCTGCGTGAGGGATCCACTGGGTCCGGACCCTGCACCACCAATGAGGTACTCTGTGTGGGTCTGGGATGCCTCTACATCTGCATTAGGCCGGCTGGGAGTGGAGCACTGTCTCCCCCGGCTTACCGGGATCCTGGCCAGTCACTCCCGCGATTTTCGCGGGTGCACCGCGCTGGCCCCCTGCTGGCAGGCGGCCGCGGTGATAAATTTAGGCCCCGGCTTGCGGCCTAGTCTCTCTGGAGCCGCGCTGGGGCTTCATGGGGCGGAGCCGCTACTCGTCCTCACCAGACATGGAGAGGCTTGTGCCCGCCCCTCTGGAGGCCGGCCACGGCAGGCCGAGCCCTGGTCCCCTATGGGAAAGGCTGTTTTGCAGCTTAGGGGGGCGGTTCTGCAGTGGGGAAAGGGCCTGCCCTCCAGATTCCCGCGCTGGCTGGGGAAACTCCTGGTCCACTCCCTCTCTCTCAGCTTCTTCGGCCATCTTGGGGGCCTCTTGTCCCTGCTCTTGGCTGTTGGCTGCAGGGCTGCGCGTCTCTGGAGGGCACACAAGGTCTGGTAGGTCACCCCAGTCTCTGGTGGTGCTCCATTATCCCCCCTTTTCTGCAGTGGCACCCCAATTCCCTTCCTCTGAGATCTATCATTAGATGCACTGAGGGGACACCATGTCTAGCTCCAGGAACAAAGCTCCCAGGGTGCAGACACGTTATCATGCTTGCACAGCATGTAAGGCCCAGCTGCCTGCTGGATCCTCTTTCCCTCATTGCTCGGCTTGTGCCCCGCAGGAGGCTGAGATTTCGCCGGCTAATGTGATCAAAGTAACCGCCTTGGTCCACGAGCCACCCCCCAGTGCTGGGTCGTTGGCGTCTCCGCCTGGCCCGGTGGATCCAACAGTACCTCCGCCTTGGACGGCTGTTTTTGCTCAGTCCATTTCTGACTCTGTGTCTCAGTCTATGGCTGCTATGACCAGAGCCTTACAGGAATCCTTGTCAGGTGGATGGGAGGGTTCCCCTGGGGCCTCCGCCACACGTCGTAGGCGTCGGAGTGGTTCTTCCCCGATTAGGGGTTAGGACTCTGGCGACAATTCTGGCCTCTCGGAACCGTCCCCGCGACCTCCTAAATGGCCACGCCGGGCGGTTTCCCCTGCGCCCTTGCAGGCGGGTTCCCGAGCTGCGGGCTCCCTGTTGGAGGGGAAGGAGGACTTAGACTCCGTCCGGGCTCCTGACGAGGACCAGGACGAGGGTTCTCTGGTGGACGACTTGGTGTCTTCTATCAATACGGTGTTGGATTTGACGGCGCCTGCGCCACCGGTGGATACTTCCGTGTCAGAGGAACTTTATCAGTTTATTCCCCCGGCCAGGTCCAGGGGATCTTTCCTAGATCATTCTAACTTCCGCTCTACGGTTCAGACCCCTCGGGCCTGTCCTGACAAGCGCTTTGCTAAGAAGCAGAAAGATTCCCGTTATCCTTTCCCAACAGATGTAGTCAAGGGCTGGTCTGTTTCCCCGAGAGTGGACCCTCCGGTTTCTCGGTTGTCTGCCAACACCGTGATGTCGGTGGTGGACGGGTCCTTCCTCAAGGATCCCACGGACAGGCAGATTGAGCTTCTGCAGAAGTCCATTTTTGAGGCCACAGGTGTCTCTTTTGCTCCAGCTTTCGCAGCTGTGTGGGCCCTTCAGGCGGTGTCGGCTTGTCTTTCGGAGATCCCTGGAGTTTCTTCGGGGATTCCTGAGGTGGCGGTCCTGACGTCTCAGGCGGAGGCGTTTACGGACTATGCTAGATCCGCAATCATGGAATCGGCTAGTCGGTCGGCGGTGGCTTCGGCTAATTCGCTAGCAGCCCGACGGATGTTGTGGCTGCGTGACTGGAAGGCGGACGCTACGTCTAAGAAGTTCCTCCAGGGCCTCCCGTTTTTGGGAGATAGACTTTTTGGGGAACGTCTTGACGATCTCATCAAGGAATCTACGGGTGGAAAATCCACCTCCTTGCCGCAGTCTAAGGTGCAGAAGACCGGTCAGCGTCCGCTGCATGCTAGATTTCGCTCCTTTCGCCCCTCCGCCAAATCGGCCTCATCCTCTGCATCCTCTTCCCGTTCGGACAAGGACCAGAGATCCCATAGGTCCTGGAAGCCTAAGGCCCAGCAGAAGAAATCTGCCGGCGCCTCGGCCACCAAGCCTGCCTCATCCTGACTCTTCGCCTCTTCAGGGAGCATCCAAGATCGGTGGCAGGCTCTCCCGCTTTGGAAGCATCTGGCAGGATCATATCCAGGACCGGTGGGTGGTGGACGTGGTCTCTCATGGCTACAGGATCGAACTGGAGTCGAGGCCTCCGACTCGGTTCTGCATCTCGTCGCCGCCTCCGGCAAGGGCTGCTGCTTTTCAGTGGGCGCTGGAAGCACTGCTACAGAGCGGGGTTGTGATCCCGGTCCCGTTGGAGGAACGGTTTCGGGGGTTTTATTCCAACCTCTTCACGGTTCCGAAAAAGGACGGGTCAGTTCGACCGGTGTTGGACCTCAAGCTCCTCAACAGACATGTGCGAGTCAGGCCCTTCAGGATGGAGTCCTTACGCTCGGTGATAGTGTCCCTGTCTCAGGGGGACTTCCTGGCTTCGGTGGACGTGAAGGATGCTTATCTCCACCTCCCCATTGCTCCTGCTCACCAGCGATGGCTACGGTTTGCTGTGGGAGAAGACTGTGGAGACCCAGGGGTCAGTGGGTGCTCTCGTCCGCGGGCCCAGCCGCCTTTACAAAGACAGCGTGGACCAGGGCTCATCCCCAACTGAACGCCCGAGCTCCTTAACCGTGGGCGGAACACTACTCAGACAACACAGGGTCAGGGAATCGCAATATCAAGGCTTTATTGGATCCCCAAACAGTTAACAGCATATAACGCATAACCAAGCAAAACACAACATGTAACAGGCGACAGAGTCTCACCCTTCCGCTGGCTCACCAGGGTTTAGAATGTAGCACGGCAAAGTCTGTAGCCAGGTGACTGTATCGTCCCAACCTGGGTTGCTTCCTTGTCCTTAAGCAGTCTATCACAGCCGAATCCGATAATCCGATGCTGAAGTCCTTGTGGTTCTTTAGTCCGTGTTCTGATCCCCTTGGTCGGCACCGAAATGCCTAGGCCTGGGGTTATGGCTCGCTAACCGGATCTGAAGACCCTAGATTACCTGCCTGTCTCCAATCTTCAATCTCCAATCTTCAATCCAGTGGACCTCGAGCCGGGACCGAAATCCCTAGACTGAGGCCACTAGACAGAATCTAACTCCAATCTGCTGGTCAAAGTGAACAGTCCTCCTTATATACCCTCAGCCCTCATTGTAGGATATTTGGGACGTCATGATTGGTGCAATAACACAGTCTTTTCATTGGCTGAACTCCAATCCTCATTTAACATATTTTAGTACTATTGCAATCCAAATGCTGATTGATATAGCACCTAGCAGTGATACAATGGAATGTTAGTATGAGACATTGAGTCTGCAATCAATGACACTTAAACAATCGTGGCTGGGGCCCCTGTACATGGAATCAACATTCACAGGGTAATAGACAATGGACGATTAGCATAATTAAGTTCTCTGGCCTTCAATGACAAACAGGTTAGATAATTACATTACCATGCTAAACTTAAAGTAATCTATGAAAATACTGTAGGAAATTCTCCTTGGCCAATACAAGTTTACAAGCCTATATACAATATATGTCTGAGTTACATAAGAAATCATCATATGTCCTACATTGAAAGGGTCCATTTCGTCACAAAGACCACTTCCAGTTTGTGGCGTTGCCCTTCGGCCTCTCCTCGGCTCCGAGGATCTTCACCAAGGTGATGTCTACCATGATGGCAGTGCTGCACTTGCAGGGACACGCGGTCACTCCGTACCTGGACGACCTGTTGATCAGACCCTCGTCTGCGGAACAGTGTCAGTTGAGTCTTACGGCCACTTTGAGCACTCTCCGGACGTTCGGTTGCATAGTCAACTCCCCGAAGTCGGTACTCGTCCCTTCGCAGAGGATCTTGTATCTGGGAATGGAGTTCCACACTGTCCCGGCTCTGGTGATCCTTCCTCTCGACAAGCAGTCCTCGATTGCGGAGGAGGTCCGGTCCCTTTTGCTGGCAGACTTGGTTCCCATCAGACGTCTTATGCACGTCCTGGGGAAGTTGGTGGCAACCATCGAGGCGGTCCCTTTTGCGCAGTTTCATCTGCGTCCGCTTCAGCTGCAGATCCTGCGCGGATGGGACAAGAATCCTTCCTCTCTAGATCGGTGCATTGCCCTTTCTTCCGCAACGAAGGAGTCTCTCCGATGGTGGCTGGTACCCAGGTCGATGTCCCGAGGCAGGTCGTTTCTTCCCATCTCTTGGTTGGTGGTTACGACGGATGCCAGCCTTCTGGGCTGGGGTGCGGTGTTCCTGCATCACAGGGCTCAGGGCACCTGGACGTCACAGGAGTCTACCTTACAGATCAACGTCCTGGAGATTCGTGCCGTCTACTTGGCTCTCCTGGCCTTCCAGAGGTTTCTGTCGGGGAATCCAATTCGGATCCAATCCGACAACGCGACTGCGGTCGCCTACATAAACCGCCAGGGAGGCACCCGCAGCCGTCAGGTGCTTGCGGAGGTCCAACCCATCCTTCGGTGGGTAGAAGACAACGACGCGTCCATCTCGGCTGTCCACATCCCCGGAGTGGACAATTGGGAGGCCGACTACCTAAGCCGGCAAGGAATGGACGAGGGAGAATGGGCTCTTCATACGGAGGTGTTCCAGCACATTTGCACCGTTTGGGGAACTCCAGACGTGGACCTGATGGCGTCCAGGCTGAATCGGCAGGTCCCAGCCTTCATGTCTCGCGCCCGAGACAGTCTGACAGTGGGGACGGATGCTCTGGTCCAGGATTGGTCCCGCTTTCGTCTTCCATATGTCTTTCCCCATTGGCCTTGTTACCCAGGGCTCTGCGGAAGCTCGGGACAGAATGCAGGCGAGCCCTCCTCATCGTCCCGGACTGGCCCAGGAGCGCTTGGTACCCGGACCTGTTGCGACTGTCGGTGGGGGATCCATGGAGGCTCCCGGATCGGCCGGATCTCTCATCTCAGGGTCCCTTCTTCCGCCACAATTCCTCGGCCCTGAGCCTGACCTTGTGGCGCTTGAAGTCTGGTTGTTGACGTCCCGTGGTTTCTCCTCTAACGTAGCTACAATGAGACAGGCGAGGAAACCGGTTTCTGCAGGGATCTATCACAGAGTATGGAAGGTTTTCTTCTCCTGGTGCCGTGCTCACGGCAATTCTCCCTGGCCTTTCTCTCTGTCAACCCTTCTGGCCTTCCTCCAGTCTGGTTTGGATAAGGGTTTGGCTCTTAGTTCCATCAAGGGACAGATATCGGCCCTGTCGGTCCTTTTTGATAAGCGTCTGGCTACGCTTCCTCAGGTGAAGACGTTTGTTCAGGGGGCGAGTCACATCATCCCTCCCTACAGACGTCCTTTGGACCCATGGGACCTTAACTTGGTCCTTGCGGCGTTGCAGAAGCCGCCTTTTGAACCTCTTAAGGAGGTTTCACTTTCCAGGCTTTCACAAAAGGTTGCCTTTTTAGTTGCCATCACTTCTCTGCGGAGAGTTTCAGAGTTGGCCGCTTTGTCATGTCAGTCTCCTTTTCTGGTGTTTCACCAGGATAAGGTGGTGCTTCGGCCTGTGGCGGAGTTCTTGCCTAAGGTGCTCTCCCCTTTCCATCTGAATCAGGACATTGTCCTGCCATCTATTTGCCCGAATCCGGTTCACCAGTATGAGAAGGCTCTCCATACTTTGGATCTGGTCAGGGCTCTCAGGATTTACGTGTCCCTAACGGCATCATTTCGCCATTCGGATGCACTATTCGTTCTGCCTGTGGGTCAGAAGAAGGGTGAGCCAGCCTCCAAGTCTTCCTTGGCTAGGTGGATCAAGACTCCTATTCGGGAGGCTTATGTATCCTCTGGTTTGCCTGTACCTTCTGGTGTTAAGGCTCATTCCACAAGGGCTGTGGGGGCCTCGTGGGCTTTGCGTCATCAAGCCTCAGCTCTTCAGGTGTGTCAGGCAGACACATGGTCTAGCCTTCACACCTTTACTAAGCATTATCAAGTCCATGCTTTGGCATCGGCTGATGCCAATGTGGGCAAGCGGATCCTTCAGGCAGCGGTTGCTCATTTATGATGGGCCTGCTTTTGGGTTTTTCCCGCCCTGGGATAGCTCTTGTACATCCCAATGTCTGGGTCTCCCAATGGAGCGCAAAAGAAAGAGAATTTTGTTTACTTACCGTAAATTCTTTTTCTTATAGCTCCTATTGGGAGACCCAGCTCCCACCCTGTGCCTTTTTTGGGGGCTTTGTTCTCTACTAGTGCCTGGTGTCGTTTCACCTCGCGTGTTGGCCCTGTTGGCCGTTTTTGTTGTTTCCCAGTCCTGTTGGACTGGGCGCGGGTGGTCTTTCCTCCTTCCTGCTTGTGCACCGAACTGATGGGATTCTCCCAGGAGGGGTGTATAGGCAGCAGGGGAGGAGTTACACTTTTAGGTGTAATGCCTTGTGTGTCCTCCGGAGGTCAGAAGCTATACACCCAATGTCTGGGTCTCCCAATAGGAGCTATAAGAAAAACAATTTACGGTAAGTAAACAAAATTCTCTTTTTTACTGGGAACATATTACATAAAAGTTTGGATCACATTTATCCTGGGCTCTATATTGAGCACTTACATGGGCATTTCCATCTAAATAATGTGATCCATTCACTATAATGAGGCAGCAGAGTTACTCTGGACTCTGTCTGGCCTTTGCTCAGTGATGTCCACGAAACTGTGGCCAACCACACTTATTTGCACCACTGAAAAGACAGACATCGTGGGATCATAGGACAGACTGAGCCAAAGGTGAATCCCTCTGCCTCATTATAGTGAATCTACCATCAGGGGTGTGAGGATCTGAAGTTGTGGGTTGTAATGATCACCGAGGCAGGGTAACGATGCAACACGTTATATTTGTATCCGTACATGGTATTACTGTAACTCCATGTAGATGGTCACATGGCAATACCCATTACACAAGATCAGAAACCAGCTGGCAAAATAGTCCTTATGTTCCTCCAGACTATGGATATCACGACCATAGCACATGTATCCAGCTCCACAATAAACCTTAGGATAGATCCTCAAATCCTGACAGTAGATATCACAACCAAAGCGCATGTATCTAACTCCCAACTCTATAGACCATCCATAAGCTCAGGACCTCAACACAGATTCTTTTACTTTCAATCCATAGTACTAATTACCTCCCCCCAAGCATGTGTCTTCTTCTTTTCTGCCCTTTCTTGGTGTCGGCCTCCTAGAGATCAGCACACCCAACCCCTTTACCATCAGGTACATTCAATTCAAATAGTAAAAGAAGTTCAATGAAGTCTCTGTCCAGTCTGCACAGGTGTGTATCCAGGAGACCCCTGCAGGGAGGAACAATGACTCACAACCCCCCACCAGATTCAGGACATTGAATGGTAATATAGTCCTGATTACACTGGAGTCCAGGGGCCAACTAGGATGACACATTGTTACCACTCCTTCCCCTTTTGTACCTTAAACTGACAAGCCTGCAAATCTCCAATAAAACACAGTAATAATATCAATGTAACCAGCGCTCCCTGCTGTAAAATGTCCGCTAGTCATCAGTCTATGGCCGGCTCCGGACGTAATTATACATCAAGTTTATTGGAACCTCTTCCTGATCATGACATACAGTTACATCATGTGTTGTGAAGGGGATAAAGGGAGCCTGAAATTAGGATTTACACCCTTAATGTATCTTGTGCTTTTTCTGTCTCCTTCTAAAGTTTCCTATCTTGCCCTTAGGTATGGTGTGGACATGATCACTGTGGCTGGAGCTCCACTGCTCCTGGATGTAGGGCCTCCTCTGTGACTAGTCAATCTCATTGTCATACGGTACTGAAATATGAAAACTCTATTTTTAATTGCATGAACACTTTCCTACACTAAGGGCATAATAAGAAGCTGCTACGAGGGTGAAATGGCACTGGTGGTACATTAAGGGGGTAAATCTTGGCGTCAGGTTCCATTTAAGAACTATCCACATAGGCAAGATACCAAACTATAGAATTTAAAGATTTATATTGTTATTGAAACTATCTTGTTAAGTAATGCATATATATGTTAATAAACTGTTGATTTACAGTCTGATCTATGCCATCCCTGACTTGTGCCCATGTCACCAGTGTATAAGTGTTACTCACTTTACCCATCATTGTGTTAATGTTATGACATGTAATTGTCTTCCTTATTACAGACTTTCACTGACTAGAGTCTTCATTCTGAGCTCCATAACATAAATGTAGAAATCTCTGTTGTATCGTAGAATAAAATCACATCCAATCTATCTTTCATCCTTATAGGAAATCCTTGTGAGGATAACAGTTTATCACTAAATTGTAAAGAAGAGACCTGGAAGCCATCTAATGGAGGAAACCTCATTACCCTTCAATTACTTCCTGGTATTCACAGTACTTCACTATCATATAACCCCCCTAATCATGGGGAGCCCTCTCCTGAGCAATCTCAGATCATTACCACAATTCCAGGTGATGAAGTGGAGACAAGATTTCAGTGTGACGAGCAACTTACTAAAAGCTCAGATTCTTCTACACAAAGAAAAGACAAAGGAGAGAAGCCGTACTCCTGTTCTGAATGTGGGAAGGCCTTCACATATAAGTCACTTCTTGTCAGACATGAGAGAAGTCACACAGGAGAGAAGCCGTACTCCTGTTCTGAATGTGGGAAGGCCTTCACATATAAGTCACTTCTTGTCAGACATGAGAGAAGTCACAAGGGAAAGAAGCCGTACTCCTGTTCTGAATGTGGGAAGGCCTTCTCATATAAGTTAGAGCTTGTTAGACATGGGAGAAGTCACAAAGGAGAGAAGCCGTACTCCTGTTCTGAATGTGGGAAGGCCTTCACATATAAGTCAAAGCTTGTAATACACGAGAGAAGTCACACAGGAGAAAAGCCGTACTCCTGTTCTGAATGTGGGAAATGCTTTACAAATAAATCAAATTTTATTATACATGAGAGAATTCACACAGGAGAGAAGCCGTATTCATGTTCAGAATGTGGGAAGGCCTTCACAGATAAGTTACACCTTATTAGACATGAGAGACGTCACACGGGAGAGAAAGCGGTACTCCTGTTCTGAATGTGGGAAGGCCTTCACAGATAAGTACGAGCTTGTTATACATGTGAGAACTCACACAGGAGAGAAGCCGTATTCATGTTCAGAATGTGGGAAATCTTTTAATGTTAAATCACGTCTTGATAGACATCAGAGAATTCACACAGGAGAGAAGCCATATTCATGTTCTGAATGTGAAAATTGCTTTAGACATAAATCACATCTTGTGACACACGAGAAAAGTCACACAGGAGAGAAGCCGTATTCATGCGCAGCATGTGGGAAATCTTTTATACATAAATCATGTCTTGCGACACACGAGAGAATTCACACAGGGGAGAAGCCGTATTCATGTTCAGAATGTGTGAAATCTTTTATATATAAATCACATCTTGTGATACACAAGAGAATTCACACGGGGGAGAAGCCGTATTCATGTTCAGAATGTGGGAAATCTTTTATATATAAAACACAACTTGTGACACACAAGAGAATTCACACAGGAGAGAGGCCGTATTCATGTTCAGAATGTGGGAAATGTTTTAAATGTAAATCACAACTTGCGATACACGAGAGATTTCACACAGGAGAGAAGCCGTATTCATGTTCAGAATGTGGGAAATGTTTTAAATGTAAATCACAACTTGTGACACACAAGAGAATTCACACAGGGGAGAAGCCGTATTCATGTTCAGAATGTGGGAAATCTTTTAATATTAAATCAGATCTTGATAGACATCAGGGAATTCACACAGGAGAGAAGCCGTATTCATGTTCAGAATGTGGGAAATGTTTTATACATAAATCATATCTTGTGAAACACAGAAAATTCACACAGGGGAGAAGCCGTATTCATGTTCAGAATGTGGGAAATCTTTTACTACTAAATCAGATCTTGATAGACATCAGAGAATTCACACAGGGGAGAAGCCGTATTCATGTTCAGAATGTGGGAAATGTTTTACAGATAAATCAAATCTAGTAAAACATGAGAAAATTCATGCAGGAAAGAGATTGTAATTATGTTCAGTATGTTTTAAAGATTTGAATAAACAATGCTTAGCATAAATGAGTACACCCCCTTTGAAAAGTAAGATTTTAATTCATCTCTCACTGAACACAAGAACAATTTACAAAATGTTGAATACACGGAGTTTCACAGAACATTTTGTTAAGGGCGGCTTCACACTGCGGTGTGCGGTGGGATGAACCTGACAGCCCGGACTGGATCAGCACACAGAACTGGATTGCCAAATAAAGGGGAGGACTCACTTCCACAACAGTATAGGACATTCTGAGAAAACATCATACACAGATGTCCCTTAGTGAACTGTAAGCATTTGATCAGTGTAACAATTAAAGAGCATCCAACAGTCAAAACAGCCCCTAATTTATGCATATTAACAGTGAGTGATGAAGGTTGTCAGCCATGTGGGAGGACAGTAACACCTCCAGGAAACAGCAAAAGAAGGTGCGTACAATTGGTGCACTGAAAAAGAAAGGGAAAGCAGTAACAATGGTCATACTAACTGCAATCCATATCCATATCTCAGGTGAACGTCTATCGGGCCCATAGAGAACAGAGATCACAAGCTCAATGATTATGTGACCAGACACAGGGGAGACTTCAATAAATCATCAACTGGAATATCTTATTCACCAAAATAACTTCAAGAAAGAGCAGGAATATCCGAAACCTTTATTTCAGAGCGCAGCAACACCATCAAAAGACAGAAGAAACCGAGCGATAAAAGAGTGAAGCCAAAACCTCCCATCACATCAATAAGGATTGTTTATTATCATTTATTACTGTGTCATTTTATGAATGAACAATTTTTAGATGTGGAAAATAAAAGACATTTTATGAAGAAGAAACTGATTGGGATCGGTGTTTAATAATGAATCATGATGGGTAAATAGTAAGCGCTAGATCATATTTCTATAGTCATATCACAATTATTGAATTTAGAGAAGACGTCACGCGGATTTCTCTCTGATCTATAGCAGCTACTAACTAATAAGAGCGAGCTCCGGTGTAGAGAGAAATAATATAATGTCAGGATTACATTATTCATGACATTATAACAGACAGATCACATTGTGGGTAATTCTGCGGCAGCACACTGGTTATACAATGATGGGATGTTACACTGCACTACTTTATGTCACCTGTATAATGTCAGGATTACATTATGTCTGTAAATACCGAACAGCTTTATGGAGATGACGATATTTCCATAAATAAGGAGAGTTTGTGATTTGTTTCTTTCTTTTTTTCGTCTTTTCCTTGCCAATTAATTAATTATCCTAGGTCAGGTCGTGTAGCCAAGATTAATAGTGTTTCCCTCCCTATAAAGCCCCTCTTTTCTCTGACCATATACCTATGACCAGGGGCTGGCTGGCACATTGTACCCTGGGGGCAGCACACAGCAGTGGACCATGAGTAGCGGACCATCCTTAAAGGGGTTGTCTGATCTTAATCTACAGATCTACAATCCCTATATGTGACTGCAGACTTGTGACTCCTCTCATCGTGCGCACTGTCAGGATTCTCTGGGGCCTTTATGTCCTGGATATATAATCTAGAATGATTCCCCACCCATGCTATATGTACATGCTATATAGTGACCCACCGCACCCTACACGCCATGCTTCAGAGCATTGGTGACACGTGTCAGGAGTGTGGTGGGTCAGTATATGGCATGTACATATAGCATGGGGTGAGTATCATTCTATATTGTATATCCAGGACATAAGTATTATGATTACTAAGTGATTTGTTGCTGTCCATTTTGTTCTCTGCATGTGACATTGTGATCTATGGAATATTACTTAAGTACAATACAGTACTGTGCAAATACTAACTATTGTTATTGTAATGAGGATTATGGATTGACTAGCTGTGAGCCCGATTCTGAAGAATCGGGAGTCTAGAATCTGAAGAGAGAGAGAGAGAGAGGGAGAGATAGATAGATAAAAAGATAGATGGATAGATAGATAAATAGATAGAGATAGAGAGAAAGATACAGAGAGGTAGGTGAGTCTTTGCAGCCGCGGTAAGTCCGGCGACAGCCGAGCGCCGTGGCCGAAAATCGAACCAAGGGCCCGGCCATGCATTGTTGGAAACACCGCTATGTATCTCTATGGGAAGTGAGGCGCTATTCTGATTGGTCGCTGTGTGCTGCCGGCGACCAATCAGAATAGCGCCTCACTTTGAGCGGTAAATTTGAAACTCAAAGTTGTCCATTATATGTCTATGGGAAGTGAGGCGCTATTCTGATTGGTCGCTGTCTGCTGCCGGCGACCAATCAGAATAGCGCCTCACTTCCCATAGAGATATAATGGACGATTTTTCGTCCATTATATCTCTATGGGAAGTGAGGCGCTATTCTGATTGGTCGCTGTGTGCTGGCGGCGACCAATCAGAATAGCGCCTCACTTCCCATAGAGATAGAATGGACGACTTTGTGTTTTAAATTTCCCGCTTAAGTGAGGCGCTATTCTGATTGGTCGCTGTGTGCTGCGCCGACCAATCAGCATAGCGCCTCACTTCCCATAGGGATACATAGCGGTGTTTCGCTGAATTTATGGCCGGGCCCCTGGTTCTATTTTCGGCCACGGGACTCGGCTGTGGTCGGTCGTTGGACGGGGCCGGAGACTCGCAATGGCCGCTTCGCGGCCATTGCTCGCGCTCAGGCAACGGCTCGCAATGGCCTCGCGGCCATTGCTCGCGCCGGCCAATGCTTCGTGGGTCGCGTGGCTGCGAGGCAGCCATGTCCACGACGACGGAAGTAGCGCCGAATATGACGGAAGTGCGCTACGGCAATTATATATTAGATGTGCTATTGAAATATTTTTATATATTACTTTTTTATTAATATTATCTATTTTATCATATATTGATTTGTACTTCAGTAATATCAGTAATATCTCTTTGATAGTTGATGTATGTAAAGCGCTGTGGTATTAATATCACTATAGAAATGAATAAATACAGTACTGTGCAAATTAATTGGGACAAAGCAAAAAAATACATATTTTACTTGTGTTTCTCGCATTAATGTTACTATTTCTGATCAGTGTTTATCAGTTCTTGGTGTCGTTTTCCTTTTTCTTCCAAATTTCCCTTTTGGTTTTGGAGATAACGATCCAGTCTCATTGTGTGCAGTGAATTATTCTTGAAACGGTAGATTTTCCAATACCAACGGTGGAGGCGATTTCTCTTACAATCAGACTTGTATGGTCCTTAAGAGTAATAATTCTAGACTCTTCTGTGGAGGAACATCCATTATTACAGGCACGAATCACACAGAGAAAAAGTAACTAAACCACTCCTCACAGAAACAAGCTCTCACCTGAAGCTGAGGGGGCAGCAGCTGGTATTGTCTGACTAAAACCAGTCACACCACATTTTGTTACACAAGGTTGTACACTCACACCTGTTCAAAGCAGTTAAAACTGCTTTGAATCACTGACTGGTAACTTACGATTTTACTTAAAAAATGCTTTGTCCCAATTAATTTGCACAACACTGTATTATTATTACTAGATGGGAGTTTGATGCTATTGCATCGGGTGGAGGGTGACATCACAATGGGGCTGACCGTGGTGCGGACTAAGTGAGTGCGGGTTGACCGTAGTGCAGGCTGAGTGAGTGAGGGATGACCGTAGTGCAGGCTGAGTGAGTGCAGGCTGAGTACGGAGTGACCATGGTGTGGGCTGAGTGCATGCTTGAATGAGTGCAGGCTGACCGTGCTGTGGGCTGAGTGAGGACATGCTGAGTGACTGCAGGCTATGGGTGGCTGAGTGAGAGCAGGCTGTGGGGGGATGAGAGAGTGAAGGCTGTGGGGTGGTGTGAGTGCGGGCTGTGTAGGGGTGTGAGTGAAGATGAGGGGGATGTGAGTGAGTGCGGGCTGTGGGGAGTTGAGGTATTGAAGGCTGTGGGGGGGCTGAGTGTGGATTGTGAAGGGGGTGAGTGCGGGCTGTGGGGAGTGTGAGTGATGCAGGCTGTGGGGGAATGAGTTAGTGCGGGCTGAGTGTAGGCTGTGGGGGGGATGGGCAGGGAGGGGGGAGTGGCGGTATTGCGGGGTGAGTGGGGGCAGTGGGCAGTGAGCGGGGGCATTGGGGGGTGAGTGGGTGCAGTGGGGGGTGAGCAGGGGTATTGGAGGGTGAGTGGGGGCAGTGAGCAGGAGCAGTGGAGGGTGAGTGGGGGCATTGGAGGGTGAGTGTCTCCGGTCCACGCTCCCTCCTTCATGCTCCAGTCCATGCTCCCGCTAACCCCAGCATTATTCTTGCAGAATTGACGTCGGGGGCGGAGTTAACGGACGGGCGTCACAATAGGAGTGGCTGAGTGCATTGCCCTGAAATGGTGGGCGTGTCCTTGGTCACACCCATTACGACTCCCCCTCTATTAACTCCGCCCCCTGCGGCAATTGACTTTTCCGAAGTCAATTCCCGCAAGAATAATGCCGGGGTGAGCTGGAGCGTGGACTGGAGTATGGAGGCAACGGGAGGTCAGGAGCGTGGACTGGAGCGGGGGATCCGGCTGGAGCATGGACTGGGCGGTGTGTGCATCTGGTTTCTGTTATCCGCCCCCGCTAGCCTGCGCCATATTACCATACCCATCACTTATGTGTGCTAATATGGCGGGCAGAAGTGATATAGGCGGATATCCAGGAAATGGAAGAGCCAACTCGCAATTATATATAGAGGTTAGTATTATAGTATTTGAAGCTATTGGGCACATATATCCATAATCTAAATCTAGGTATATTGTTTCTTGTATGCTATCATATATTAATTGATTGTGATATGTGTATATACCATTAATTTGTATTTCTGTACCTTATTAGTGTGGGGTTTCCATTTATATCCAGCCACCATCTTTTACTCTTTTTGTCTTGTCATGAAGCTTTTATATGTATTTTTATTTTTTGCGATTCAATAAAGTCGATATGTTTTTAATATTAATGAACTATTGACGTCCTGGTATAAATGTTCAGATTCAATGATAGTATGCAAGAAAATACATAACTGGTTTGTGTATGTATGTGTGTGTGTATGTGTATATATATATATATATATATATATATATACTTCTTGATTAAATTAGAATATCATCAAAACTATTATTTCAGTAATTCAATACAAAGAGTGAGACGCATATATTATATATGATGTTGATGATTGTGGCTTACAGCCAATGAAATCCCAATAGTTATTATCTCAGAAAATTAGAATAATTAACGTAAACCACCTGCGAAGGCTTACTAGGCATTTAAAATGGCCCCTTAGTCTGGTTCAGTAGCTACACAATCATGGGAAGACTGCTGACTTGACAGATGTTCTGAAGGCAGTCATTGACACACTCCACAAGGAGGGTAAGCCACAAAAGGTCATTCCTAAAGAAGCTGTCTGATCACAGAGTGGTGTATCCAAGCTTATTAACGGAAAGTTGAGTGGTAGGAAAAAGTGCGGTAGAAAAAGGTGCACAAGCAATCGGGACATCCACAGCCTTGAAAGGATTGTTAAGAAAAGGCCATTCAATAACTTGCAAACAAAACTTCAGTTCAGTCCTCGGCCTCCCAGGGAAACACGATCCACACCGTCACATGGAGTCGCCCCGCTCCCGGCATTCAAGCATCCAGCAAAGGCAAATAATCCTCCAGCGAACTTCGGAAGGCAGATGCATGTTACAATAATCCTTTATTTTCTGTGATTAAAATTTCATGATCCAGGCAGTGGACACCCCAGTGAGGAGAGAATCCCACGCATTTCGACTCCAGTGAGTCTTAGTCATGGATAAGAACACCCCAGCAACGCGGCACTCAATGCTTTCCAGACTAGTCAGACCTTGATGTACCCAGTGAACAGTACGCTGGACTTGTGACTGATATTCTGCAAGTAAAGGTAAAGAAACTTCCAAGAGACTGTCTCCTTGCTTTCTTCCTGCACGTCTCCTCACTACAACTTCCACCATCATATCTCCTCCAACCACCACCTACTACAACCCCCCCAGGGCTTGCTCCTGCCGAGGGGAGTAATCCACCTTGCTGCTACTCCATCTATCCCCTTGGGACCCCATAAGCAGCACTGGCTACATGACACTTTGTACCCAGAGACATTGTCCAAAAGAAAGACCCACCATGACATGCAGGGAGATGTGAGAAGTCTTGTCTTGTTGCCAGGGGACTTCATAAACATCTGCCAGACACTTCAGTGCCAAGGAAACAAGTCCTAATATTTAATTACACATCACTTCCCTAAATATGACGATCATAAATCTGACACCTGGAAAAGTATGCGATCATAACACATATTTCTACATAATTGTGCAACCTTCCTAACTACCTGAAACTTAATACTGGCTGGTGGTATGATCGCAAAGTGGTTCTGTGTCCTACCATTGGAAAGCTAAAATCATAACCAAAAGTATGGCAGCATTATCTTCTACCCACAACGCTCCCAGGTAAAGTTATGACCCATAGTAGCTTTTGAATATTACATATCACAAACCATGGGGTGTGAACTGCAGGACAGTCCATGGGCAGGACAGAGGCCGGCACACTAACCGAATAAGAATGCCCGTCCTCCACTGGATTTGTGTATTACTTCTGAGGAGGTGCTTTTACATCTCAAGCTGGAGTATACCCAACCTGGTTGGCTCCACACTGCCTCCTTGTGGTCACCAAGAAACAGGTAACTGATTACATTTGCCTGTAAATCTATGGGTATCCCATTTATCTTTTATCTGCATAACTGACTGCAATATCTGTCATATCTTTATAATACCTGTACATATATTACTATCTAGTGTGCTAATAGGGCGATTACATATACATTTAGTTTTGAGTTGCTCTTTACCTTGATCACGAATCCCCCCGTCCGTGTGCTCATTTAACGTTAACCTGGGTTGGTTTCTGACCCAATATAAGCCTGTCTACGAAGCAGACATATATCAAACAAGAAACAGGTGGCAGCAATTCGTGCTCGGGTTATTCACTCTGTCAGTGACGGGGTGGTGGTTATTACATGTACTTCTGGCCTGGCACTGGATGGCATATATCACACTCACTGAGGGGCGCCTTGATAAACCAGCACTGACAGGGCTGCTGCAGTACTTCTTTAATATATAGAGCTGCCAGGTCCGGTGGCAAATTCGTGACACGTCCTATTACCAAATATGGGCACAGAGGGCGCGATTACTATGAGGGACAAAGAATGCTATTACCATATATGGGTGATATTACCATGTATGGGCGTATAGTGCAGGATAATGCAGGATCTATTACCTCACATATGCAAACAGTATTATTTTTCTGGTCATCATAATGGGAGACCCAGACAATGGGGTTTAGGGCACTGCCCTCCGGAGGTCACACTAGGTACTACAAGTTTGTAGACACCGCCCCCTCCGCTTATAAACCCCTACCGCAGGGAACATCCTCAGTTTTAAACTTAGTGTGCTCGGAGGATCACGCTTTGCTTGCACTTCACTGCATTCTCACTACTTACGTGATGGCGTCTGAAGACAAGGTAATAAGGTCCCAGGCGGGACCGGTGACAGCCTCCCCGCTCACCCTTAGTGGCACACGCTGGTGGAGGTACCGGAGGGCCTAGGGCCTGGCCCACCTGGTGTTCTCCCGGTACGCTGTTACACTCCTCTCCATCCCTCTCTGGGGGCTCTGGTGAGTGGGAGATGGGAGCCTTGCACAGCTCCGCTCCGTCCGAGGCCTCCCTAAATGGTGCTTACAGACCGGACTGGAGCCAGCCCAGTCCGAGGCCTCCCTAAATGGTGCTTACACTCCGGACTGGGCTGAGCGGCCCAGTCTGAGGCCTCCCTAAATGGCGCTTACACTCCAGACTGGTGCTGCACCCCCGTCCGAGGCCTCCCTAAATGGTGCTTACAGACCGGACCGGCACTGAGGCACTTGGTGTCTCCTGTGTGCCTGGGGGTAGTGTCTGGCACTTTATGTGCTTCATGACACTCAGACCGCGCGTTGCCCTCGGGTCCGCGGTTCTGCGGGTGTACCCTGTGCTGGGGTCACCCTGGCTGACCGCCCTGTGTGTCACAGGGGCTGAGGCCGTAGGCTGCGGATGTGTGACAATTGCAGTCTGTGTACATTGTTTTTTACACTGTTTCCCGCCCTGCGGGCTCCAGCTCCCTCATGAGAAGGATGCTTGGAGGATGGGATGCAGCCCGTGCGGTGACGTCACCGCGGGGCGTGTGTGTGTGTTTCCCGCGTGTCTTCGGCGCCGCCCACAGTTTCTCTGTCGGCGGCCATCTTTACCCTCACTTCCCGGCTGGGAACTGTATGCAGCGTGCGTCTGCACTCCAAGAGGGGAGACCGGAAGACGGCGCGGAGGTCACACACACACACCGCTCCCTCATACCGCCTTACAGCGGTCGGTAAGCCACCGGGATCCCCGGTTTTATTGTCTGCAATTGGGCTTATCTACCCCTACTGTGGCCATGTCCTCAGCTGGGAAGCGCGCTGCTAAGGCGGCCGAGACCACCGTTACATGTGCTACGTGCAATGGAACACTGGTGGAGGGGTCCTGCAATAACTGTGGACGCCCAGAGGCCCGGGCTGCAACTACTGGGTCAGCAACCCCGGTGCTATACCCCGAGGTTCAGGTGATCTCAGGGCCTTGGGAGACTCAGAACAGGATCAATGAATCTCTGTTGTCTCAGCTGTCCTCCATGTCGCAATCCCTGGAGGCACTTAATAGGAGACTGGATAGCCCAGCTACTCCTTCCAGTTACCCCCGGGTGTCTCCCTCTTCTGCTGTGAGACCCCTTAAGCGGGCTCGTCGTGAGGCTTCACCCGAGCTCCAGACTCTCTCTGAGGAGGAGCGTTCCTCTGATGGTGAGGAAGATGATGGGGGTTCGACTTTCGGGTCTGTATCTGTGTCTGAACCACCAGATGGGGTGGAGGATCTGGTGTCCTCTATCAACGAGACCTTACGTCTCGTGACACCCCCTGAGGAGGTGACGGTGCACCCGAAGGAGGTCTATCAATGGCTGCGGCCGGAGGCTAGACCAAGTGGCTCCTTTATGGACCATACTAATTTTGGAAGGGTGATTAGAGCCCCCAGGTTACATCCTGGGCGGCGTTATGTCCGCAAACCCAAGGACAATCGCTTCCCCTTTCCCCAGGAGGTGCTTCAGGAGTGGTCGCAGTCCCCGAAGGTGGATGCTTCCATGACCAGGATTGCTGCACGCTCCCTTTTCTCTGCCTCTGATAGCTCCTCACTGAAGGATGCTACTGATAGACAGGTCGAGCAACTCGCCAAGTCTTCCTATGAGGCGGTGGGGTCGTCATTTGCCCCTAACTTTGCCACGGTCTGGACCTTACAAGCGATTACTACCTGCTTGGATGGTATCACTGACCTGGCAAGGTCCAGTCCAGAGGTCCTGGCACTTTCCGAAAGGGCAAGGGCCTATGCGGACTACGCCAGAACGGCGACTCTGGAAACTGCTACTCGCTCAGCTGTGGCTTCGGCCAATGCTATTGCGATTCGCAGGTTGTTGTGGCTGCGTCTCTGGGACTCAGATGCCACATCCAAGAAGATTCTGCAGAATCTTCCTTTCGCTGGTGACAGGCTTTTTGGCACAGAGCTGGATAAGCTAATTAAGGATTCTGCTGAGTCTAAAATACCGCAGAATAAACCTAAGCCACGGTATACCGTTAAAAGGAACCCAAAACAGTGGTCCTTTCGGTCCAGCTCACAGTCATCAGCACCGTCCGCTCGCACGGACCGAGGGGGCAAGCCCGCTTCTCAGTGGCGCTCTAAGAGTCGTCCAAAGAAGCCGGCGGGGGCGGCAGCTGCCACCCCCAAACCCGCCTCTACATGACTCGCTCTCTCTTCCCGCCTCCCCACAGGTGGGGGGCCGCTTGTCTCGCTTTCAGAACGAGTGGCTACTCCACGTTTCAGATCAGTGGGTTCGAGACGTGGTCTCGCGAGGTTACAGGATAGAGCTGACGTCAAAACCGATATCCCGATTCCATCGGTCGGTCCCCTCCCCAGAAAAAGCTCAGGCCTTTTCTTTGGTGTTGGAGGGACTCCGCAGAGACGGAGTGGTGGTCCCGGTGCCTTCCGGGGAGAGGTTCAGGGGTTTTTACTCCAACCTCTTTATAGTCCCAAAGAAGGACGGCTCCTTCCGCCCGGTTCTGGACCTGAAGTTGTTCAACCGCCACGTGCTGGTTCGGAAGTTCCGTATGGAATCACTGCGCTCAGTGATCGCGGCTGTGTCACAGGGGGACTTCTTGGCGTCCATAGATATCAGAGACGCTTACCTTCACGTGCCCATTGCACCGGCTCACCAGCGATGGTTGAGATTTGCAGTGGGGGAGGAACACTTCCAATTTGTGGCGCTGCCGTTCGGCTTGGCCTCGGCACCGCGGGTGTTCACGAAAGTGATGGCCTCCATGATGGCTCTCCTGCACGGGCAGGGCCATGCCGTCATTCCCTATTTGGACGACCTGCTGGTCAGGGCGCCATCGGAACACCTCTGTCAAGCGAGCCTGGATGTGACCATGCGGTCTCTGGAACAATTCGGTTGGCTCCTCAATGTTCAGAAGTCAATCCTGGTTCCGACCCAGTCCTTGACTTATTTGGGCATGGACTTCAACACGTCCGCAGCCCTGGTGTCTCTGCCACAATCCAAACAGGTGGCGATCCGATCGGGAGTACAAGCGGTGCTCCTGTCACCACAATCATCCCTTCGTGGGTTGATGAAGCTGGTGGGTCGCATGGTGGCAGCGATAGAGGCGGTGCCGTTTGCACAATTTCGCCTCCGTCCTCTCCAGCTGGAGATCCTACGCAGGTGGGACAAGAGGACGATCTCGCTGAATCGGCTGGTGACACTGTCACAACCGACCCGAGATTCCCTGCAGTGGTGGCTTCAACCACATCACTTGTCGCGGGGCCGGTCCTTCATAAAACCGTCTTGGTTAGTGGTGACCACCGACGCCAGTCTGAAGGGCTGGGGTGCGGTGTTCTTACACCACAGGGCCCAAGGCCTCTGGACTCTGTCGGAGTCGGCATTACAGATCAACGTGCTGGAGATCAAGGCGATCTATCTAGCACTCCTGGCTTTTCAGAGATTCCTCTCAGGACAACCCATCCGGGTTCAGTCCGACAATGCGACGGCCGTCGCTTATGTAAATCATCAAGGAGGAACCAGGAGTGCAGAGGCTCTGGCCGAAGTCCACCGCATCCTATCCTGGGCGGAGGACAACAACTGCCTGATCTCCGCAGTTCACATCCCAGGGGTCGAAAACTGGGAGGCCGACTATCTGAGCAGGCAGGGGATGGACGCCGGAGAGTGGGCCCTTCATCCAGACGTCTTTCGGGACATCTGCAGCAGATGGGGCACTCCGGACGTGGATCTGATGGCCTCACGGCGGAATCATCAGGTTCCGCAATACATGGCGAGGTCATGGGACCCCCAGTCGTTGGGAGCGGACGCCCTGATCTTGACTTGGTCCAGATTCAATCTACCATATGTGTTCCCTCCTCTGGCTCTGATTCCCAGGGTGCTGTGGAAAATCAGGTCGGAATGCAGGGTAGCCATTCTAGTGGCTCCAGACTGGCCCAGGAGGTCCTGGTATCCGGACCTGTGGCAACTGTCAGGCGGACACAGGTGGGCTCTTCCAGAACGCGCAGATCTTCTCGCGCAAGGCCCATTCTTCCACCTCAATTCCAAGGCCCTCAGATTGACTGCATGGCTCTTGAGGCCTGGCTGCTGACATCCAGGGGGTTCTCCCCTACAGTGGTTGCCACTATGAATCGGGCTAGAAAACCAGTTTCCAGGAAAATGTACCACAGGACGTGGAAAATCTTTTTTACCTGGTGTGCCTCTGGGGGCCGGTCCCCGTGGCCCTTGTCCATCCCGACACTGTTGGCATTCCTACAGTCGGGTTTGGAGTTGGGATTATCCCTTGGCTCCTTAAAGGGTCAGGTCTCAGCACTTTCTGTGCTGTTTGACAGACGATTGGCGCTTCTCCCGAAGGTCCGTCAATTTCTGCAGGGGGTGTCGCGGATGGTTCCACCCTACAAAAGACCTCTGGATCCGTGGGACCTTAACATGGTCCTGGCGGCATTGCAAAAACCGCCATTTGAGCCTCTGAGGGAGGTTTCCCTTTCTCGTCTGTCCCAGAAGGTGGCTTTTCTGGTGGCGATTACATCTCTGAGGAGGGTCTCAGAATTGGCTGCACTTTCGTGCAAGTCTCCCTTTCTGGTGGTTCACCAAGACAAGGTGGTGTTGCGTCCACGGCCGGAATTCTTGCCAAAGGTGGTTTCAACGTTTCACCTGAACCAGGAGATTGTTCTCCCGTCATTTTGCCCCGCTCCCGTTCATCAGGTTGAGCGCGACCTCCATACTCTGGATCTCGTGAGAGCTATACGCATTTATGTGTCCAGAACCGCCTCCTTTAGGAGTTCGGATTCTTTGTTTGTTCTTACGACAGGTCGCTGTAAGGGGTCCGCGGCTTCAAAGTCAACCTTAGCCAGGTGGATTAAGGCTTCCATTCAAGAGGCTTACCGGTCTTCTGGTTTGCCTCTCCCGGTGGGATTGAAGGCTCACTCTACCAGAGCCGTAGGTGCCTCATGGGCCTTGCGACATAGAGCATCTGCTCTACAGGTGTGTCAGGCGGCCACTTGGTCCAGCCTACACACTTTCTCTAAGCACTATATGGTGCATGCCCATGCCTCTGCGGATGCAAATTTGGGCAGGCGGGTTCTACAGGCGGCGGTTGCCCACCTTTAAAAGGGAACCATGTTATCCGTCTTGTTGAGGAACTCTTCCCGCCCTGGGGTATTGCTTTAGGACATCCCCATTGTCTGGGTCTCCCATTATGATGACCAGAAAAAAGAGAATTTTGTTTACGTACCGTAAATTCTTTTTTCTTTAATCATCAATGGGAGACCCAGTACCCACCCAGTTGTTCCTTTGCATGTTTTGCATTGGCCCTGTTCTCTGTTGAGACAGTGTTTGCCGGGTTGTTGTACCGTTTTGTGCACGGCATTCTTCCCGATGTTTCGGGTGTGGTTTATTTTTCCTCCTCGCAGCTTGTAGACCAAACTGAGGATGTTCCCTGCGGTAGGGGTTTATAAGCGGAGGGGGCGGTGTCTACAAACTTGTAGTACCTAGTGTGACCTCCGGAGGGCAGTGCCCTAAACCCCATTGTCTGGGTCTCCCATTGATGATTAAAGAAAAAAGAATTTACGGTACGTAAACAAAATTCTCTTTTTTTATGAAAGACTGTAAAACACGGGGTTAAAATATCACCTCAAATCACATCTATGATGTTCCCTGAGTCAAACGAGGGTGTGTGCAAAATGTCATGATTGTAGGTGCGAATCCCTTTAGTGGACACACACACACATTCACATGCATACATACACTCTGCTTTATATATATACTAGTAAAAAGGCCCGATGCAATTGCATCGGGAGCAGGGTGAAATGAATTGTGTGTATACAGGCGGGTCAGTGGGTAGCAGAGTATACAGGCGGCTCTGTGGGTAGCAGAGTATACAGGCGGGTCTGTGGGTAGCGGAGTATACAGGCGGGTTTGTGGGTAGCAGATTATACAGGCCGCTGTGTGGGTAGCAGAGTATAGAGAAGGCTCTGTGGGTAGCAGAGTATACAGGCGGGTCTGTGGGTAGCGGAGTATACAGGCGGGTTTGTGGGTAGCAGATTATACAGGCCGCTGTGTGGGTAGCAGAGTATAGAGAAGGCTCTGTGGGTAGCAGATTGTACAGGTGGCTCTGTGGGTAGCAGATTGTACAGGTGGCTCTGTGGGTAGCAGAGTATACAGGCGGCTCTGTGGGTAGCAGAGTATACAGGTGGCTTTGTGGGTAGCAGAGTATACAGGCGGCTCTGTGGGTAGCAGAGTATAGAGGCGGCTGTGTGGGTAGCAGAGTATAGAGGCGGTTCTGTGGGTAGCAGAGTATACAGGCGGCTCTGTGGGTAGCAGAGTATGATGTGGCGGGAGGATGGAGGGGTGAGGAGAGCAGAGGATAGCGGGGTGAGGAGAGCAGAGGATAGAGGGGTGAGGAGAGCAGAGGATGGAGGGGTGAGGAGAGCAGAGGATGGAGGGGTGAGGAGAGCAGAGGATGGAGGGGTGAGGAGAGGTCCAGCTGGAGGGGTGAGGAGAGGTCCGGCTGGAGGGGTGAGGAGAGATGCGGCTCTGTGGGTAGCAGAGTATCGAGGCGGCTCTGTGGGTAGCAGAGTATCGAGGCGGCTCTGTGGGTAGCAGAGTATACAGGCGGCTGTGTGGGTAGCAGAGTATACAGACGGCTGTGTGGGTAGCAGAGTATAGAGGCGGCTGTGTGGGTAGCAGAGTATACAGGCGGCTGTGTGAGTAGCAGAGTATAGAAGCGGGTCTGTGGGTAGCAGAGTATAGAGGCGGCTCTGTGGGTAGCAGAGTATAGAGGTGGCTCTGTGGGTAGCAGAGTATAGAGGCGGCTCTGTGGGTAGCAGAGTATAGAGGCGGCTCTGTGGGTAGCAGAGTATAGAGGCGGCTCTGTGGGTAGCAGAGTATAGAAAGGGCTCTGTGGGTATCAGAGTATACAGGCGTCTGTGGTGGTGGCAGAGTATACAGGCGGCTGTGGTGGTGAGAGAGTATACAGGCGTCTGTGGTGGTGGTAGAGTATACAAGCGTCTGTGGTGGTGGCAGAGTATACAGGCGTCTGTGATGGTGGCGAGAGTATACAGGCATCTGTGGTGGTGGCAGAGTATACAGGTGTCTGTGGTGGTGGCAGAGTATAGAGGTATATTTGGTGGTGGTGGCAGAGTATACAGGTGTCTGTGGTGGTGGCAGAGTATACAGGCAGGTGTGGTGGTGGGGGCAGAGGGGGTTGGTGTCAGAGGCCAGCACCGCCGCCCCTTTAGTCGCTGCTGAGGAGTGGGGGGGGGGGTGCTGCACGGCCACCCCTATAGTAGGCTGCGGGTGAGGAGGTATACAGAGTATACAGGCGTCTTTGGTGGTGGCAGAGTATACAGGCATCTGTGGTGGTGGCAGAATATACAGGCGTGTGTGGTGGTGGCGGCAGAGTATACAGGCGTGTGTGGTGGTGGCGGCAGAGCATACAGGTGTGTGTGGTGGTGGCGGCAGAGCATAGAGGTGTCTGTGGTGGTGGAGGCAGAGTATACAGGCATCTTTGGTGGTGGCGGCAGAGTATAGAGGCATATGTGGTGGTGGCGGCAGAGTATACAGGCATCTGTGGTGGTGGCAGAGTATACAGGTATCTGTGGTGGTGGCAGAGTATACAGGTATCTGTGGTGGTGGCAGAGTATACAGGTATCTGTGGTGGTGGCAGAGTATACAGGCGGGTGTGGTGGTGGGGGCGGAGGGGGGTGCTGTCAGAGGCCAGCACCGGCGCCCCTTTAGTCGGTGCTGAGGACCGGAGGGTGGGGGGGGATGCTGCACGGCCACCCCTATAGTAGGCTGCGGGTGAGGAGGTATGCAGAGTATACAGGCGTCTTTGGTGGTTGCAGAGTATACAGGCGTCTTTGGTGGTTGCAGAGTATACAGGCGTCTGTGGTGGTGGCAGAGTATACAGGCGTCTGTGGTGGTGGCAGAGAATAGAGGCGTGTGTGGTGGTGGCGGGTGAGTATACAGGCATCTGTGGTGGTGGCGGCAGAGTATAGAGGCATCTGTGGTGGTGGCGGCAGAGTATACAGGCATCTGTGGTGGTGACAGAGTATAGAGGTGTCTGTGGTGGTGGCAGAGTATACAGGTGTCTGAGGTGGTGGCAGAGTATACAGGTGTCTGTGGTGGTGGCAGAGTATACAGGCGTGTGTGGTGGTGGCAGAGTATACAGGCATCTGTGGTGGTGGCGGCAGAGTATACAGGCGTGTGTGGTGGTGGCGGCAGAGTATACAGGCGTGTGTGTTGGTGGTGGCAGAGTATACAGGCGTGTGTGTGTTGGTGGCGGCAGAGCATAGAGGTGTCTGTGTTGGTGGTGGCAGAGTATACAGGCATCTGTGGTGGTGGCGGAAGAGTATAGAGGCATCTGTGGTGGTGGTGGCAGAGTATAGAGGCATCCGGGGATGGTGGCGGCAGAGTATACAGGCGTGTGTGGTGTGGTGGCGGCAGAGCATACAGGTGTGTGTGGTGGTGGCGGCAGAGTATACAGGCGTGTGTGGGGTGGTGGCAGAGTATACAGGCGTCTGTGGTGGTGGCGGCAGAGTATACAGGCATGTGTGGTGGTGGTGGCAGAGTATACAGGTGTCTGTGGTGGTGGCAGAGTATACAGGTGTCTGTGGTGGTGGCAGAGTATACAGGCGTGTGTGGTGGTGGTGGCAGAGTATACAGGTGTTTGTGGTGGTGGTGGCAGAGTATACAGGCGTGTGTGGTGGTGGCAGAGTATACAGGCAGTGTGTGGTGGTGGCAGAGTATACAGTCATCTGTGGTGGTGGCGGAGTATACAGGCGTGTGTGGTGGTGGTGGCAGAGTATACAGGCGTGTGTGGTGGTGGCAGAGTATACAGGCGTCTGTGGTGGTGGGAGAGTAAACAGGTGTCTGTGGTGGTGGGAGAGTATACAGGCGTGTGTGGTGGTGGCAGAGTATACAGGCGTGTGTGGTGGTGGCAGAGTATACAGGCATGTATGGTGGTGGCAGAGTATACAGGCGTGTGTGGTGGTGGCAGAGTATACAGGCGTGTGTGGCGGCGCTCCAGCATGGCAGGGGTTAAAAAAAATAAAAAAATATTATGCTCACCTGACCCGAGCCCCCGCCGTCTTCCTCCAGGCTCCCGGTGGCTCCCGGTGCCTGCAGAGCTCTTCTACAGCAGTTCAGGACCTGCGGTGATGTCAGAGTCACGTGACCCGCGGTTACCATGGAGTAAGCTGGTGTCACGTGACTCTGACATCACCGCAGGTCCTGTACTGGTGTAGAAGAGCTCTGCAGGCACCGGGAGCCTGCGGGAGCCACCGGGAGGCTGGCGGAAGACGGCGGGGGCTCGGGGAGAGGTGAGGAAATCTTTTTTTTTTTTTTTTTACAATAGTGCGGCTGCGGCTCGCGATGACGCTGCCACTGCCCTTTCCAGACACAGCAGGTGAATTGATCTGTATGAAGATAAAAAAGAGAAGAATATTAGAGAGAGATTCTCCACACTGTAATCCTGGTCCCTATCTTGTACCATTGTCTCCATCCTGACCCCTCTTAGTTATGTACTGCATCCTGTCGCTCTTTGTAGCTATGTGCTTTATCCTGACGCTCTCCTTGCAACTATGTGCTCCATCCTGTCCCTCTCTTTGTAGCTATGTGCTCCATCCTGACCCTCTCTTTGTAGCTATGTGCTCCATCCTGACCCTCTCTTTTTAGCTATGTGCTCCATCCTGTCCCTCTCTTTGTAGCTATGTGCTTTATCCTGACGCTCTCCTTGCAACTATGTGCTCCATCCTGTCCCTCTCTTTGTAGCTATGTGCTCCATCCTGACCCTCTCTTTGTAGCTATGTGCTCCATCTTGTCCCTCTCTTTGTAGTTATGTACTCCATCCTGACCCTCTCTTTGTAGCTATGTGCTCCATCCTGACCCTCTCTTTTTAGCTATGTGCTCCATCCTGTCCCTCTCTTTGTAGCTATGTGCTTTATCCTGACGCTCTCCTTGCAACTATGTGCTCCATCCTGACCCTCTCCTCGTAGTTATGTGCTCCATCCTGAACCTCTCCTTGTAGCTATGTGCTCCATCCTGACCCTCTCCTCATAGCTATGTGCTCCATCCTGACCCTCTCCTCGTAGCTATGTGCTCCATCCTGTCCCTCTCCTTGTAGCTATGTGCTCAATCCTGACCTTTTCCTTGTAGTTATTTGCTCTATCCTTACTCTCTCCTGGCAGTAATGTCTCCATTCTGCCTCCTTTATTGTAGTAATATCCCCATCCTTGTCCTCTTGTAGTAATGCCTCATCCTTGTCCACATTCAGTAGTGGCCCATTATTGCCCCCTCCTTGTAGTAATGCCCCATCATGCCTCCTCCTTTTAGTAATACCCCATCATGCCCCCTCCTTGCATAAATGGCCCTTCATGCTGCCTCTTCGTATTAATGACCCATCATGCCCTTTCCTTGTAGTAATGCCCCATCATGCGCCCTTCTTGTAATAAATGCCCCATCATGCCCCCTCCTTGTAATAAATGCCCCATCATGCCCCCTCCTTGTTATAAATGCCCCATCATGCCTCCTCCTTGTAATAAATTCCCCATCATGCCCTCTCCTTTTTATGCCCCTCCTTGTAGTAAATGCCCCTTCCTTGAAATACCTCCTTGTAATGTCCCCTCCTTGTAATACCCCCATCCTTGTAATGCCCCCTCATGTTAGTAAATGCCCCCTCCTTGTGTAATGGATGCCCTCCACACCTTTAGGGTGGGCTGTCTTCTTAATTGTCTGCCGCCAAATTGATGCTTTGTCTAAGTGTGTGCACGCCACCGTAAGAACTACGCTGACAACAAGTCAAAGTAGAGCTTAATGACAAAGACCTTTATTAAGGGAGGGGTTAACAGTTTTAAAACGCTCCTTAAAGGGGTATTAAAAGGGGTGTTACTAGGTGTGATTACATCATATTATGCTGAATCTACATTTTATTCTGAAAAACATTCAATTCATATAGTGTGTGTTAGTTAGCATTTTAGCCTTGGATTAGTACCTTCGGTCCGGAGACATTCTGATAAGGAGCTTCTGTGAAGCTAATTCTGAGTCAGAAGAATGTCCAGAGGAGGGGAGGAAGGAGGGAGAAGAATTAACTAGAGGAAAAGAGCTAGGCCTTTTTTCTACAAACAGGCCTCTAGCCTGTACACTGGAAGATTTCTGAATGACTTCTATAAGAGTTATATAGGTTATATAAGTGGTATTGCATTTATTATTTATATGTAATATTATTGTAAGTTGCTAGTTTAGGATTTAAATCTTGTGGAGTCTATTTTTACACTCACTTAGGACCACACCACCTAGAGTAGGGGGAAGCAGTACTTGGTAGATCCCAGATAGGTGGGGGCGGAGCTTAGGATAGAGTAAGAGTGACAGTTGACAGTTTACCTCAGACGGTGCTGGGAAGGCAGACAGAGTGGTCAGGCCTGACAGCCCAGCTGAGAGGAGGGTACCCCATCTTTATGTGGGGACCCAGGACAGAAGGCAACGGGCCAGGACTGGTAGGAGCGGGCTGGTCATGTTGAGGGGACACCGGTGACACGGACAACCAAGGCAGCCAGGAGTTCAACCCTGACTGCAAAGCCGACGAGCTGCAGACCCAACAGAACCGGGTTGCTGACAGCCCCACAAAGGCACCTCATCCCTCAGGACCACAATGGATCCATAACCGGTGGGGTAACGGCCTGATTACCGACGTTGGGGGAGAGTTTGGGACTCCTCTTAAATCCGGGAAAGGATAACCGTGCCTCACTGAAGGAGATCAGGGGACTGGCGGGTGAGCTCTACAAAGGTGGGAAAGACTGAAAGACAGAGAAAGAGAGTAGACAGAGAAAGAATAGAAAAACCCTGAAAGGCAAAGAGAGGACATCTAGAGACTCCATATGAGAAACCCTCAGTTGGCAACATCACCCTAAAAACCAAACTGTACCGTGTCTTGTTATGCCAGCAGCAGGTACCAAGTAAAACAGAGTTAAACTTGAACTGGTTTCTGTTATTCTTCCTGCCGTAGCCCAGAGGGCTTGACATCATCAACATCATCAGCAGATGGGTAAGAACTGCACCACCATCACCATCACTGCCCTCCCTCACTGTCTCACCACAATAGCTGCCCTGAGGTAAAGCTCAACCTGTGGGGAGCTGTACCACACTTAGCTGCCTCAACAATCACCTCAGCGGCCGGCTGGCAGCGCCGGTACCATCTTACTGGACTCTACAGGTGGCGTCACGTTCCCCTGTAAATAATCCCTTTAACCCCCGCCGTTTAACATCAACATCTAGTATAATTGATCACCAGGGCACGGCATCGGGGTCCCAACCATCCATGACTCCCCACACAGTAGCCCCGGTGTCCGAGTACCTCATCCACCCTAGCTCTGGTTGAATCGCTAGCAGTGCCGCCGATGCCAGGATCTCGCCGCTCATGCCACCCGCAGCCCGATCACCCCAGGCCAAACTCCATATCCTGCATCCCGCCCCCCCCATCCCCATAAATCTCTCGCCACTGTTCACCCGTTCACAATTGTGGTGATGTCACGGTCATGTGCAGAGTCACAGATCACATGACAATGAAATCATCAAGGGTCCTTTAGCAGACACGGAGTGGGGGAGCACAGAGAGCAGGTATATACAGTGGCTTCCCCGGTCTCCGCACGCTCCCCTGACCCGATCCTGGTCTCCACACATTTCACTCCCCTTCGACGGTCCTGGCCTTCACACCCTCCGCTCCCCTCCCCTCCCCCTGTCCTGATCTCCACACACTCCCCTCCCCTTGTCTCTGCATGCTCCACTCCCCTCCCCTTGTCTCTGCATGCTCCGGTCCCCTCCCCTAGTCTCCACACACTCCGCTCCTCCTCCCTTGGTCTCCGCATTCTCTGCTCCCCTCTCCCGGTCTCTGCACACTCCAAACCCCTTCCCCGGTCACATTCTCCAACCGCTCCCCTCCCCAAGTCCCAGTTTATGCTCCACTCCCCTCCCTCAGTACCCCAGTCAATGCACCATCTCCTCCCATGAGCTCCACATGCTCCGCTCCCCTCCCCTAGTCTCCACACACTCTGCTCCCCTCTACCAGTCCCGGACTCTGCATGTTCTGCTCCCTCCCTTGGTCCCGGTCTCTGCATGGTCTTTTCCCCTCCTCCGGCTCCACATACTCCCATACCCCGGTCTTCGCGCACACTCCAAACCCCTCCCCCGGTCCCATTCTCCAAACACTCCCCTCCCTTGTCCAAGTCTCATGCTCAACTCCCCTGCCACAGTACCAGTCAATGCACGATCCCCTTCCCTGAGCTCCGCATGCTCTGCTCCCCTCCAACGGTCCTGGACTCTTCACGCTTCACCCCCCTCCCCCAGTCCTGGTCTCTGCACCCTCCTTTCTCCTCCCCTGGTCCCGGTCACTGCACATGCCTCTCCCCTCCCCCGTTCCCAGTCATGTTTCCCTACAATGTTCTTACCCTCTGCTCCACTCCATTGATTTCCACATGCTCCCTTCTCCCGGTCTCTGCACGCTCCCCTCTCCTCTCCCAGTTTCTGCACACTCCCCTCCCCTCTCCCAGTCTCCGCACGCTCCCATCCCCCGGTCTCATCAAAGGGGGCATCAGAGAGAGTGTACACAGGGGGATCAGAGAGAGTGTACACAGGGGAAGCAGAGAGAGCACACTGGGAGAGCAGAGAGAGCACACTGGGAGAGCAGAAAGAGCACTCTGGGGACGCGGTGAGAGCACAGGGGGACAGAGCGCGTACAGGACAGCACACAAAGGGGGACAGAGAGCGCATACAGGGGAACAGAGTCCACGTAGGGGGAGATGGCCCTGCCCCAGCACCACAGACCCCGCCCCCATTGTCACGTCACCGTCCTCTTGATGTAATAGCATCGGGCCTCCACCTAGTATGACATAAATCCTCAAATCCAACATATTCCAGCCAAAATAATAATAATTTTATTCATATAGCGCCATCATTTTCTGCACTTTACAATTCAGAGGAGACATATACAGACACTATGAGACAATACATAGTGACAAAAATTCAAAAACCATGAGGAGTGAGGTCCCTGCTCACAAGCTACAATCTATGAGGAAATCGGGGTAAATGGTAAAAAGTGTCGTCATCTATGGTCCAGCCATCAATATAATACATTTTTAAGGCACTCTTAAAACTATGGGTATTGGGAATTAAATTGTGTTTGGTAGTCCTTTCCAGAGAATTTATGCAGCTCATGAGAAGTCTTGGAGATGGGAGTGGGAGGTTCGGATTGTAGGTGATGTCAGTCTTAGGTCACTTGCGGAACAGTGGGCACTTGTAGGGTGATAGACAGAGATGAGGGAGGAGATGTAGGGTGGAGAAGAACTGTGGAGAGCTTTGTGGGTGACAGTGATAATTTTATATTGTACTCTATAGCAGATTGGCAGCCAGTGCAATGACTGCCTCAGGATAGAGGCAACAGTGAAATGGCTTGAGAGGAATATTGACGCGCACCCAGGACTCGGGTACTCGGCTCTCAGGCGGCTCGGGTTCAATCTGTCTGGGGATGTCACGGGTGGCTTGCCCGAGGCCGTGGCCCTGGGGGTCAATTGAATGAGGGGATGTTGCTATTTACAGGGATTATTTACAAAGTTTTTGTCGTGACGCCACCTGCTGAGTCTGTTGATGCTCACCAGCGGTGAGTCGATGGTATTGCGGCTTGGATGGATTAGTCCCTGCAGGCGGGACTGGTCCGCCGGGGCAGCGATGCTGTAAGAAAACAGTTTATGTGGGAAAGGATGCAGCAGAGTCGGGACTTCACCTTCACCGGGTAACTTTACTGAAAACTTCTCCAAAGTCATACAGTTCAGCAATACAGTAGATGTTATAATGGCAAAAGCTCCGGATGCTGCAATTGGAATTTCTGGCTGTAGATGGATCCCTCCTTGTGTACCTTCCTTTTCCTTTCTTTCCTTGCCTCCCAGTGGCGGTGAAGTCTGATCTAGAGATGATCTGACCTCCTGCTGTGTCTCTTAGTCTCCTCTCCCTCACACCCGTCAGATATTTTACTGTCCTTCGCAGGATCCTACTGCAGAACTGATTCCCATCTTGTGGGCTCTTCAGGAGTCGGGGCCGTATGTATAATATCCCCGTTCTTCGAATTCTCTATGAGCTGTATAGGAACTCACAGTTGTGGGCTCCGGTACCCGGTTTCCCTCTTTAGGGGCAAACTCTTCTCTTACTCAATCCCCTTCTTAGAGTGAGCTTGCATTATAAGCTGCCTTTTCTCTCTTTCTGTTCTGGGATCTTTGATTTATCTGGGTCCCTCAGCCGAGGAGACCCTCCTTGCTCCAGCTCCTACTACATCTCTCTCCTTCTCCTTCTACTACTACTGAGCTTACTGGTTCCCCCTGGGGTCACTATATTCCCTCACTATATTCCCTCCCGGGGTCCCTCCCACCTACTACTCTAGTGTGTGGGTGTTAACTCTAGGGTTCCATCTAGTGACCATTGTTCCAATTGCAGTGGGGTGACTACACCGCTTTTCTGGGTGCAGTACCCCTTTTGTGGCACCTACATGGTGGGGCGCCACAATATGATCCTGGCTGCTACATTCAGGATAGATTGGAGAGGAGAGAGTTTAGTAAGAGGGAGACTGATTAGTAGAGAATTGCAGTTATCCAGGTGAGAATGAATAAGGGCAACAGTTACAGTTTTTGCAGAATCAACAGTAAGAAAAGGTTGAATTCTAGAGATGTTTTAGAGGTGTAGGTGACACTAGTGAGCCGCTGATCGGATGTGGGAAGTGAAGGAGAGATCTGAGTCAAATATAACCACAAGACAGCGGGCGGCTGCTGCGGAGTAATGGTAGAACCACATACAGACATGGCAATATTAGGTTTCAGAAGGTTAGGAGAGGGAGGAAACATGAGGAAACATGAGAAGTTCAGTTTATGACAGATTCAGTTTAAGGTAGAGAGAAGACATGATGTTAGAGGCAGCAGACAGACAATCACTGGTATTTTATAGTAATGTGGGGGGGATGTCAGGAGACGATGTGTATAATTGGGCGTCGCAGCAGAGATGGTACCGAAAACCAAATCTACTGATGGTTTGTCCAATGGGCGCAGTGTATAGAGAGAAAAGAAGAGGACCTAGGAATGAACCCTGAGGAACCTCAACCGTAAGAGGAGAGGAAGAGGAGCCAGCGGTGTACTTGAGCCCAATAGAGTGGAGCATAGAGAGGAGGAGCTGGTGATCCACAGTATGATATGCAGTGGAGAGATCCAGGAGGATCAACAGGGTTCAGTGACCATTAGATTTAGCTGTTAGTAGATCATTAGAGACTTTAGTGAGGGCAGTTTCTGTAGAGTGTGAGGTGCGGAAGCCGGATTGTAGAGGGTCAAGAACTGAATTATCTGAGAGATAGCGGATCATACGGGAGTAGACCAAGCGCTCCAGGAGGTTAGAGATGAAGGGGAATTTAGAGACCGGTCGGTAATTAGCAG
>JARQOC010000045.1:0-190000 GCA_033576535.1 Allobates femoralis | reverse complement strand
TCAGGATCCCGGCCGCAACAGCCAGGCCGCCCGAATGAGCCACTGAGGGCCCGGGTGAAACAGAGGACCCTGGGACAGTAAGTTGAGACTGGGCTAACATAATCGGTCCCTCCAGGCCCAGGTCTCGGATGGCGTCGTACCACGCCAGTTTGGGCCCCAGGGGAGCCACCAGGATAGGGTCACCCCCTCCGCCCGAATCCGTTGCAACGACTTGGGAAGTGGCGGGATTGGAGGAAATGCATACACCAACCAGAAGTCCCAGGGATGGGCAAAAGCGTCCAGCCCCCGAGGATGGTCCAACCGCGTTAGGGAGAAAAAGGTTGGCACCTTTGTATTCGAGCCCGAAGCGAACAGGTCGATCGAAAGGACACCCCACCTGTCCATAAGAGAGAGAAATACTTCCGGATGGAAGCACCATTCTCCTGGGTGGACCTCCGTGCGGCTCAAGAATCTGCCTGTACATTGGCCATTCCCTTCAGATGTACTGCCGAGGAGGAGAGAAGATGGCGTACTGCCCACAAAAAGAACAGTCTTGCCAGCCCCTGCAAGTGTAAGCCAAGAGTACTGCCTTGGTACCGCAAGAAAGCAACCGTAGTCACATTGTCTGACAGGACCTTGACATGATGACCCCGGAGAACGTGAGCTGCAGCAAGAAGCGCTTCCTCCAATGCCAGAAGTTTGAAGACTGGCGACTGACCGAGCGACTCCAAATCCCCTGGAACGGTGTGCGAACTACCATCGTGCCCCAACCGGAACCGCTGGCATCAGTGGGAACGGAGGTCACAGGAAGGTGTCTGGGATTCATCCCCAGGAAAGCGAGGTTACCACCCGCCCCGAGGTCCGGACCCGCGAGTTTAAAGAATCCTGACGTCTGTCCCAGGAACTCAGTATGTGTTCCTGGAGCAGTCAGGAAGGAGCCTGAGCCCATGTTACTGACTGAATGCAGGCCATCATGGCCCCTAACAGGGATATTGCTTCCTGCAAGGAGGGCGACCCCCTTGCCCGGAAGTGAGTCAGATTCACGCGGCGCAAAAGCTGATATGCCGCAGGAAGGAACGAGGTCTGTCTGGAGGAGGCCAGCAAGACTCCCAAAAATTGACGTCGGGTTGCAGGCACCCGTTCCAATTCCCGAAGATTGGAGATTCTTCAGTCCCTGGGATGGGTACCCAATGTGTTGGAGACCTTTGTGCGCAGATGCACTGCCGAAGGAGCCACCACCAACATGTCGTCTAAATAGGGAAGCATACATATCCCCTGGGTCTGGATGAATGTGATCGCTTCCCCCATGAGTTTGGTAACCTCTGGGGCCGACGAAATCCCAAAGGGCAGCACATTAACCCGAGAATGGACCGTCCCGCCTGCCCCGGAGATCGTGAATCGCAGAAAGACGGGTGAATGGGGACATGAGAATACGCGTTCTGGAGGTCCACAACAACCTGGAGTAGCGCCCCTGGCCCTCCTCTCCAGGAGGAAACGGGGACCCCACACCCGAATCCAACAGGTGTCGCAGACCCGACAAGAAAAACCATGCGAGAGTCCCCCTGAGGGAGGGAGAGGACTCGAAGACACGGAGGGGCTGGCTCTCGAATTCCAAGCGTAGACCCTCCCAAATGGTCGAGAGGATCCAAGGGCACAAGGAGATTGCTTGCCACTGTGGCAGAAACCGCAGGAGCCGCCCCGCAATAGGGAAGGCGACCTTTTTTAGGGGCTGCTGGTGATGCCGCTGCTGGGGGAGCAAGATATTACGGGTCTTGTTCCCGCATTGGAATGCCCAGCGACCAGACTTACCCTTCCCTTTAGACTGGGAGGGTTGGCTGCGCTCAGGCCAAAGGACTGCCTCCGAAAGGGCTCCTGTTCCGGGAGACACCTTTTTCGGTCTGACACCTTTTCCAGGATGTCATCCAATGCCCTTTGCAAGGGGAGGCCACACAGCTGGAGCTTAGACGTGACCTCATTCCACCTTGTAAGCCACACTGCCCTGCGAGCTGTGTTAGCCAACACTGCGCACCTGGCGCCAACGCGGAACGACTCAGCAGAGGCATCGGCCAGGAAGCCCGTAGCACGTCTCAGAAGTGGAATGGAGTCCAAAGCTCCTCCCTGGGAGTACCCTGCAGGATGAATTCTCCCAGCTGGGTGAGCCACTTAAAGAGAGACCTGCTCACATGTAGAGGAAATGTTCACCTTTAAAGACATAGCTGCCCCCTCCCAGGATTTTTTGAGGACACTCTCCATTTTACGAACGAGGGGGTCCTTCAACCGGGAGGAATCTTCAAAAGGCAATGCGGTCTTATATGCTAAGCTTCCCAAATGGAATACTGCCATAGACCTTCATGTTAGAAGTCCCATTGACTTTATAGAGACTTCCATAGAGATTCCCATTGGGTCTCTCATGAGGTCTCCCATCCAGCCCGTGACTGTAGCTTCAACAGTGTGTCAAGGGCATGCACAATGGGTTTACAATAGCAGCTGATTGCTACCCTGGCCACCTGGATGTCCACCTTCGGGACCTCCCAGACAAAGTCATCACCCTCCAATCCACTCGGATGGGGTGAGCCGCTTAGCCTTCAGGCCTCTGAACATTTAGTCCTGCACAGAAGAAGGGGATTCCACCACCTCTACTCCCATGGTACAATGGACAGTGTCCACCAATGCACCCATGGACTCCGTGGAAAAATAGTAGTGTCCAGATTCTCGTGTCTGGACAGAGGCAACAGCGGCAATATCCTCGCCGTCCTCTAACGCTGAGCTCTGGCCAGCCTCCATGGGATCCACAGAGTCACAATCCTGGAACTTCCTCTCTTACAGAGGGGAAGGCCCGGAAGCTGCAGCAAAACCCCGCAGTGCCGAGATGGAAGCCTGCACCTCTTCCCTAATGGATTGGAGCTCCTCAAGCAGGGATGGGGAGTCCATCCTGACAACACTGTCAGTCATGGCCGACACCTTGTTGTAGGAAGAGGGAAATTTTGTGCCGCAGCCACATTATTGCTCCCTTTCACAGACGGCCCTCGTCTCCCTATAGACAAAAAGGGAAGAGAAGGGGGTCCCAGTGTGAGTGCAGGGCTTAAATAACTCTACCCCTTGTGACCACCCCCAGAAACACTTACATGAGCTGGGGGAACGCTGGGCTCTGCAGAAGCAGAGGTGGAAGCCTATCACCCTCCATGTTTCAGGGATCAGCCTTACCTGGGTGTAGCTTCCGGCGGGTACTTATCCAGAAGTACCGTGCCCCCAACGAGGAACACCTGGTCCCTCCCTCCTCCTGGTCACCGGCCGCGGGCAGTAGCGCGCGAAAGTCCTGCTGGGTTCCCTGGAGCCGCGCCCAGCCTGCCACAGCCCTTACAGGAGCCGCCACCCGAAACCGGAAGTGCCATCCCGGAACCGGAAGTGCCACACTCGAAACCGGAAGTGCCTCCACGGCACCTCTGATGCATGCCCCAGGGACCGCAGCTGGAGGAGGGAGACGCCAGAGAGCTGAACAGGCCTCCGGCGTTGCAATACACGGCCTGCTTTGCCCCGTAGGACGCAGGAAGGCCGGATGGTCCCACCACGGGAGCCCCGAGAAGGAGGAGGAGGCCGCCCCCGACGTCCATCCCTGGCCCGGCTGTAAGTACACCCCAATGCTGCCTCTGCCGGCCTGACAGCACTGGAACCTCTCCATGCCCCAAGGGGGACAGGAAGACACTGGAGTACTGAGGAAGGGGAGGGGCTTTTAACCTCTCTGTGTTCCTGTCCCCCAATAGGGCGTGGACGACATCCTCCAATGCTGTCGTGGAAGGCGAATGGAGAAAAAGCCTACAGAGCAGCAGCATGTATTGGGAGGGTGCACCAGCATGATTTGGTGGGACACATGGGGAAAAGCTGCATGCAAGGGGTGGCACATTTGGGGAGAAACTGCATGAATGGCGGCCACATAGGGGGAGAAGCTGCAAGAATGGGGCACTACATGGGGGGAGAAGCTGCATGCATGGGGGGCCACATAGGTGGAGAAGCACTATTGAGGAGGGGAGAGCATTATGGAACAGGGGGGTAGCTATATATATTACCTGGAGGCTGTACATGTTCTTTGAAGGCTATGCTGGGCTGTATGCATTACCTGGAAGCTGTTGAGGGATGTATACATTACCTGGAGGCTATGCTGGGCTATACATGTTATTTGAAGGTTATGCCAGGCTGTATATATTAGCTTGGCTGTATATTTTACCTGGAAGCTATGCTGGGCTGTATATATTATTCTGTATATATTATTTGGAGGCTGTATATATGACCTGGAGGCTGTTCTGGGCTGTATATATTACCTGGAGGCTGAGCTGGACTATATATGTCATTTGGAGGTTGTGCTGGGCGGTGCACTTTGCCATGTACAAACAGTCCTCTCTACCTTCAAGACCGCACTCATCAACGCAAAACAAGCCTACTTCTCATCTCTAATAAACGCACTGTCCCACAACCCCAAACAACTATTCAAAACTTTCAACTCTCTACTCTGACCCCATGCACCTCCTCCCTCTCCCCTCATCTCTGCCAACAACTTCGCCTCTTTCTTCAAACAGAAGATCGACAAAAATCAGAGAAAGATTTGACCCACTGTCCCCCCCCGACCCCCCACCTTCACCCCCAGCCCTCCTTGTCCAAAGGAAGCTTCTGCATCATGACAGAGGATCAACTCTCCTCTCTTCTGTCATGATCACACCTCACCACCTATGCCCTCGACCCACTCCCCTCCCACCTCATCCTGAACCTTACCACAGTCCTTATTCCTGCCCTAACTCACCTTTTCAACCTATCACTTACTATTGGTTTCTTCCCCTCATCCTTCAAACATGCCTTGATCACACCCATCCTCAAAAAATCCTCCCTCGATCCAGCATCTGTTTCTAACTATCGCCCCATATCTCTTCTCCCCTTCGCCTCAAAACTACTTGAACAACACGTCCATTCTGAACTGTCCTCCCACCTCTCCTCCTCCTCCCTCTTCGACCGCCTACAACCTGGCTTCCGTTCCCAACATTCCACTGAAGCAGCCCTAACCAAAGTCACCACCGACCTACTCACTGCCAAGAGCAAGTGACACTACTCCGTCCTCCTCCTCCTTGACCTATCTGCTGCCTTCAACATCGTTGGCCATTCCCTCCTACTCCAGATTCTGGAATCTCTCGTCATCACTGACCTAGCCCTCTCCTGGATCTCCTCATATCTAACTGACCAGACTTTCACCATCACCCACTCCCACACCTCCTCTTTGCCCTACCCGATGTTGGTATCACCCAAGACACGGTTCTGGGATCCCTACTCTTCTCCATCTACACCCTCGGTGTAGGACAACTCATTAAGTCCTACAGCCTTCAGTACCATCTCTATGTGTACGACACCCAGATCTATCCATCTGGCCCGACATTACCTCTCTACTATCCAAAATTCCACACTGCCTGTTCGCCATCACCTCCTTCTACTCTGCTCGCTTCCTCAAACTGAACATTGACAAAACTGAGTTCATCGTGTTCCCTCAAGTCGCTCTCCCCCTCTACCTGACATATCCATTAATGTCAATGACTGCTCACTCTCCCCATTCCCCCACACCAAATACTTTGGGGTTATCCTCGACTCCGTCCTCTCCTTCAAAGCCTCACATCCAAGCCCTCGCCACCTTGCCGACTCCAGCTCAAAAACATTTCCCTGATCTGCGCTTTCCTTGACCACAACACAGCTAAAACATTTGTTCATGCTCTCATCATCTCCCGCCTTGACTACTGTAACCTCCTGCTAATCGGCCCCTACCTGCTACCTCCCTCACTCCTCTCCAATCTATCCTAAACTTTGCTGCCCGAATCATTCACCTGTCTTCTCGCTACTCCCCGGTCTCTCCCCTCTGCCAAGCCCTTCATTGGCTCCCCACTTCTTAGAGATCCCACTTCAAAACCATAACCATGACATACAAAGCCATCCACAACCTGTCCCCCCATACATCTCTGAGATGGTCTCCTCATACCTACCCTCACGCAATCTCCACCCTTCCAAGAGCTCCTTCTCTATTCTCCTCTTATTTCCTTTCACAACCGCATACAAGATTTCCCCTGTGCATCCGCTATCCTCTGGAATTCTCTCCCCCAACACATCAGGCACTCGCCTACCCTGGGAACCTTCAAAAGAAACCTGAAGACTCACCTCTTCCGACAAGCCTACAATCTGCAATGAAACCCTGTCCACCGCACTGTCTAATGTTCAGCACTACCCCCTCCTACTGTATCCCCACCGGTCCCTCAGACTGTGACCCCTCCCCTCCTGTTCGTTTGTCTGGACTACACATATATATTGAACTTATCTTCGTCCTTTCATCATGTAAAGCACCATGGAATCTAATGGCGCTATATAAATATGTTATTTGGAGGCTGTGCTGGGCTGTATGTATTATTTGGAGGCTGTGCTAGACTATGTATGTTATTTGGAGGCTGTTCTGGGCTGTATATATTACCTGGAGGCCATGCTGTGCTATATATGTAATTTGGAGGCTGTGCTGGCTATATATGTCATTTGGAAGCTGTGTTGGGCTGTATGTTATTTGGAGGCTGTGCTGGGCTATATATGTTATTTGGAGGCTGTGCTGGGCTGTATGTGTTTTTTGGAGGCTGTGCTGGGCTGTATGCGTTTTTTGGAGGCTGTGCTGGGCTATAAATATTATTTGGATGCTACAACTGGCCTCCAAATAATATATACAGCCCAGCAGTAGCCTTCAGATAATAAATACAGCCCTGCATAGCCTCAGTATTATGTATACAGCCTATTTATTGTGGGAAAACCCACAGCAAGAATTGATATTTGCAGATTTTCCAGCACTAAAATACGGAGCATTTATAAATATTACAATCTATATATTTACATAACTTTGTTCCACTATGAAGGGGGGGCCCAAAAATTTCTTGCACAGGGGCCCACTACAGCCCGTGTCTATCCCTAACCCATCTTGTGAGTGTGGTGATTCTCCGCATGTAGAGAAAAAGTTGTGTTTGGACAAGTGGGAGGAGTCAGAACATGGGAAAATAACCACCCATTATAAATAATAACAGAATTAAAAATAACTGACAAAAACACAATGTATGGTTTTAAAAGGCCGAGAGGCTTTACTTAGGGTTAAATTTGTAGTATAACAAAATCCATACCATAAAATCTTAAACTTAACATTTGGATGGGAAAACATCCATCCATGAGTATTTTCCTTAAAACCTTCCAAGTCCATAAACACCCTATTGTATTGGGCATGTTATTTCCCCCAAACGGGCTCACCGAACAGGTGCAGCCCCCCCCCAAACCAAACAGCCAATTTTCAACTATACATTGTATACCCAGGTTAGGGCTGGGCGATTAATCGAATTAATTCGATTAATTCGCCCCCCTGCTGTGGCCACGATTTGGTTTTATGACAAATCGTGAAATTCGATTAAAAATGGCGGCCAGAGCACTGCTTAGAAGATCCGGGCGGCTAAGTGTTAATGCGAGCGTGTTCGCGGCAGTGAGCGGGTCTGACAAGGAATCTCGCGAGATTTGGTATGTTCCCTCCCCCGTATTCCCGGTATCGGCCCTCTCGCCCCTCCGGTTTCCTCTCACCATGGTCCTGGTTGAATCAGGCGTACAGGAGGCTGTTCCCGTGCGGGTTGGAGGGCAGCAGGTTCATGTTTCCAGCTCCGGTGTCGGTGTCAGGGCCCCGGCAGCGCCGGTTACATCATCGCCGGGAGCCGCTGACGTTCTCTGTGACTCCGCGGCCACTTCCGGCCTTCGCAGGCCGCACAGAGGAGCGCCGAGCAGGGAAAGGAGAGGAGGAGGAGCGCCAAGCAGGGAGCGCACAGCTCCTATGCGTCCCCTTCTACTATTTGCTCCGGGTGGCTGAGACGTTACCCTAGAACATCATACAGAAAAGTATGAGCCATTGTATAGTATAGAATGTAGCCATTGGATTTAATATATGTATTTAGCACCTATATGTAGAGTCTTGTTAGTAATAACGTGAGGATGATTAACTGTATTGGGGCTCATTATTAAAAGCCAGTTGTAAAAATAGCTTTACCGAGTAGGATGTGTGCGCAGGTTTTTTTGTGGAGTCTTTTGGAGCTGGTCAACTTCAAAAGACACCTGAAGATTTTATTGGTCATATATTCAGAGTTTTTGTCTTCTGCTGCTTTAAGGAATTAAAAACTACTCAAAGGAGAGTTTCCCAAGACATTCAAACCGAAAACGCGTTATTTATGACATCCTCAAAAAACCTGTGTTAACATACCCAAACAAATCTTCATGTATCATTTTTAGGCCACATGCACACGTTGAGTATCTGGTGGGTTTTGTTTTCCTCAGTACTGTATACACGAGTCAATAGGTTTTCCCAGGTTTTGGGGGCAAAAGTAGGGGGGGGGGGGGTCGGCTTATACACGAGTATATACGGTACATCTTAGTTTTTTCTCTTTATTCATTAAAGAAAAGCAAAAAAAAATAGAAAAAAAATCGAGATTTAAATCGAAAATCGTCCATAGGTTTAAATAAAATCGAGATTTTGATTTTTTCCAAAATCGCCCAGCCCTAACCCAGGTTAAAGATATCGAAGCCGACATCGCTTAGGTGAATACCATTGGCTCTATACATTCCCGGAAGGAAGCCCTCCAAGTCAACATGGCAGTAGGCAAAACTGCCAAACTTTAACATGAATTTAGAAATTACTCTGTTAACTCTCTTTCTGATGTTGTTAACAAAATGCAATTCACCTGAAGCCCAAATAAGACGGGGGAACAACCTCGGAAAAAAACAATCCTGTGTTAGGAAACATATTCCTTATTACCTGCATATCATGCTCCATTTGCCAAAGCAAATAAAGAGTGTTGACCTTCCCGAGGTCATTCCCCACCAAATGAACTGTAATTAAGTCCGGTCTCAGGGCCGCCAGTAGGAGCTTAGGTAATAAAAAGCATAACGCCTCCCCCTGCATACCCCTACGGCCGAACCAGAAAATGGAAACTTGAGACTTGCCAAATGATAAATTTGCAGAATAAGTACGCTGCTCAGCTCTCTTCATAGCCCAATAAATGAACGAATTGTCCTGTAATCCAAACAGATAGATTACCTGAAAAACAAAAAACTTTTGTGATAGTCTTTTAAACAATGGCTTTAGGGTGAATATAAAGTCGCACTCTATGAGAATCCCATCTACTCATCCTATGAATAGTAGACTCTGGTAAACTCAACGATGCTGCGGTTGTAGTAGCGCTGATTCGGAAAGAGTGAGCAGAAATATGCATGTCATCTAGACCCAAAATGCTTAAGCATTTTTTCAGAACAGAATTAAATTGGAAAATTGTCAAGCGGGACCCATCTGAATGAATGAGCAATGGTTCAGAACCAATCGAGCGAACAGCAACCCACCTGTTGAGGTTAAACAATGGGCAAATTTCTGACTGAGGAATAGAATTTAACCTAATTGACGTACCTTTCCCTAACTGATCTGTTTTAGTACGACGTAACGTAACAACCAAAAAAGATCGATGTAACTGCAAATCCTAAAAAAGGAGGCCGGAGCGATCAAATTTGTTGCAGCTAACTAACTCACTCACCCTGAAGGCTCCAAAAAAGGCCCAACTAAAGCAAGCCCTAAATAATAAAACCTCCAACTGGTTTAAAACAGACTGAAGGAAGAGTAGGCCAAAGTTTAAATAATAAAGCAATTGAAATGCCTCACCTGTTGTCTGGGCGATAACCATTCTTCCGAAATCCCTTAAACAATTGACTAATCAGGAAAAAAGAAAACAAAGAAGGGTTACCCTCTAACTTCATGAAAAAAGAAATCCCCGGAATTGTTTTGTGTACACGGGAATAACCAAAACCTTTAGCTATTAAACAATGGATGAACCCTAAAACCCGCTGTACGTCCACCACATTATAATTCGCCTGTGTTTCAAAACAATACATACACCAGGCATCCCATGCGGCGGCATCAGGCAGACCATGTGTTAGGATCCAATATGCTCAGCAGTTAGCTCTGCAAAAGAGTCCATAGGTGACTTGGAGAAAGTGTACTGTCCACATCCATTCTGGAATGTAAACCCATGCCGTCCAAGGAATTCTGACAGGGAGACGCAAAACAAACATAATCAGTATCAGAAATCATCTGACCTTTCATCTGACCAAATGTTATGCGATAAACAAAGAAAAAAAAAAACAAAACAAATGGCGCATGAGAGAGTTGATCAACTTGTTTTTGGATGACATTTTATTTAATGCCATGATCAAACCTTTGTCCATAGATTGGACCATAATGCGCTTGTTAGACATCGTCCTACCCCATACTGTAATAGCTACTAAAATGGAAAAAAACTTTACAACTAGATACGCTGAAACTCAAAAAACCTGAGCACCACCATGACGGGCAAATGGAAAACAACCAATGCTCCTTAAAAGACACAGACAAACAAACAATGAACGTCTGTGTTATCAATGAAAAAATTTAAATGAGAAGACAGAATAAACTGCTCTTGAATACCATACTTCCCATTAAATTACTGTACAAAACATAGTCAGACTTGCAAATCATCTCTCATGTCAGCGGATACTCTGACATGATCCACTGGGCGCGTTAAGCCATGAGTACAATCATACAAATGTCTGCAAAACGCTCTTGCCCATTGGCATGATGCACAATGCAAAATTTAAACTCACAAGCAACGACTGATGTTGCTTAATGGTACCTTTACACGCCGCTACCGAAAGGTAGAAACCGCCAGGTATCGAAGACAATTGTACCTTTTACCTTTAAAACACCACGAAGTGGCGGTGTGTAATTCAGGTTGTTCCTTCCTGTCTCTTTGGATACCTGTCTTTCAGCCGAAAAACAAGCAGGTATAATCCCTATGGTGGCGGCGTGTAATCGGGGCACAGGCAAGGTATTTGAGTTACCTGGGGCGTGCTACAGCGTCATGAATACCACGCCCCATCAGCTATCATTGGTGGGGAATACTGTGTACCCATTGGCTGTCCCTGCACAGGCGGCATATTTAACCAGCAGACCAGTCACAATACACATTTGCTATAGCGTCATGTATTAGCCAGCCTCCCTGCGCTGGCTGGCCAATCATGATGTTATTGCATTGTCCAATCACTGTACGAGCGTCGCGTAACACACAACTCTGTCACGCCTATGTACGCCCCGATTCCCTTGTGGTAGCGGCGTGTAAATAAGGGAAGGTGCTCCACAGAAGCTAACCTGCGGCACCCGTCGGCACGTCCAGGGAACGAAAATACCTTCTGTGGAGCACCTTGTGGCGGCGTGTATTTGCGGCATCAGGTACCGTTAGGAACCGTTGAAAACGCGCGCGTGCACGTGCAGTGCCTACCTGTTGCTACCCTCGGTGGCGTCGTGTAAAGGTACCATGAGAGTTACCTTCTCTTGTTCTAGAACAGCTAAAATCATGGCACAGATGCAATTCCTCTTCTCCTAAGGAAGACACAGCTCCATAACAGAAAAGTCAATTTGAATTCCGAGGAATTCCAAGATATGGCAAGGAGGTACGCTTTTGTCTAAAGCCAGAGGAATCCCGAAGCGATCTGCAAGAGCACGAAAACCTGACAAAGCACGGAAACAATCATCAGACCCAGAAGGGCGCAAAAACAAAAAATCATCAAGATAGTGTAAAACACAACTACCTGGAACTAATTGTAGAGTAGCCCACTCTAGGAAAGATGAGAACGTCTCAAAGTAAAAGCAGGATAAAGGAAAGCCCATCGGGAGGCAACATTTAAAAAAAAAAAAAAAAATACATAAATAAGATCCAGCAAACTGAAAACCCAATGAGTTGAAACCTAAAAGTGAAAAAGAAAGAAGGCGAAAAGCGGATTTAATGTCTGCATTTGCATCAACGCATCCTTGCCAAACATCTGCAAATGTTCAATAGCAACATCAAAAGACGTATAATGGACAGACGTCAAGTCTCCATAAATCTCATCATTTAATGAATGACCTTGTGGGTAGGACAGATGGTGAATAACCCTGAAGGAACCCAATTCCTTCTTGGGAAGTACCCCAAGAGGTGACACTCTAAAATTCTGAAATGTCAGATGTAAGATAGGTCCTGCGATCCGATCAAGCTATAATTCCTTAGAGATGTAAGCTGGCACGGAATCACTGTACAGCTCAACAGAGCGTATATTCTTGAAAGAAGTACAACCACTCCCTAAAAAACGCGGGAACGAAAAAACCGAACAGAAAACCATTAATGAGCAATGTTGCCTTCTCCCAATCTGGGTAAACCTCTAACAGCAGACGCATTGCGTCCAGGTTCACCAGGGTCAGGCCCTTTTTGCCCTGGCTTCCTAGTGCCTGTAGCTCCCAAAGCAAACCCGTGTTTTCTGAAACACCTGGCTGCAGGATGTCCTCCATTGCAAAATGAACATTCATGCCGAAAACGGCACATATTTGGCTATTTACAGGCCGAATCATTATATGCAAAACAAAAACCTTTTTTAGGTAATTGAGATGACGCTGATTTTAAAGATATGGACCTCTGAGGCAAGATAAGACTAACCCAAAGATCAATGTCTTTGGTACCCCAATGAACATTGGAATGGACTGACAACTTTTGGCGGAAAGCTTCGTCATATAACAACCAAGCGGTGCCGCCAAAATTTCTGTACGCTTCTAAAATTATGTCCAGGTGTTGAAAAAGCCTTGAACATAATCCAGGTTTGCGTTGTCCTAACACTGCAGCATAGATAGCAAAGGCTTGCAGCCATAGCTGGAAGGATTTATATGGACACTTTTTATATCAGCATCACTCTCCAGTTTCTCATCTTTTTTATCTGCAGCGGCTGAAGAACCAGGCCGCACAGATGGCAACAAACTAAATGGGTCAATGTATTCATGTTGCCAAATCCTGTTCTTAACAGCGACTGGCAAATGGAAACCCAAAGGGTAAATGTGGCATGTCATTGCCGCTTTTAACAACGAATCATCAACACCAGATGACCTGAGTGTAGGTATAGGCTGAGGTACAGAATGCTCCTTGTGCGAACTTGAAAGGGCCTCTGCCATAGCCTGACGAATATAACCTTGAATCAATAACATATTAGTATCTCCTGGGGTAGCATTATCCCCAGATTCCATAATGAGAAAAGCGCAAGTCCTGTGGCTCATTGACCACAACCACAAAGACCTGCTGGCTGAGTACTGAACGTGCCCCAATGGAGTGCCCTGCCTCATCATCAGATGAGGGGGGTGCTGAAGCCCATATCTGGGTAGTATGAGCTATGTCCTGAGAGAATGGGGTTGTGGAAACCAGCCCACTAGGGACAGCACTTGATAAACTCACTGCTCCCACATTAACCCCTCTCTCAATGCAGAAATGTGGTGCAATCTCCCTCCAAACAGCATCCCCAGTGATCTTACCAGACCCACTGGATTGTTGAGGCCTGAGATCAGCAACATTTTTCTTCTTATCCTGCGTCTTTTTCTTTTGCCTCTCCTGTCACCGGTCGCTTGATTGCAGATGCTGACAGGAATCCTGTCAGCTGATTTCTTATGAGGTTTGCCAGGAGTGCTGCCGGGCCGGAGACTGTCAGGGTTAATAATGGTGACTTGTGGTCCTCTTCCTACGTTCAGCCCCCGCTGACACTGGAGGCTCACTATCACCGGTGGTAACCAGAGGAGGCACTGGAGTCTCTGAAGCCGGACCGGCAACAGCGCTGCACACCGGCTCATGTATACTAACTAATACTAACTGGAGCTACCAACACCGTCGCCTCTGGAGCAAGAAAATATGGGAAGCAAGGGTACCACGGTCCGCGCTGCTGAGTCAACCACTCAAATCGCAGTGTCACTAGTGATAGGGCACTATTGCGCCTCTTGTTCCCCCACCTTTTATGTATTGCCTCTGGAGCAGGCACGGAGGTAATACTTGTGAAAGGGGCTGACAGAAAACAATTCCTCAACCACACCAGACCGCCATCCGCAGCCACTTTATCATGGAATGCTGCAAGCAGCTCCTCCATTGTGACGTCTTGAGATGAGCTGAGTGATGCTCCGTCCCTCAGCTGTGTCTTTTATACAGCCAGTTCCCGCTCAAATTGATTGACAGCCAATCACAGCTGTCATATCCACACAGCAGTCCAGGTGGCCAATCACATCTCGCCTGGACTCTGTTACTAAACTCCATAACACCATATAAGGAGCTTCATCTCTGAGATTACCTCAGAGGACTAGATTAACCACAATGAATACAAATACCCATATACACAGTAATAAATAGCAAAGCATATGGTTATAATAAGTCCATTTAGGGCAGCATTCTCCCATGAAACCCGCACATTAAACATATTGCGGACTGGCCAGAAGGAGCGAATTGTGAGATTAGGATACAAATGTGTGTGGAATAGATGACGGCGCCATTGTGCATCTCCCGGAGCCCTCACCTGATCACCAGAGATCCCCCACACAAGTGATCTGATTGTGGACACTAGATCCCTCCAGGATTCTATCTCGGGGTACAGGGATCATTATGATCCACAGGATCCTCACACATTGTGACAACAATCGGTCCCATATTGAACATTCTCTATTTCCACGATCCGGAGACCCTGAGTCCTGGGGGAACACAGCCGTCCACTGACATCACCTAAGCTCCACCCCCTGATCACATGACACTGACATCACCTAAGCTCCACCCACTGATCACATGACACTGACATCACCTAAGCTCCACCCCCTGATCACATGACACTGACATCACCTAAGCTCCACCCCCCGATCACATGACACTGATGAGGTCATCACAGGTCCTTCAGCTCTCACAGTGCAGCAGATCCGTCCTGGTTGTAGGTGGAGGAAGATTCCCTGTCCTCCTCTATACAGGTGATTATACAAAGGCTCCACTGCAGGAGGGAAGAACTAGATGTGGAGGAGGTGTCTGTGCTGCCTGCCTCTCCCCCCTGTGTGTGTGTGCCTCTCCCCCCTGTGTGTGTGTGCCTCCCCCCTGTGTGTGTGCCTCTCCCCCCTGTGTGTGTGTGTGCCTCTCCCCCCTGTGTGTGTGTGCCTCTCCCCCCTGTGTGTGTGCCTCTCCCCCCTGTGTGTGTGTGTGCCTCTCCCCCCCTGTGTGTGTGTGCCTCTCCCCCCCTGTGTGTGTGTGCCTCTCCCCCCCTGTGTGTGTGTGCCTCTCCCCCCCTGTGTGTGTGTGCCTCTCCCCCCTGTGTGTGTGCCTCTCCCCCCTGTGTGTGTGTGCCTCTCCCCCCCTGTGTGTGTGTGCCTCTCCCCCCCTGTGTGTGTGTGCTCTCCCCCCTGTGTGTGTGCCTCTCCCCCCTGTGTGTGTGTGCCTCTCCCCCCCTGTGTGTGTGTGCCTCTCCCCCCCTGTGTGTGTGTGCCTCTCCCCCCTGTGTGTGTGTGCCTCTCCCCCCTGTGTGTGTGTGCCTCTCCCCCCCTGTGTGTGTGTGCCTCTCCCCCCCTGTGTGTGTGTGCCTCTCCCCCCCTGTGTGTGTGTGCCTCTCCCCCCCTGTGTGTGTGTGCCTCTCCCCCCCTGTGTGTGTGTGCCTCTCCCCCCCTGTGTGTGTGTGCCTCTCCCCCCTGTGTGTGTGTGTGTGTGTGTGTGTGTGTGTGTGTGCCTCTCCCCCCTGTGTGTGTGTGTGTGTGTGCCTCTCCCCCCTGTGTGTGTGTGTGTGTGCCTCTCCCCCCTGTGTGTGTGTGTGTGCCTCTCCCCCCTGTGTGTGCGTGTGTGTGTGCCTCTCCCCCGTGTGTGTGTGTGTGTGTGTGTGTGTGTGTGTGCCTCTCCCCCCTGTGTGTGTGTGTGTGTGTGCCTCTCCCCCCTGTGTGTGTGTGTGTGTGTGTGTGTGCCTCTCCCCCCTGTGTGTGTGTGTGCCTCTCCCCCCTGTGTGTGTGTGTGCCTCTCCCCCCTGTGTGTGTATGTGCCTCTCCCCCCTGTGTGTGTGTGTGCCTCTCCCCCCTGTGTGTGTGTGTGCCTCTCCCCCCTGTGTGTGTATGTGCCTCTCCCCCCTGTGTGTGTGCGCCTCTCCCCCCTGTGTGTGTGTGCGCCTCTCCCCCCTGTGTGTGTGTGTGCCTCTCCCCCCTGTGTGTGTGTGTGTGTGTGCCTCTCCCCCCTGTGTGTGTGTGTGTGTGCCTCTCCCCCCTGTGTGTGTGTGTGTGTGCCTCTCCCCCCTGTGTGTGTGTGTGTGTGCCTCTCCCCCCTGTGTGTGTGTGTGTGTGTGTGTGTGTGCCTCTCCCCCCTGTGTGTGTGTGTGTGTGCCTCTCCCCCCTGTGTGTGTGTGTGTGTGTGCCTCTCCCCCCTGTGTGTGTGTGTGTGTGTGTGTGTGTGCCTCTCCCCCCTGTGTGTGTGTGTGTGTGTGTGTGCCTCTCCCCCCCTGTGTGTGTGTGTGCCTCTCCCCCCCTGTGTGTGTGTGTGCCTCTCCCCCCTGTGTGTGTGTGTGCCTCTCCCCCCTGTGTGTGTGTGTGTGCCTCTCCCCCCTGTGTGTGTGTGTACCTCTCCCCCCTGTGTGTGTGTGTGCCTCTCCCCCCTGTGTGTGTGTGTGTGCCTCTCCCCCCTGTGTGTGTGTGTCTGTGCCTTTTGCCCCTGTGTCTCTGCCTCTCGCGGAAGTGACATAGCGTTACAACCGGGTGGAAGCCACAAACATCATTATATCACTAAGTTACAGGATCCATCGCTCGTGGTCGGTGACGTCTTGTAGATGTGATCGGTCCTTAGTTACAGGATCCATCGCTCGTGGTCGGTGACGTTTTGTAGATGTGATCGGTCCTTAGTTACAGGATCCATCGCTCGTGGTCGGTGATCTCTTGTAGATGTGATCGGTCCTTAGTTACAGGATCCATCGCTCGTGGTCGGTGACGTCTTGTAGATGTGATTGGTCCTTAGTTACAGGATCCATCGCTCGTGGTCGGTGACGTCTTGTAGATGTGATTGGTCCTTAGTTACAGGATCCATCGCTCGTGGTCGGTGATCTCTTGTAGATGTGATTGGTCCTTAGTTACAGGATCCGTCGCTCGTGGTCGGTGATCTCTTGTAGATGTGATCGGTCCTTAGTTACAGGATCCGTCGCTCGTGGTCGGTGATCTCTTGTAGATGTGATCGGTCCTTAGTTACAGGATCCATCGCTCGTGGTCGGTGATCTCTTGTAGATGTGATCGGTCCTTAGTTACAGGATCCATCGCTCGTGGTCGGTGATCTCTTGTAGATGTGATCGGTCCTTAGTTACAGGATCCATCGCTCGTGGTCGGTGACGTCTTGTAGATGTGATCGGTTCTTGGTTACAGGATCCATCGCTCGTGGTCGGTGACGTCTTGTAGATGTGATCGGTCCTTAGTTACAGGATCCATCGCTCGTGGTCGGTGACGTCTTGTAGATGTGATCGGTCCTTAGTTACAGGATCCATCGCTCGTGGTCGGTGATCTCTTGTAGATGTGATCGGTCCTTAGTTACAGGATCCATCGCTCGTGGTCGGTGATGTCTTGTAGATGTGATCTGTCCTTAGTTACAGGATCCATCGCTCGTGGTCGGTGATCTCTTGTAGATGTGATCGGTCCTTAGTTACAGGATCCATCGCTCGTGGTCGGTGATGTCTTGTAGATGTGATCGGTCCTTAGTTACAGGATCCATCGCTCGTGGTCGGTGATCTCTTGTAGATGTGATCGGTCCTTAGTTACAGGATCCATCGCTCGTGGTCGGTGATGTCTTGTAGATGTGATCTGTCCTTAGTTACAGGATCCATCGCTCGTGGTCGGTGACACCAAGGTGACCCTTATCAGAACGGTCCTATCTAACTTATTTATAACCTGATCCTATGTGAGCATACCTCATAGATGCAGGATGAAGACGGGCCAGAGTCCAGTATGGGCACAGTGCAGCAGACAGCACCTTATGTGTTTGGCTCAGGGAGGAAGGGGCGGGGAACTCTCTATCCTGCATAACAAGAAACTAAATGAAAACTTACAGCTGAGCCAAAGCACAAAGTGACCAGGTCTGTAGGACGTATTAACTAAGTCCCCTGTTATTACACTGTTTCTTACTAGCACTCGCTTTTTATTATTCCCTATTATAGCAGAGTATTTCTACACGTTTGTTATACTGATTTTTCTGTGTCTAGTTATTCGGTGTGAACACGATCCTACAGACCTGTTCACTTTGTGCTTTGGCTCAGCTGCAAGTTTTCCTCTAAAGGATCTAGAAGGCGAGGACCTGCTCCTCTGCTCAGTGACTGATGTTCTGTATCTCACGTTCTATTCTCCTCTATGATTCCCATCTTCTCCTTTATCACACAGACGAGATCCCTCCACTGATCCAGATCCCATCCCTCCTTCTCCTGAATGATCCCGAGGATGGACGAGGACGGGAATGAGATCAGCAGAAGATTATTCCACCTCACCCTGGAGATCATCTCCCTGCTGAGCGGAGAGGTAACTCCTCCACATCTCTATCAGCTTTATTGTATCATTGTAGTTACTGGGGGATTTCATGATGCCGCATCTCTCCATACACAGGATTACACCATAGTGAGGAAGACACCGGGGGACTGTGTGACTCCCATCATCCATCTCCAGGAGTCAGGAGGGCGGAGCCTCATCACAGCCCCTCCCCCGCACTCCCCGATACATGAGAGGAACAAGAAGAAGATCCTAGAGCTCAGCAACAAGATGATTGAGCTGCTGAGCGGAGAGGTGACTGCTGGACATTATACAGGACAGCACTGGAGGATTCTGGGTGATGAGTGGAGAGGTGACTGCTGGGACATTATACAGGACAGCACTGGAGGATTCTGGGTGATGACTGGAGAGGTGACTGCTGGGACATTATACAGGACAGCACTGGAGGATTCTGGGTGATGAGCGGAGAGGTGACTGCTGGGACATTATACAGGACAGCACTGGAGGATTGTGGGTGATGAGCGGAGAGGTGACTGCTGGGATATTATACAGGACAGCACTGGAGGATTCTGGGTGATGAGCGGAGAGGTGACTGCTGGGACATTATACAGGACAGCACTGGAGGATTCTGGGTGATGAATGGAGAGGTGACTGCTGGGACATTATACAGGACAGCACTGGAGGATTCTGGGTGATGACTGGAGAGGTGACTGCTGGGACATTATACAGGACAGCACTGGAGGATTCTGGGTGATGACTGGAGAGGTGACTGCTGGGACATTATACAGGACAGCACTGGAGGATTCTGGGTGATGAGCGCAGAGGTGACTGCTGGGACATTATACAGGACAGCACTGGAGGATTCTGGGTGATGTTGGTATCATTGTGTGTCAGGTTCCTATAAGGTGTCAGGACGTCGCTGTCTTTCTCTCCATGGAGGAGTGGGAGTATCTAGAAGGACACAAGGACCGTTACGAGGAGGTGATGATGGAGGAGCACCGGCCGGTGACATCACAAGGTGAGACGCGATGCTCCTTGTTGGCTCCTGTCACAAACTAGTCAGGAGCTTGCAGCTCTCTGGTGCCCCCTTAACCTACTGGCCATTCAGGATATTGACCGAGGATAAGAAAATGTGCGCATCTGCTCTAATTTATGTTGAATATTGCGGCACATGTTGTGACTGGATGTATATATATCACCGGTTCCTGCCAGGAATATATACATACCTCGGTCTGGTCACCGCTAAACCCTCAATATATCATAAATATGAAGATTCTGCCTCCACCACGATCTCTTCTAGGTGATCGGACACCTGGAATTAAAATAAGAAACTTCCTAAATCTGCGTCTCAGGGACGACGTTCAGATAAAGGGGAGAAGAGATTCCTTAGACACGATGCAGCACCACAGTATAGAGTGTCAGCTTCATGGCTCTGAACACTCAGTACCACAGTATAGAGTGTCAGCTTCATGGCTCTGAACACTCAGCACCACAGTATAGAGTGTCAGCTTCATGGCTCTGAACACTCAGCACCACAGTATAGAGTGTCAGCTTCATGGCTCTGAACACTCAGCACCACAGTGTAGAGTGTCAGCTTCATGGCTCTGAACACTCAGCACCACAGTGTAGAGCAGTGATGGGCAACCTTTTGAGCTTGGTGTGTCAAAATTCGCCAAAAAACCGAGCATAAATCGCGAGGTGTGTCACCTTGAGAAAAAAAACCCTAATTTTACGATATTTATAGTTTAAATAACAAATATGTATAATTCTTTAACTTACCTGCTTAGTGACTTCTTTGTTAATCTGTCAGTTGGTTTCTTTTGTTGGTCTTGCTGTTATTTAACCTGTGTGGGGTGCCATGAACTAAGATAAGTGAGAGGGAGGGGGAATTCTTCAAGTGATGGCGAACCTGTGGCAGTCCAGCAACAGCAACAGCAACAGCTGCACTGCCACAGGTTCGCCATCACTGATTTAGTGACTTTTTTGTTGCTGAATTTCATTGGCTAAATCTTCAATTGAAGGTTGGTATTTTGCACACTTCAAGGCCAAGCAAGCGCTACTAAGGTTATCTGTCAAAATGTCTATTTATATTCCACGTTCTGCTTACTACCGTTTCACTACATAGAACGCAAAATGATCTGCCATTTTTTTCTATAATGCCATACATCTCAGTCCATGTCTCTTGAAAGGGTCGGCTACTGCTACTACTACCACTTCCTTTACTTAACCTTGGTTTTTTTTGGCTTCTCCATAAGAGGGGCAGTGACAGAAGATTTATAGACAGCCCTGCAGGCAATTAGGGGTTAACTGTCTTTTAGGAAAGGGCAGAGTTAATAAGCAGAAATAGGGATTAATAGGGTGAAATGCAGTCTGTACTATGCTGCAAGATGGCGTTCCTTATGTAAATCAATGGCGGGAAACGGCACCCATAGCACAGGCCTCTTCCAGCCTCCCCCTCACTTATCTCAGTAATGGCCAATCACACATTCATGACACCCCAGATTCTGCCCAGAACCTTTCACTGGAGGATGGTTGCTGTAGTAATCACTGGACCTCCAGACAGACCTCCAGACAGCGATCACAGGGCCTCAGATATGCGTCCCCCGCAGCGTTCCGCTGCTCCCTGCTGCGCCAGCCAGAAGTTCCGCTTACCGGAAGTCCCAGGACTAGACGCTCTGTGCCGGAGCTCTGCTGTTCTGGCTACAGACCTCCAGCACATTTTTTTTTCCTCAGCTCTAGTCTAGCGAGTCCGAGCCCGGGACTCGCTACTCGTTGCTAGTCTAGCGAGTCCAATGTTAATGAATGGGGAAGCGAGTAATAGCGAGTAGTGTGAGATTTACAAATGTCTCGGAAAGCGCTCGCATTGCCGTGTCGGAAACCCGACTCGCAACAGTTTTTTGCTGCTGTGTCCATGTCTGTGGTTTTTATCCAAATAGCGAGTCTAGTTTCTCCGGCGGCCGCGTGTCACTGAAAATGGCTACGCGTGTCAGTGCTGACACGCGTGTCATAGGTTCGCCATCACTGGTGTAGAGTGTCAGCTTCATGGCTCTGAACACTCAGCACCACAGTGTAGAGTGTCAGCTTCATGGCTCTGAACACTCAGCACCACAGTATAGAGTGTCAGCTTCATGGCTCTGAACACTCAGCACCACAGTATAGAGTGTCAGCTTCATGGCTCTGAACACTCAGTACCACAGTATAGAGTGTCAGCTTCATGGCTCTGAACACTCCAAACCGTGATTGCAACTTTTCTTACCACCTGTCCCTCCGACCCAGTGACCTCATGGGGCTGGAGCTGGGCTGTGAAGGAGACTCAGCCCTGGTGGATAATGATGAAGTTCCGGCTCTTTGGCGTCTCTCAGCATTTGAGCACCTGAGAGATCTTCACCTCGTCTTGTCCCTGGTGAATTTACCTTCCCTTTGAGACCTAACATGACATGTCTGTGACTTGCTATCAGGCAGAATGATGCGGTGCGATGATCCCAGGGAGTATGTATTGTGGAAATGTAACGTTCATATTCCTGTGATTAATATGAGAAGCTACATTCACCTCGGAGGGTTTATGCTCCGCACACAGAGGAGGCTGAGACTGTGTTTTGGAGGGAAAAGCACGTTCAGCTCTGCTAGTGGCCAGGGGTTATAAAACTAGCATTCCTCCATGTGGTAAAACGCCTACCTCAGACTAATACATTACATGAAGGGAGGGGGAGGCAGAGGAAGTGTCCTACACAAACACCAAGGAGGCGGAGTAGATTGTTAGCTCTTGGGAAGTGGAAAATATATTGTAGTGAATTTTCTTAACAGCTCCGGTGGATGTGATGAAGTCTCTTATGCGTCGTCCTATAATACAATTATTGATACAAGAATTTTCCGCTTTCTATTTGTAGAATTTGATTAAAGGGATCCTGTCACCTCCAGAACGCTTCCTAAGCTACCAAAACATGTCTCCTAAAAGCATCCTGTGAAAGTGCATAAAAACGTTTTAATACTTACTCATTAGTGATTATAATTAGCAGGGACTATATTCTTTAGTCCTTAGGGCGGGCTGTTTTGCAGGCTCCAGGATCCACCCTCTCTCTGTCTGTGTGCTTTGCTTGTGCAGGCTTTACCCTCTCCACATCACAGCAGAACACAGAGAGAGAGAGGGTGGATCCTGGAGCCTGCAAAACAGTATGCCCTGGTGACTAAAGAATATAGCCCCTACTAATTATAATCACTAATTATTATTATTTATTTATAGAGCACCATTTATTCCATGTTCTGTACATGAGAAAGGGTTACATACAGACAAGTTACAAATATAATGAACAAAGTGACAGACTGATACAGAGGGGAGAGAGGACCCTGCCCTTGCGGGCTTACATTCTACAGGGCAAAGGGGAGGGAGACAGTAGGTTGGGTCTGCTCTGGTGGTGGTGGATTGCCAGGTCCGGTGGTGGTGGAGCGCCGGGTCCAGTGGTTTTGAGGCGGCACCGTGGTCATTGCAGGCTGTAGGCTGTTCTGAAGAGATGAGTTTTCAGGTTCCGCTCGAAGGTTCTGAGTGTAGGGAATAGTAAGACGTGATGGGGTGCTGAGTTCCAGAGGATGGGGGATGCTCGGGCGAAGTCTTGCAGGCGGTTAGATGAGGAACGTACAAGTGTGGAGGAAAGGAGGAGGTCTTTGGAGGATCGAAGATTATGAGTTGGATGATATCGGGAGATTAGTTAAGAGATGTATGGGGGGGACAGATTGTGGACGGCTTTGTAAGCCAATGTTAGTAGTTTGAATTGGATACGCTGGTGAATTGGGAGGCAGTGGAGGGATTTGCAGAGGGGAGAAGTGGAGGAGCAGTGAGGAGAGAGGTGGATTAGTCGGGCAGCAAAGTTAAGGACAGATTGGAGGGGTGCAAGAGTGTTAGGAGAGAGGCCACAGAGGAGGAGGTTGCAGTAGTCAAGGCGGGAGATGACTAATGAGTAAGTATTAAAACATTTTTCTCCACTTTCACAGGAAGCTTTTAGGAGACAAAAGGAGTGTGAGATTAGTGATGGGATGCTGCAGGGACAGGTTTTGGTAGCTTAGGAGGCGTTCTGGAGGTGACAGGATCCCTTTAATCACCTTTAAGTAAAGAGAAATCTATAATCTCCTCCCTCCATCGCTGGTTTTCACTTTCTCGTCATTTTCCCTCGTTCTTCTCTTCTGATCTGAGAGTCACCATTTCTCCGCTGTCGTCTCGTCTTCATCAGTCTTCAATCTTCGTCCTCGTTTTTCTTCTTTCAGAATCTTTCTCCTTCCTTACAGCTTCACTCCACAGTTTCTGTGCAGATGTCCCAGCGCTTCTGTCCATTCTTCTGTCCGTTCTTCTCCGCGTTCTCTCTCTCCTGTCCGTTCTCTCTCTCCTGTCCGTTCTCTCTTCTCCTGTCGTTCTCCTCTCTCCTGTCCCTCTCTCTCTCTCTCCTGTCCGTTCTCTCTCTCTCTCCTGTCCGTTCTCTCTCTCTCTCCTGTCCGTTCTCTCTCTCTCTCCTGTCCGTTCTCTCTCTCTCTCCTGTCCGTTCTCTCTCTCTCTCCTGTCCGTTCTCTCTCTCTCTCTCCTGTCCGTTCTCTCTCTCTCTCTCCTGTCCGTTCTCTCTCTCTCTCTCCTGTCCGTTCTCTCTCTCTCTCTCCTGTCCGTTCTCTCTCTCTCTCTCCTGTCCGTTCTCTCTCTCTCTCTCCTGTCCGTTCCTCTCTCTCTCTCCTGTCCGTTCTCTCTCTCTCTCTCTCCTTCGTCTCTCTCCTCTCCGTCTTCTCTCTCTCTCCTGTCCGTTCTCTCTCTCTCTCTCTCCTGTCCGTTCTCTCTCTCTCTCTCTCTTCCTGTCCGTTCTCTCTCTCTCTCTCTCCTGTCCGTTCTCTCTCTCTCTCTCTCCTGTCCGTTCTCTCTCTCTCTCTCTCCTGTCCGTTCTCTCTCTCTCTCTCTCCTCTCCTCTCTCTCTGCCCGTCTCTCTCCTGTCCGTTCTCCTCTCTCTCCTCTCTCCTTCCTTCTCTGTCCGTTCTCTCTCTCTCTCTCTCTCCTGTCCGTTTCTCTCTCTCTCCTCTCCTCTCTCTCTTCCTTTCTCGTTCTTCCCTCTCTCTCTCTCTCTCTCTCCCTGTCCGTTCTCTCTCTCTCTCTCTCTCTCTCTCCTGTCCGTTCTCTCTCTCTCTCTCTCTCTCTCTCCTGTCCGTTCTCTCTCTCTCTCTCCTGTCCGTTCTCTCTCTCTCTCTCTCCTGTCCGTTCTCTCCTGTCCGTTCTCTCTCTCTCCTGTCCGTTCTCTCTCTCTCTCTCCTGTCCGTTCTCTCTCTCTCTCTCTCCTGTCCGTTCTCTCTCTCTCTCTCTCCTGTCCGTTCTCTCTCTCTCTCTCTCTCCTGTCCGTTCTCTCTCTCTCTCTCTCCCTGTCCGTTCTCTCTCTCTCTCTCTCCTGTCCGTTCTCTCTCTCTCTCTCTCCTGTCCGTTCTCTCTCTCTCTCTCCTGTCCGTTCTCTCTCTCTCTCTCTCTCTCTCTCCTGTCCGTTCTCTCTCTCTCTCCTCTCCGCTCTCTTCTGTCTTTCGCTCCCTTCTTCTGTTGTGGATTATTACACAGGCAGATCTGGGGTGATTTATAGCTGATTTTCCCCCTGATCCGCTGTCGCTCGTCCGTCCCTCAGAATCGGTGCAGGCTCCATGTTGTATTTGGATGTTCGGCTTCTTCTTGGCTGACACTTGTGTGATCTTCCTTTTCATTCTCCTTCTTCCATAAAGTCCTGTATAAATGTCCACCCCGGAGCCTCCCTCAGACCATGTAACACGAGCCGCTGCCCTGACATAGAGATGGGGCAGATCGGCCATCAGTGTGACATGGAGGTTTCCAGCAGTTCCCCGGCCCCCAGTGTTCATCACTCGCTCTGCAGGAGGAGAAGCACAGAACTTTCCATACTGGAGGAGAAGGTCGGGTCACCGCGCCTCCTCTCTATAGAGGATAATGATTCTCCTCCAGGAGAGCGTCACTTCTGAGTACGGAGAGTTATAGGCCGTGCAATGCTCCCTGGGAAATAACATATGCAAATACCCTCTTCCTATAAGCAGAGAATGGGCCTCCAGCGCCACCTATAGGACGCAGCAATCCTAGGAATCAATAACAGGGTTTCAATCCTATCCAAGAAAGCGATGGATAGAAACGTTTCTCCAGGTCCTCGGCGGTCCCATCCCTGGTGGAGACGATACTTGGAGAAGTTGTGTTTGTTTCTCCTTCATCTGATGGACGAGGTCTTCTCTCTCCTCTCCTCAGGGTCCTCATCCTCCGAGTGCAGAGCAGAGAGTGTTAGGCTTTGTCCTCGCTGATTATCACTTCATACATGAGGTCAGGGCCGGTTTTAGACCAAGTGGGGCCCTGGGCGAGATTGAGAGTAGTGGGGCCCCAACTGTTTGTGGTGCCCGATGCGGTCAAAAAATTTGCCGCCCCTTTGGTCGTATTACAGTAGTTATATTCTTGTACATAGGGGCAGTATTATAGTAGTTATATTCTTGTATATAGGAGCAGTATTATAGTAGTTATATTCTTGTACATAGGGGCAGTATTATAGTAGTTATATTCTTGTATATAGGAGCAGTATTATAGTAGTTATATTCTTGTATATAGGGGCAGTATTATAGTAGTTATATTCTTGTATATAGGAGCAGTATTATAGTAGTTATATTCTTGTATATAGGAGCAGTATTATAGTAGTTATATTCTTGTATATAGGGGAAGTATTATAGAAGTTATATTCTTGTATATAGGGGCAGTATTATAGAAGTTATATTCTTGTATATAGGGGCAGTATTATAGTAGTTATATTCTTGTATATAGGGGCAGTATTATAGTAGTTATATTCTTGTATATAGGAGCAGTATTATAGTAGTTATATTTTGTATATAGGGGCAGTATTATAGTAGTTATATTCTTGTATATAGGAGCAGTATTATAGTAGTTATATTCTTGTACATAGGAGCAGTATTATAGTAGTTATATTCTTGTATATAGGAGCAGTATTATAGTAGTTATATTCTTGTATATAGGGGCAGTATTATAGTAGTTATATTCTTGTACATAGAAGCAGTATTATAGTAGTTATATTCTTGTATATAGGGGCAGTATTATAGTAGTTATATTCTTGTATATAGGAGCAGTATTATAGTAGTTATATTCTTGTATATAGGGGCAGTATTATAGTAGTTATATTCTTGTATATAGGAGCAGTATTATAGTAGTTATATTCTTGTATATAGGAGCAGTATTATAGTAGTTATATTCTTGTATATAGGGGAAGTATTATAGAAGTTATATTCTTGTATATAGGGGCAGTATTATAGAAGTTATATTCTTGTATATAGGGGCAGTATTATAGTAGTTATATTCTTGTACATAGGGGCAGTATTATAGTAGTTATATTCTTGTATATACAGTTAGGGCCAGAAATATTTGGACAGTGACACAAGTTTTGTTATTTTAGCTGTTTACAAAAACATGTTCAGAAATACAAACATATATATAATATGGGCTGAAAGTGCACACTCCCAGCTGCAATATGAGAGTTTCCACATCCAAATCGGAGAAAGGGTTTAGGAATCATAGCTCTGTAATGCATAGCCTCCTCTTTTTCAAGGGACCAAAAGTAATTGGACAATGGGCTCTTAGGGATGCAATTAACTCTGAAGGCGTCTCCCTCGTTAACCTGTAATCAATGAAGTAGTTAAAAGGTCAGGGGTGGATTCCAGGTGTGTGGTTTTGCATTTGGAAGCTGTTGCTGTGACCAGACAACATGCGGTCAAAGGAACTCTCAATTGAGGTGAAGCAGAACATCCTGAGGCTGAAAAAAAAGAAAAAAATCCATCAGAGAGCTAGCAGACATGCTTGGGGTAGCAAAATCAACAGTTGGGTATATTCTGAGAAAAAAAGGAATTGACTGGTGAGCTTGGGAACTCTAAAAGGCCTGGGCGTCCACGGATGACAACAGTGGTGGATGATCGCCGCATACTTTATTTGGTGAAGAAGAACCCGTTCACAACATCAACTGAAGTCCAGAACACTCTCAGTGAAGTAGGTGTATCTGTCTCTAAGTCAACAGTAAAGAGAAGACTCCATGACAGTAAATACAAAGGGTTCACATCTAGATGCAAACCATTCATCAATTCCAAAAATAGACAGGCCAGAGTTAAATTTGCTGAAAAAACACCTCAAGAAGCCAGCTCAGTTCTGGAAAAGTATTCTATGGACAGATGAGACACAGATCAACCTGTACCAGAATGATGGGAAGAAAAAAGTTTGGAGAAGAAAGGGAACGGCACATGATCCAAGGCACACCACATCCTCTGTAAAACATGGTGGAGGCAACGTGATGGCATGGGCATGCATGGCGTTCAATGGCACTGGGTCACTTGTGTTTATTGATGACATAACAGCAGACAAGAGTAGCCGGATGAATTCTGAAGTGTACCAGGATATACTTTCAGCCCAGATTCCAAATGCTGCAAAGTTGATTGGACGGCGCTTCATAGTACAGATGGACAATGACCCCAAGCATACAGCCAAAGCTACCCAGGAGTTCATGAGTGCAAAAAAGTGGAACATTCTGCAATGGCCAAGTCAATCACCAGATCTTAACCCAATTGAGCCGCATTTCACTTGCTCAAATCCAGACTTAAGACGGAAAGACCCACAAACAAGCAAGACCTGAAGGCTGCGGCTGTAAAGGCCTGGCAAAGCATTAAGAAGGAGGAAACCCAGCGTTTGGTGATGTCCATGGGTTCCAGACTTAAGGCAGTGATTGCCTCCAAAGGATTCGCAACAAAATATTGAAAATAAAAATATTTTGTTTGGGTTATGTTTATTTGTCCAATTACTTTTGACCTCCTAAAAATGTGGAGTGTTTGTAAAGAAATGTGTACAATTCCTACATTTTCTATCAGATATTTTTGTTCAACCCTTCAAATTAAACGTTACAATCTGCACTTGAATTCTGTTGTAGAGGTTTCATTTCAAGTCCAATGTGGTGGCATGCAGAGCCCAACTCGCCAAAATTGTGTAACTGTCCAAATATTTCTGGCCCTAACTGTAGGAGCAGTATTATAGTAGTTATATTCTTGTATATAGGAGCAGTATTATAGTAGTTATATTCTTGTACATAGGAGCAGTATTATAGTAGTTATATTCTTGTATATAGGAGCATTATTATAGTAGTTATATTCTTGTATATAGGGGCAGTATTATAGTAGTTATATTCTTGTACATAGGAGCAGTATTATAGTAGTTATATTCTTGTATATAGGAGCAGTATTATAGTAGTTATATTCTTGTACATAGGAGCAGTATTATAGTAGTTATATTCTTGTATATAGGAGCATTATTATAGTAGTTATATTCTTGTATATAGGGGCAGTATTATAGTAGTTATATTCTTGTATATAGGGGCAGTATTATAGTAGTTATATTCTTGTATATAGGGGCAGTATTATAGTAGTTATATTCTTGTATATAGGGGCAGTATTATAGTAGTTATATTCTTGTATATAGGGGCAGTATTATAGTAGTTATATTCTTGTATATAGGGGCAGTATTATAGTAGTTATATTCTTGTATATAGGAGCAGTATCATAGTAGTTATATTCTTGTATATAGGGGCAGTATTATAGTAGTTATATTCTTGTACATAGGGGCAGTATTATAGTAGTTATATTCTTGTATATAGGGGCAGTATTATAGTAGTTATATTCTTGTACATAGAAGCAGTATTATAGTAGTTATATTCTTGTATATAGGGGGCAGTATTATAGTAGTTATATTCTTGTATATAGGGGGCAGTATTATAGTAGTTATATTCTTGTATATAGGGGCAGTATTATAGTAGTTATATTCTTGTACATAGGAGCAGTATTATAGTAGTTATATTCTTGTACATAGGAGCAGTATTATAGTAGTTATATTCTTGTATATAGGGGCAGTATTATAGTAGTTATATTCTTGTATATAGGGGCAGTATTATAGTAGTTATATTCTTGTATATAGGAGCAGTATCATAGTAGTTATATTCTTGTATATAGGAGCAGTATCATAGTAGTTATATTCTTGTATATGGGGCAGTATTATAGTAGTTATATTCTTGTACATAGGGGCAGTATTATAGTAGTTATATTCTTGTATATAGGGGCAGTATTATAGTAGTTATATTCTTGTACATAGAGGCAGTATTATAGTAGTTATATTCTTGTACATAGGAGCAGTATTATAGTAGTTATATTCTTGTACATAGGGGCAGTCGAGTATAGTAGTTATATTCTTGTATACAGGAGTCCTATATACAAGAATATAACTACTATACTAAAACACAAAGAGAAGGGGCACAATTGGGGGTAAGTATTGGGCCAAATGGCCACTCACCTATTGGGGTTGTCACTGTGCACCGCCACCTCTGCACAACCCCAGTGTATGGCAACAAGCAGGACTCAAGGAGGACCCGGGGCAGGAGCAATTTTCGCCGACAGAGGTGTCTTCCCTTACGTCTTCCGCCCGGGTAGCGGTCACGTGTTGCGATCACGTGACTCGGGATCTCCTTAAAGGAAAAAGACAAAGAAAGCGTGTATATATGGACTGGGATCATAGCCAAATTTCAGATTAAATATCAAATTTTATCAGTGCAATACTATATACAGTGCCCTATATAGAATATAGCACCTCCATATACAATACACAGCTCTCCCATATGCTATATATAGCACCCACATACTATATACAGCACCCACACATACTACACAGCAACACCATATACTATACAGCACCCCCTTTATACATGTCAGCATCCCCCATATACTATATACAGCCCCCATACATGACAGCACCCCCTATTAACTATATACAGCACACCATATACAGCACCCCCATATACAGCACCCCCACCATACTTGACAGCACACCCATATAATATATACAGCCTGAGCCCCCATATACATGTCAGCACCTGGCCCATATACAACATACAGCAGCATCCCCCATATACATGACAGCTGAGCACCCATGTACAACATACAGCACCCCATAAACAATATACAGAACTAATATATATAAACTACAGCCCCCCAAATACTATTTACAGCACGTCAGCACCCTCAGTATACTATAGGCCAGCAGCATGCCCCACATACATGACACACAGAGCATCCCCATATGATATGACATACGTGACACACACACACACACACACATACATACACACAGCATCCTATACAGGCAGAATTTATCTACATGATGGTCAGCAGCACCCTCAATATAGTATATACAGGCCAGCAGCACGCCCCACATACATGACACACACATACACACACACACGCACAGCATCCTATAATATACAGGCAGCCCCAGTGGTGGTATACAGGCAGCCCCAGTGGTGGTATACAGGGCCCCAGTGGTGGTGGTATACAGGGCCCCAGTGGTGGTGGTATACAGGGCCCCAGTGGTGGTGTATACAGGGCCCCTCCCCCCCTGCACACCTGTAAAGGAATACAGATCATGATGCATCATTATACTTACTTATCCCTGCCGGATGCCGCTGTCGCCGCTCTGCACCGCGCTCCGGCTTCTTCCTGCTTCCTCCTCTGTCTGGTGCACAGGCAACGTGACGCCACCCGCCTGCGGCTGCGCCCGGCGCCGGTCACCAGGAAGAAGCCGGAGCGCGGTGCAGAGCGCTGCAAGCCCCGCCTATAATCCGGCCCTGGGGGCCCTCTGAAACTTGCGGGCCATAGGCAAATGCCCAGGCTGCCCCCCCCCTAATGCCGGCCCTGCATGAGGTCCACAATGTGCTGGGACCTCGGTGCCGGTAGTGAGGAGCACAACTATGGACTTTACTCCCTGATACATAAACAGTTTCTGGTTTTCAGAGAAGTGTCTCCTATATAGACAGATCCACGGCCGGTCATGTATTCAGTCTCTGTGTCTCCACAGATGGATCCAGGAGGAGAAATCCCCCAGAGAGATGTCCCCGTCCTCTGTATCCCCCAGAGAGATGTCCCCGTCCTCTGTATCCCCAGGACTGTCCAGAGGAGGATCACAATGTCCCGGAGAGTCACCAGGTAGATGGGGCTGAAGTCTCCACAACATCTGACCATAAAGTGATTGGACCGGAGCTCGCTTTACATTTCTCTTTTTAGGGTGAAGATCTGATGGATATTAAGGTTGAGGTTATACATGGAGCACAAGAGGCGATCGCACTATGGACCGATCCGCAGGGTAAGGAGGGGACTGTCATGTCTGTTCTGTGGTCACCTACTACTACTCCCATCATCTCATCACATGACACAATCTATTCCATCACTGTGTGTGTCCTACAGATGAAAGAAATCTCCCAGAGAGATGTCCCCGTCCTCTGTATCCCCCAGAGAGATGTCCCCGTCCTCTGTATCCCCCAGAGAGATGTCCCCGTCCTCTGTATCCCCAGGACTGTCCAGAGGAGGATCACAATGTCCCGGAGAGTCACCAGGTAGATGGGGCTGAGCCCTGTATCTATATGGAGGGTTGGGGGCTTTCCTGCTCCTGCCGTCATAGAGGTCATAGATTTTGGGGGTCTCTTATATTGCACTGATTGTTACATCTGATCTATCAGGGGGAAGATCCGACTAATATTAAAGTGGAGGATGAGACAGGAGAAGTGATGACGAGGGGGGATCAGCCGTGTGTGAGTGACGGGAAGGAGGAGAGTCCAGATGTTACCACAGGTATGAAACGATGGCGGGCGGGTGATGATGGCGGGTGATGATGGCGGGCGGGTGATGATGATGGCGGGAGGGCGATGATGGCGGGCGGGTGACGATGACTGGTATGGGATGATAGCGGGTGATGATGACCATTGTGTGATATCACGTGACCTGGAGGGTCCTCATTAGGGGGTGATATGTGCAAAATAGGGCAGATTTTAAAATAAGTTATATTATCCCAAACAATGATGCCTCCATTATTATAAGAGCACATTGTGATGTTGGGACGCCCCTTTAGAAGAATCTTCACTCTCGGTCTTTACAGACAAACAAAATGTCGTGTAGAAATCGTCCATCCGAGTCTCTAATGTGAATAAATACAGAGAATCCCACAGAAGGCTCCTAGTGATGTGCAGAAAATGTTTTCAATTTTTTTCCCCAATAAATAGGAATAAATTATTTTTTGATAAATATTGTTCGGCCAATGAAAAAGAACTGCTTCACTGATGCTCGATTGTTCCTTCTACATTTATGAATAATATAACTGTGTGTTCCCATTCTCCAGGCAGAAGAGTGTGTCCCCGCACTGTCACTCTCAGCACTGATTGGACAATGTAGGGGAACACGACTTTGGCAAAGGGAATGGCAACGCCCAGTTGTCAGTGTTCTCTTACATTTATAGGTGGAATAGCAGAGGAGCTTCACAGATTAGAGAGAAATAAGATTGACTCCTAAAATTTGAGGATGAAAAACATACAGAGGACAGCAGTGTGAGCAGCCTCTCCTTACCTCAGCACCACTGGTATCTCCAGAATTAGATCATTTAGATATGGTAGACAGCAGTGTGAGCAGCCTCGTCATACCTCAGCACCTCTGATATTATATCAGATAGAAAGGGAGGACTGCAGTGTAAGTAGCCTCCTTTTACCTCTGAACCCCTTGTATTTCCAGTATTATATCAGATAGACAGAGAGGACTGCTGTGTCAGCAGTATCTTCTTACCTCTGAACCCCTTATATCTCCACTATAAAATAAGATACACTTAGGGGACAGCAGTGTGAGCAGCCTCTTCTTATCTCTTCACTCCTGTTATCTCCAGTATCAGATCAGCATATTTACATTCTATATATGATGGGAGGCAGATGAGTTTATTACTACACATGGTAACATGCATCTTCCAGTTCACTTATAGGACAGGTTTGTGTCCTTATATTATCACAGCCATCTTGTAACTATAGAGCAAATGTGATTTGTGAATTGAAATTATTTCCAATTTATTTTTCGGACTACAACATCCTCCTTACCATAAGACGCTCCCTAGATTTACACAGCTGAAAGTAGGAAAGATATTTTTCCTATATTTTTAGTCTTCCCTGGTGGTGTAGACGGGTCATTAGCGCTAATTCTAATGTAATGGAGGAGAATAGGAAAGTAATAAATATTGTTAGTGATTCTCTGCAGGGTGTGACGTCAGCACTGCAGATAATAACACAAAATAATAGACCTCTGCTGTCCGAGATCAGGGGCCGTGGTCTGCACCATGCTGTTGGTATAATCCTGCCCCCTGATAACAGGGAATGTGGTCTGCTCCATGTTGTTGGTATAATCCAGCCTCTGATAACAGGGGACGTGGTCTGCTCCATGCTGTTGGTATAATCCTGCCTCCTGATAACAGGGAATGTGGTCTGCACCATGCTGTTGGTATAAACCAGCACCTGATAACATGGAGCGTGGTCTGCTCAATACTGTTAGTATAAAACAGTACCCTGATAACAAGGGTGTGGTCTGCTCCATGCTGTTGGTATAATATAGCCCCCTGATAACAGGGGTCATGGTGTGTTCCATGCTGTTGGCATAACATAGTAACATAGTTTTTAAGGTTGAAGGAAGACTTTAAGTCCATCTAGTTCAACCCATAGCCTAACATGTTGATCCAGAGGAAGGCAAAAAAAACCCATGTGGCAACACTAAGCTCCACATTGGGGGAAAAATTCCTTCCTGACTCCAGATACGGCAATCAGACTAGATCCCTGGATCAACGCCCTATCAAAGGAATTAGTATATATAACCGGTAATATTATAATTTTCAAGAAAGGCATCCAGGCTCTTCTTAAATGTTAGCAGTGACTCCGTCATTACACCATCATGTGGCAGAGAGTTCCATAGTCTCACTGCTCTTACAGTAAAGAATCCGCGTCTGTTATTATGATTAAATCTTCTTTCCTCCAGACATAGAGGATGCCCCCTTGTCCCCGTCTCTGTAGAGGACGCCCCCTTGTCCCCGTCTCTGTAGAGGACGCCCCCTTGTCCCCGTCTCTGTAGAGGACGCCCCCTTGTCCCCGTCTCTGTAGAGGACGCCCCCTTGTCCCCGTCTCTGTAGAGGACGCCCCCTTGTCCCAGTCTCTGTAGAGGACACCCCCTTGTCCCCGTCTCAGGCCTAAGAGTAAACAGATCATTAGAAAGGTCTCTGTACTGTCCCCTCATATATTTATACATTATTATAAGATCACCCCTAAGCCTTCGTTTTTCCAAGCTAAATAACCCCAAGTTTAATAACCTGTCTTGGTATTGCAGACCCCTCAGTCCTCTAATAACCTGTCTTGGTATTGCAGACCCCTCAGTCCTCTAATAACCTGTCTTGGTATTGCAGACCCCTCAGTCCTCTAATAACCTGTCTTGGTATTGCAGACCCCTCAGTCCTCTAATAACCTGTCTTGGTATTGCAGACTCCCCAGTCCTCTAATAGCCTTGGTCTCTCTTCTCTGGACCTGCTCTAGTTCAGCTATGTCTTTCTTATACACCGGAGACCAGAATTGTACACAGTATTCTAAGTGTGGTCGCACTAGTGACTTGTATAGAGGTAAAATTATGTTCTCCTCATGAGCATCTATGCCTCTTTTAATGCATCCCATTATTTTATTTGCCTTTGCAGCAGCTGCCTGACACTGGCCACTAAATGTGAGTTTGTCATCTACCCATACACCCAGGTCTTTTTCAGTGACAGTTTTGCCCAGTGTTTTACAATTAAGCACATAATTATACCTTTTGTTTCCTCTGCCCAAGTGCATGACTTTACATTTATCCCCATTAAAGCTCATTTGCCATTTAGCAGCCCAAGCTTCTAGTTTACATAAATCCTCCTGTAATATAAAATTGTCCTCCTCTGTATTGATTACCCTGCAGAGTTTAGTGTCATCTGCAAATATTGAGATTTTACTCTGTATGCCCCCTGGCTTTAAATGGCCTTTCCTCATCTCTGTCAGATGGCGTTAATAGTTAGTTTACTCTTGGTCATTGAGCTGACAAGACGTCTTTCTGCTGTGCTGAAGTCTCTCCTGGAGTTCTAATTCCTTGGGAGTAGCTGTGATCCCCGACCCGTGGGTGGAGGTAGGGGCCCTCAGCCTAGGGATAATCAGGAGCTTAGGGTAAAAGGGTGGCGGCTTGGACCTCCTCACCATCACAGATACCTCCGAGATCAGAGCGAGCGAGGGACCCCAGCATCAGGTCAGATTAGGCTCCCCTACCCCACTATGCCCATCACACCATCTAGTTACCTGATTCCCTCACCTCCCACGCCTGACATGTACATTGTAGTGCCTGTACATTGCATTGCCCTGTACATTGTAGTGCCTTGTACATTGTAGTGCCTTGTACATTGTAGTGCCCAGTACATTGTAGTGCCCAGTACATTGTAGTGCCCTGTACATTGTGCCCAGCTCCTGCATCTGGAGATACACACTCTGTACATTAAGTGAGCTTCCTCACTACAAAACATGTGGATGATAAATGTGATTAGGGCACACTGTGGGGCTCAGAAGGGAGGGGGCATTTAGATTTGAGAGTGTAGAGTTCTCTGGATTTATTTTGGAGTTTTTGTGCTACCAGTAACGTGAAATCCACAATATTTTCATTGACAGATGACGAACTTGAGCGGAGAATTGTTTTTGTGTTGAGTTGATTTGAGTTGAAGCTTTTACTGAGAACATATTACATAAAAGTTTGGATCACATTTATCCTGGGCTCTATATTGAGCACTTACATCGGTGTTTCCATCTAAATGATGTGATTCAGATGACACCTCCAGTGGGTCTATTCACTATAATGAGGCAGCAGAGTTACTCTGGACTCCGTCTGGCCTTTGCTCAGTGATGTCCACGAAACTGTGGCCAACCACACTTATTTGCACCACTGGAAAGACAGACTCTGCCGGATCATAGGACAGACTGAGTCCAAGGTGAATCCCTCTGCATCATTATAGTGAATCTACCATCAGGGGTGTGAGGATCTGAAGTTGTGGGTTGTAATAATCACCGAGGCAGGGTAACGATGCAGCACGTTATATTTGTATCCGTACATGGTATTACTGTAACTCCAGGTAGATGGCCACATGGCAATACCCATTACACAAGATCAGAAACCAGCTGGCAATATAGTCCTTATGTTCCTCCAGACTATGGATATCACGACCATAGCACATGTATCCAGCTCCACAATAAACCTTAGTATAGATCCTCAAATCCTGACAGTAGATATCACAACCAAAGTGCATGTATCTAACTCCCAACTCTATAGACCATCCATAGGCTCAGGACCTCAACACAGATTCTTTTACTTCCAATCCATTGTACTAATTACCTCCCCCCAAGCATGTGTCTTCTTCTTTTCTGCCCTTTCTTGGTATCGGCCTCCTAGAGATCAGCACACCCAACCCCTTTACCCATCAGGTACATTCAATTCCAAAAGTAAAAGAAGTTCAATGAAGTCTCCGTCCAGTCTGCACAGGTGTGTACCCAGGAGACCCCCTGCAGGGAGGAACAATGACTCACAACCCCCCACCAGATTCAGGACATTGAATGGTAATATAGTCCTGATTACACTGGAGTCCAGGGACCAACTAGGATGACACATTGTTACCACTCCTTCCCCTTTTGTACCTTTAACTGACAAGCCTACAAATCTCCAATAAAACACAGTAATAATATCAATGTAACCAGCGCTCCGTGCTGTAAAATGTCCGCTAGTCATCAGTCTGACCGGCTCCGGACGTAACTATACATCAAGTTTATTGGAACCTCTTCCTGATCATGACATACAGTTACATCATGTGTTGTGAAGGGGATAAAGGGAGCCTGAAATTAGGATTTACACCCTTAATGTATCTTGGGTGATTTTTTCAGTCTCCTAAAGTTTCCTATCTTGCCCTTAGGTATGGTGAGGACATGATCACTGTGGCTGGAGCTCCACTGCTCCTGGATGTAGAGCCTCCTCTGTGACTAGTCAATCTCATTGTCATACGATACTGAAATATGAAAACTCTATTTTTAATTGCATGAACACTTTCCTACACTAAGGGCATAATAGGAAGCTGCTACGAGGGTGAAATGGCACTGGTGGTACATTAAGGGGGTAAATCCTGGTGTCAGGTTCCATTTAAGAACTATCCACATGGGCAAGATACCAAACTAAGGAAATTAAAGATTTATATTTTTATTGAAACGATCTTGTTAAGTAATGCATATACATGTTAATAAACTGTTGATTTACAGTCTGATCTATGCCATCCCTGAATTGTGCCCATGTCACCAGTGTATAAGTGTTACTCACTTTACCCATCATTGTGTTAATGTTATGACATGTAATTGTCTTCCTTATTACAGACTTTCACTGACTAGAGTCTTCATTCTGAGCTCCATAACATAAATGTAGAAATCTCTGTTGTATCGTAGAATAAAATCACATCCAATCTATCTTTCATCCTTATAGGAAATCCTTGTGAGGATAACAGTTTATCACTAAATTGTAAAGAAGAAGAGATCAGGAAGCCATCTAATGGAGAAAACCTCATTACCCTTCAATTACTTCCTGGTATTCACAGTACTTCACTATCATATAATCCCCCTAATCATGGGGAGCCCTCTCCTGAGCAATCTCAGATCATTACCACAATTCCAGGTGACGAAGTGGAGACAAGATTTCAGTGTGACGAGCAACTTACTAAAAGCTCAGATTCTTCTACACAAAGAAAAGACAAAGGAGAGAAGCCGTACTCATGTTCTGAATGTGGAAAGGCTTTCACATATAAGTCAGAGCTTGTTAGACATGAGAGAATTCACACAGGAGAGAAGCCGTACTCCTGTTCTGAATGCGGGAAGGCCTTCACATATAAGTCAATTCTTGTTAGACATGAAAGAAGTCACACAGGAGAGAAGCCGTACTCCTGTTCTGAATGTGGGAAGACCTTCACATATAAGTCACAGCTTGTTATACATGAGAGAAGTCACACAGGAGGAAAGCCGTACTCCTGTTCTGAATGTGGGAAGACCTTCACATATAAGTCACAGCTTGTTATACATGAGAGAAGTCACACAGGAGGGAAGCCGTACTCCTGTTCTGAATGTGGGAAATGTTTTACAAATAAACCAAAATTTGTTATACATGTGAGAGTTCACACAGGAGAGAAGCCGTATTCATGTTCAGAATGTGGGAAATATTTTATGCACAAATCAAATCTTGTGAGACACAAAAGAATTCACACAGGAGAGAAGCCATATTCATGCGCAGAATGTGGGAAATGCTTTACAGATAAATCACATCTTGTGACACACGAGAGAATTCACACAGAGAGAAGCCGTATTCATGTTCAGAATGTGGGAAATCTTTTATGCACAAATCAAATCTTGTGACACACAAGAGAATTCACACAGGAGAGAAGCCGTATTCATGCGCAGAATGTGGGAAATGCTTTACAGATAAATCACATGTTGTGAAACATAGGAGAATTCACACAGGAGAGAAGCCGTATTCATGTTCTGAATGTGGGAAATGTTTTACAAATAAATCAAATCTTGTAAAACATGAGAAAATTCATGCAGAAAAGAAATTGTAATTATGTTCAATATGTTTTAAAGATTTGAATAAACAATTCTTAGTATAAATGAGTACACCCCCTTTGAAAAGTAAGATTTTAATTCATCTCTCACTGAACACAAGAACAATTTACAAAATGTTGAATACACTGAGTTTCATAGAACATTTTGTTAACCAATAACATGACAGAAAGGTTAATAATCGTCATTACAGAAGCTTCAGGTTTACTCAAATTAGAGGAAGCAAAACGAGAGGGTAGAACAGACTTACAATATATCATGTGATCATACATTTCTATTACATTATTCATGACATTATAACAGACAGATCACATTGTGGTTAATTCTGCGGCAGCACACTGGTTATACAATGATGCTATATTACACTGCACTACTTTATGTGACCTGTATAATGTCAGTATTACATTATATCTGTAAATACCGAACAGCTTTATGGAGATGCCGATATTTTGAATCCAGAAACAAATGGCAATGAATGTCACTGAGTGAAAATTTCAAATCTGCCATTTTAGTGCCCAGTACATTGTAGTGACCTGTACATTACAGTGCCCTGTACTGTTACGTGCTTAGATTGCACTGACATTACTGGTTGCTGCTGTGTGTGTTTTCCTTTAAGAGCTGCATGAGGTATAGATGTGAAGGTCTTGATCCTGACTTTCCTCCTGTGTTGTGCTCCTGAGCTGCACTCACTATTATGTTCAACTGCTCATTGAAAGTTTGATGTGTGAATCACCTGGAAACCCCTCCCCCTGGCTTTAAATAGCCTTCCCTCATCTCTGTCAGATGGCGTTAATAGTTAGTTTACTCTTGGTCATTGAGCTGACAAGACGTCTTGCTGCTGTGCTGAAGTCTCTCCTGGAGTTCTATTTCCTTGGGAGTAGCTGTGATCCCCGACCCAAGGGTGGAGGGGCCCTCAGCCTAGGGAAAATCAAGAGCTTAGAGTAAAAGGGTGGCGGCGGGTTGAACCTCCTCACCATCAGTGGTACCTCCGAGATCAGAGCGAGCGAGGGACCCCAGCATCAGGGTCAGATTAGGCTCCCCTGACCCACTATGCCCATCACACCATCTAGTTACCTGATTCCCTCACCTCCCACGCATGACATGTACATTGTAATGCCTGTACATTGTAATGCCTGTACATTGTAGTGCCTGTACATTGCATTGCCCTGTACATTATAGTGCCTTGTACATTATAGTGCCTTGTACGTTATAGTGCCTTGTACGTTATAGTGCCCAGTACATTGTAGTGCCCAGTACATTGCAGTGCCTATACATTATAGTGCCTGTACATTGTGCTCAGCTCTTGCATCTGGAGATACACACTCTGTATGTTAAGTGGGCTTCCTCACTACAAAACATGTGGATGATAAATGTGATTTAGGCACACTGTGGGGCGCAGAAGGGAGGGGGCATTTAGATTTGGGAGTGTAGAGTTCTCTGGACTTATTTTGGAGGGAGCTGTAGAGCTTTTCCAGAGCCTTTGTGCTACCAGTAACGTGAAAATCCACAATATTTTCATTGATAGATGACGAACTTGAGCGGAGAATTGTTTTTGTGTTGTGTTGATTGAGTTGAAGCTTTTACTGGGAACATTTTACATAAAAGTTTGGCTCACATTTATCCTGGGCTCTATATTGAGCACTTACATCAGCATTTCCATCCTAATGACGTGATTCAGATGACGCCTCCAATGGGTCCATTCAGTATAATGAGACAGCAGAGTTACTCTGGACTCCGTTTGGCCTTTGCTCAGTGATGTCCTTTTCAGAAGAGCTTGAAACTGTGGCCAACCACACTTATTTGCACCACTGAAAAGACAGATACTGACGGATCATAGGACAGACTGAGCCAAAGGTGAATCCCTCTGCATCATAGTGAATCTACCATCAGGGGTGTGAGGATCTGAATTGTGTGTTGTAATAATCACTGAGGCAGGATAACGATGCAACACGTTATATTTGTATCCGTACATGGTATTACTGTAACTCCAGGTAGATGGCCACATGGCAATACCCATTACACAAGATCAGAAACCAGCTGGCAATATAGTCCTTATGTTCCTCCAGACTATGGATATCGCGACCATAGCACATGTATCCAGCTCCACAATAAACCTTAGGATAGATCCTCAAATCCTGACAGTAGATATCACAACCAAAGCGCATGTATCTAACTCCAAACTCTATAGACCATCCATAAGCTCAGGACCTCAACACAGATTCTTTTACTTCCAATCCATAGTACTAATTACCTCCCCCCAAGCATGTGTCTTCTTCTTTTCTGCCCTTTCTTGGTATCGGCCTCCTAGAGATCAGCACACCCCAACCCCTTTAACCATCAGGTACATTCAATTCCAAAAGTAAAAGAAGTTCAATGAAGTCTCCGTCCAGTCTGCACAGGTGTGTACCCAGGAGACCCCCTGCAGGGAGGAACAATGACTCACAACCCCCCACCAGATTCAGGACATTGAATGGTAATATAGTCCTCATTACACTGGAGTCCAGGGGCCAACTAGGATGACACATTGTTACCACTCCTTCCCCTTTTGTACCTTAAACTCACAAGCCAGCAAATCTCCAATAAAACACAGTAATAATATCAATGTAACCAGCGCTCCGTGCTGTAAAATGTCCGCTAGTCATCAGTCCATGGCCGGCTCCGGACGTAACTATACATCATGTTTATTGGAACCTCTTCCTGATCATGACATACAGTTACATCATGTGTTGTGAAGGGGATAAAGGAAGCCTGAAATTAGGATGTACACCCTTAATGTATCTTGGGTGCTTTTTCAGTCTCCTTCTTAAGTTTCCTATCCTTCCCTTAGGTATGGTGAGGACATGATCACTGTGGCTGGAGCTCCACTGCTCCTGGATGTAGGGCCTCCTCTGTGACTAGTCAATCTCATTGTCATACGATACTGAAATATGAAAACTCTATTTTTAATTGCATGAACACTTTCCTACACTAAGGGCATAATAGGAAGCTGCTACGAGGGTGAAATGGCACTGGTGGTACATTAAGGGGGTAAATCCTGGTGTCAGGTTCCATTTAAGAACTATCCACATGGGCAAGATACCAAACTAAGGAAATTAAAGATTTATATTTTTATTGAAACGATCTTGTTAAGTAATGCATATACATGTTAATAAACTGTTGATTTACAGTCTGATCTATGCCATCCCTGAATTGTGCCCATGTCACCAGTGTATAAGTGTTACTCACTTTACCCATCATTGTGTTAATGTTATGACATGTAATTGTCTTCCTTATTACAGACTTTCACTGACTAGAGTCTTCATTCTGAGCTCCAGAACATAAATGTAGAAATCTCTGTTGTATCGTAGAATAAAATCACATCCAATCTATCTTTCCTCCTTATAGGAAATCCTTGTGAGGATAACAGTTTATCACTAAATTGTAAAGAAGAAGAGATCAGGAAGCCATCTAATGGAGGAAACCTCTTTGCTCTTCACTTAGATCCTGGTATTCCCAGTACTTCACTATCATATAACCCCCCTAATCATGGGGAGCCCTCTCCTGAGCAATCTCAGATCGTTACCACAATTCCAGGTGACGAAGTGGAGACAAGATTTCAGTGTGACGAGCAACTTACTAAAAGCTCAGATTCTTCTACACAAAGAAAAGACAAAGGAGTGAAGCCGTACTCATGTTCTGAATGCGGAAAGGCTTTCTCATATAAGTCACAGCTTGTTAAACATGAAAGAAGTCACAAAGGAAAGAACCCGTACTCCTGTTCAGAATGTGGGAAGATCTTCATATATAAATCAAAGCTTGTAATACATGAGAGACGTCACACAGGACAGAACCCGTATTCCTGTTCTGAATGTGGGAAGACTTTCGCATATAAGTCCGAGCTTGTTATACACGAGAGAATTCACACAGGAGAAAAGCGGTACTCTTGTTCTGAATGTGGGAAATGTTTTACAAATAAACCGAAATTTGTTATACATGTGAGAATTCACACAGGAGAGAAGCGGTATTCATGTTCAGAATGTGGGAAATCTTTTATATATAAATCACATCTTGTGACACACGAGAGAAGTCACACAGGAGGGGGGTGTGGCTTGGAAGCTCATGGCACCGGCCGCATTTCTGTAAGCTCCTGCACCCATTCTACAGACAAGCGGCACAGAACGAGAGGATCACCTCATAATCTACAGCGTCCCTGCATCCTTCCCTGTCAGTGTGGGGATGGCGAAGAGCCAGCCAAGGAAGCGAGGTGAGCCCTCCAGGGTCACAGATTTCTTCCCTCCTGAAAGGCCCCTTGCAGCTGCAGCTTCTAACATAGAGCTGTCTCCCTCTCGCCCTGCACCCTCCTCCCACTCTGCTGGGACTTCTCGTGCTGCTGGGAGCTCTGGGGACCGTGCTGCCTCAGGCAGTGGAGAGGCCCTGGTCACTCAGGGCTTCCTTAAGGAGATGCTGGCTTCGCTGCATGCCTCGCTTCAAGAGGACATGAGGCTCATGTTGAGGGAGTTTAAAGAGGAGCTCACGTCCCTGGGGGAGAGGACACACCACATAGAGGGCAAGATGGCGGAATACGCCACAGCCCATAACGAGCTAGCGGAGGATTATTCTCAGATGGCAGGTGATGTTAAACTCCTGAAACTAAAGATATGGGACTTAGAGGACAAAAGTCAGTTGCATAATCTCAAGCTTTGTGGATTTCCAGAGGCTGGTGAAGAAGAGGATTTATCCAACACAGTCCTGCCATTTCTCCAGTCCCTGCTCCTGGACTCTGGAGTTGCAGAGTTGACACCTAGCAGACTTTTCCGTATCCCAAAGCCGCCCCAGATCAATAAATCACTGCCCAGGGACATTCTGATCACCCTGCCTGCACTACAGGTTAGAGATCAGATCTTACAGAAAATGAGGCAGGAAAGGGATATTCCGGACTCCTTCTCTGGCATCTGTTTTCCCTGATCTTTCGCCTGGGACACTGGCCCGCAGACAGGAGTTCGCCCCTCACTGCAAAGTGCTACGTGATAAACATATTGCCTACAGTTGGGGCACCCCCGTGCGACTGAAGTTCAGATACAAGGGGACAACCCAGATCTTCCTATCTCCGAACCATCTAGGGAAAGCCTTAAGACAGTGGAACTTATCGCCTGTGGAGGAGAATGACTCCCATCGTCCTCATACCAGGAGTAGAGGCTCTGTTTCCCCTGCTGAGTGGCAACAAGTCAAATAAGCCATGATATCCATGACTGTCTGTGTTTGGATACGGGACCTTTAAGAGGGGTTTTGGTTCCTTGGTTGCGGGTTCTTGCCCGGCTCTCTGATTGCGAGAGATGTTGGGCGAGTCAAGGATTCTCCTGCATAAACACCCCCTCCTGGATGGTGTGGCCAAGAGTTGGCCAGTTCTCCTGAAAAGGTTTACATGTATGTTCTATGTTTGCTCTCTTATTATTGCTTTTCTCTATCTTTCTCTCTCCTTCGACTGGTCTCTCCCCCCCCACCCTCCCCCCTCTGCCTCCTCCTGTGTGATCCGCCTCCTATCCACGATTCAACAGGTGACTTTCTTATGCTTACTGATGCTCTATTGTATGGAACATGAAAATTGTCTCCTATAATGTGCTGGGTTTAAATTCCCCATTTAAGCGTTCCCTCCTTTGGAGGGACGCTTTAAAATTGAACGCTGATATATTATGCATTCAGGAATCACACCTCTTAGTGGAGGATAATCACAGACTCCACCATAGCTGTACCTACTGCTCTTTTTGCTAACTCTCCAATGAAGAGAGCGGGTGTGTGTGTCTTTGTTAAGCACTCGGTTGATTTTAAATTGATTTCTTCGGTATCTGACCCTTTGGGACGATTCGTCATCGTGGTTTGCACCATAGCCGGAGTTGAGGTGGTGCTCCCTTCGATTTATGCTCCGAACGAGGGGCAGATACAATTTCTTCACCCGTTGCTTGACGGTCTACATGACACCACCGCGAGCCTTAAAGATACTGTGTGGGGATTTTAATTTAATCTATGACCGGACCTTGGATTGCTCCCGGGGGACGGGGGGGAGGAGTCGAGAGCTTGGTCCCACCTGTCGTGAATATCATCTCCACGACATTTGGCGTTACCTGCATACCACAGAAAGAAACTACTCCTTTTCGCACAGGCACGCCTCTTATTCGAGGCTGGACTACTTTTTGGTGGATGATAAGACCCTCCCCGCCTGTGCGGAAATTGGGTTGATAACCTGGTCCGATCATGCTCCAGTGTCCCTTGATGTGGTACTTGACTCGCATCCCCCTCCCCCTGGGGCATGGAGGTTGAATCGGGCTTTGCTTTCCGAGCCCGGATTGGTGGAGGAAGTGGGCTGTCTCCTAGCAGAATTTTTTACAATTAACGATAACGGCTCAGTGAATGACAAGACTCTGTGGGCCTCTCATAAGGCCTATGTCCGGGGACTCTTTTTGCAGAGGGCAGTGAGACTTAGGAGAGCTCAAGAGAGGGAGAGGTCGGATCTACTCGCTCTGATACAAAATCTTAAACCCTGAATAAACAACACCCGACATCTGCGACGACATCCCTACTGATCACCGCCAGAATTCACTTTAGGGCCCACCTACTGCGTCGCCACGAGAAATATCTATGCCACTCTAAAACAATATTTTATGAATCGGGAGATAAGGCGGGCGCCCTATTGGCGCGACAGTTAAAGAAAAAAGAAGCTAGGGCCGCTATAGCAAAAATGACAGATGACTCGGACGAACGGTTAGAAACCCTAATGACATAGCTGGCGTCTTTCAAAAATACTATGCTAAAGTTTACAACCTTAAGTCGGAAGTAGAGACCCTCCAACGCACTACCAAACTGATTGGGAAGTTCCTGGAGGGATTGGACCTACCTTCTCTCAGCAGGAGAGGGAGAGACTGAACCTCCCCTTTACTCTGACGGAGGTTGAGTCAGCCATCCGGGGCACCAAATTGTATTCGGCCCCCGGACCTGATGGACTTCCAAACGAGTATCTTTGCTCCTTTGCTGGAGTTTTGGCTCCTTTCCTTCTGAGGAACTTCCACCACTGGCAGGAGATGGGAGTGATTGACTCTACATTTACAGGCTACAATAATTACCATTCCCAAGTCTGGCAAACTGCCGGATTTGCCAGAAAGCTATCGCCTCATCTCCCTCCTAAATTGTGACCTAAAGACCGTCTAGGTTGGCGGTTGTGGTTCCTAGATTGGTCAGCCCGGACCAGGTGGGCTTCGTGGCTGGAAGGCAGGCGAAAGAATGGACGAGGAGGATGATTAACCTTCTTAAATATCTGGAGCTGAAGGGTGACCCTGGTTCATTCCTGTCCTTAGATGCCGAGAAGGCGTTTGATAGGGTGCACTGGGGTTACCTGGAGGCGGTTCTTCGGAAGTTTGGTCTAGTCGGGCCCTTCTTCTCGGCTATAATGGACTTGTATTCTCGTCCCAACGCCAGGGTCCTTGCCTCTGGATTTCTTTCGCCTGCCTTTCAGATCACGAGTGGAACCCGCCAGGGCTGCCCTCTGTCTCCAACAATATTTGCCTTGGCGATAGAGCCCCTGGCGGAGAAGATCCGTACCAGCCCGTTGGTGGAGGGTGTTCGGGTCGGCCGGGAGACACATACCATTGGCCTCTATGCTGACGATATCATTACTTGCACTAACATATCTCAGTCCTTGCCAGCGGTAATGTCCATTCTCCGCTCCTTCTCCTTGATCTCATACTGCAAACTTAACGCTACGAAATCGGTCATTCTTCCCATTAACGCTCCGGACATGTTGATCTCGTCCATCTCCCGCTCCCTACCTTTTAAATGGTCGATGGAGGGAATTCCATACTTGGGTATTGTTCTTACCCCCCTGCCCATTTAGTTAGACACAACTTTAACAACCTTTGCTCAAAAATTTCTAGCGCCACCGCCTCCTATTCCCTTAAGAAGCTCTCCTAGATCGCGCGTCTTAACGCATTTAAAATGCTTTTGTTGCCGACAATTCTGTATTATCTTAAATGTATCCCCCTTAAAATTCCTAAAGACATGCTTCTTAAACTCCAGCAGATCTCTAACCGTTACGTATGGGCAAACAAACCCCCTCGGATTGCGCAAGAAACTGTGTATCTCCCGTTACATGCTGGAGGTATGGGCTTACCTAATTTCACAGCTTACCATAGGGCGGCTGTCTTGAAGGAGGCCAGGAACTGGTGGCATGCACCCACACACTTCAGGTGGGTGCATATTGAATCCTCCCAGATCCCTGGGGGCTCATTGCGGGACCTCCTGGCGGCTGAGTCCGTCCACTCGGTGGACTGGGCTCCGCTGCTCGAGATGTCTCGTACCTTACTCTCCTACTGGAGAGAACTTCCACGGTCCTTGACCAGATTCCTCCCTGATGCTGTCCCTCTGTCGTCCCTTCGCCTGCTGATACCGTCGCTACACACGCGGACGTGGAGAATTGTGGGGGTTGGTGCCCTGGGGGATTTTCTTGACCCTGGTGGCCCTCCTTCCGTTGAGACCTTTGAGTCCTTCTGTGAGTCCCGCCCCTCCTGTAAGTCCTCAATTTTTCTCCAACTTGCGCATATGCTGGGAACAAGCACTTATCTTGGCGGTTTGGGGGGTCCACAGAGTCCGTCCCAACTGCTGCAGTTTATCCTTTCTAAGGCTGACCGTCCAAAAGGTTTTTCCAAATTGTATAGAATGCTACTCGGTAGTGACACAATCACGAAACTACAATACATGAAATGCTGGGAGAGGGACCTAAACTTCACTTCTATGGTGGAGGATTGGCACGCCGCTTCCTCGGAGATGGGAAAGACCTCCCAGGTGTGTAAACCACATAGAGAATCTGAAAAAGATTCACCTCCGGTGGTACCTCCCCCCCGCCCGGGTGGCGTCTTTTGCTAGCCACTTATCACCACTTTGTTGGCGTCAGTGCGGGGGGAGGGGAGATCTGGCCCATATGTGGTGGTTGTGCCCGAAACTCTCCCCCTTTTGGGTTTTGATATCCAGTCTTCTACAAACAGTCACGGGAGTGCTACAGGACCTGACTCCTCAATTGGCAGTTTTGAATATAGGTCTCCAGGACTATCCTCTGCCGCTTAGGGGGACGGCCTCCTACATCCTCATTGCTGCACGCCTCTTTGTAGCGGCTAAGTGGAAGTCCCATCTTCCTCCCACTCTATCGGAGGTCACTCGCAAGATCAACTGGATTTTCCATCAAGAATACCACCTTGCCTTGGATAGACCCACTAGACTCTCAGTACAGAATCATTGGGAATTGTGGGCTTCCCACCCTCAGGCCACCCCTGTTCCCCCTGAACTGGTGCCTAGATCTCTGGATATGTGTCCGCATCAGGACTTCTGAGAGGGACCGGTCTACTACTCTGGTCCTTCTCTGGCTCTATGGATTTGGGACCTCACATGTGTACCTGAATGTCTGTATACCCTTATTTACATTTTTCCATACTACTTACTTTGTGTCGTTAGTATTGTTACCTAGGAATCTGCATTGATTGTGCTGTTGCGAGGCGGACCCCTTCCCTCCCTCCCCCCCCCCTCCTTTTGGAGTCATTTCTCTTTCTTTTCACCCTCTGTCTTCATTCTACATTCTACTTTGTTAATTTGATTGTATCTTATGTTGTTCGACTTGTTTGATTTGAACAAACACTCAATTAAAATGTAATGTTCAAAAAAAAAAAAGAAGTCACACAGGAGAGAAGCAGTATTCATGTTCAGAATGTGAGAAATGTTTTAATGTTAAATCACATCTTGATAGGCATCAGAGAATTCACACAGGGGAGAAGCCATATTCATGTTCAGAATGTGGGAAATGCTTTACAGATAAATCATATCTTGTAAAACATGAGAAAATTCATGCAGGAAAGAAATTGTAATTATGTTTACTGTGTTTTAAAGATTTGAATAAACAATGCTTAACATAAATGAGTACACCCCCTTTGAAATGTAAGATTTTAATTCATCTCTCACTGAGCACAAGAACAATTTACAAAATGTTGAATGCACTGAGTTTCATAGAACATTTTGTTAACCAATAACATGACAGAAAGGTTAATAATTAGTGATGAGCGAGTACTAAAATGCTCGGGTGCTCGAAGCTCGGGCTGAGCATCCCGAGATACTCGTGTACTCGGCCCGAGTACCGAGCCCAATGTTATCCTATGGGAGACACGAGTATTTTTATGAAATGACTGCCGGCAGCATGGAAAAACCCTAAAAATGTCACAAAAGTCTCAGAAGAGTGCTCAAATGACATGGCAACACCATGGGGAAGACCCCTGGAAGCATTTCTCACTCAAAAGTCACAGCTGTGAACAATGTTGTCCGAGTTTCACGCCAATTTTACGGAGTCTCCAGAAAACCTTCCAAAATGACACCAAAATGAATATTTAGGGTGGAAATGTTAAGGGCACATACCCAATAGTGAGATACAGCTGGTGTATGTTACTTTTTGTGATTACATGAAAGATTTTACGTGAAAACATTGTGCGGCACTCCGATGTCCCTGAGAAGAGACGAACATGAAGCCCTGTCTTGAAATAATGTGCCCATTTTGAGGAACTGGGTCTATTGTAGTATCTTCCTTTGCCAGGGCAGTCCAAAATTGGGAGGTTTACCAATGCCCCTGGATAGAGACGTGCAGGAGGGCCTGTAAAGAAGAACTGGGTGTATTGTAGTATAGCCCTTTGGCCAGGGCAGCCAAAAATTGGAATGTTCAACAATGACCCATGCATACAGACATGTAGTAGGGCCTGTAACCCTCAAGTGGGTGTATTGTAGTATAGGCCTTTGGCCAGGGCAGCCAAAAATTGGGAGGCTCCTCATTGTCCCTGGATAGAGACGTGCAGGAGGGCCTGTAACCCTCAAGTGGGTGTATTGTAGTCTAGCCCTTTGGCCAGGGCAGCCAAAAATTGGGAGGTTCAACAATGACCCATGCATACAGACATGTAGTAGGGCCTGTAACCCTCAAGTGGGTGTATTGTAGTCTAGCCCTTTGGCCAGGGCAGCCAAAAATTGGGAGGTTCAACAATGACCCATGCATACAGACATGTAGTAGGGCCGGTAACCCTCAAGTGGGTGTATTGTAGTATTGCCCTTTGGCAGGGCAGCCAAAAATTGGGAGGCTCCACATTGTCCCTGGATAGAGACGTGCAGAAGGGCCTCAAAACATTTTTCCCATTGAAAAGGAGCGGGTCTCCTGTCGTTGTAATGCCCATTCTAAAAGAATGGGCGAAAAAATTTACCACTGCGGGTATACCTTAAACAACAGCCTAACTATTGTAACGGTCATCATGGTGTCACATGAGGAGAAGGAGGAGCAGTCCAGCGATTAGCCAAAGTCCTGAAGTGTGTACCCATGGGTGAGTGGAGGTACATGGCAAATTCACATAACAAAATTTTAATTCAGTTGTCATTTGCTGGTGGTGTGGTGAAGTCTGGCCCAATCCAACCCTTGTTCATCTTGATCAGAGTCAGCCTGTCAGCATGTTCAGTTGACAGGCGGGTGCGTTTATCAGTGATGATTCCACCTGCAGCACTGAAAACACGCTCTGATAAAACGCTAGCGGCAGGGCAGGCCAGGACTTCCAAGGCGTAGAGAGCCAATTCATGCCACGTGTCCAGCTTGGAGACCCAATAATTGAAAGGCACAGAGGAATCTCGCATTACAGTTGTTCGATCTGCAAGGTACTCCTTCAGCATCTGCCCAAACTTAACATTTCTGGTGGCACTACCCCGCACCTCAGGGGCTGTGGTACGTGAGGGGCTGAGAAAACTGTCCCACATTGTAAAGACAGTTCCCCTACCTCTGGCGGATTGGACTTGTGCCCCTCTCGGCTGTACGCCTTGGTTGTCCACCGAATCCTGACTTTTGCCGCTAGCGTTTTGTGAGGGGAATGATTTCACTACTTCCATGACTATGGCCCTGTGGAACTGCTGCATTTTGGCTGACCTCTCCGCCTCAGGAATGAGAGACATAAAGTTCTCCTTGTAGCGTGGGTCTAACAGTGTTGCCAACCGGTACTGATTGTCGGCCAAGATGTTCTGAACGCGAGGGACACGAGACAGGCAGCTTACCATAAAGTCAGCCATGTGCGCCAGACTCTTAACAGCCATCACATCAGTATCCAGACCAACACGATGACTGAACATGCTGTCCTCCTCCTCCTCCTCCTCCTCATCTCCCCTGTCCTCTGGCCAGCCACGCTGAATCGAGGGTATGACTGGTGTGCATGTCATATCCTCAATTTGGCCAGAGAGTTGCTCCATGTCTTCATCCTCCTCCTCCTCGTCATAGTCCTCCACTGCACGTTGTGATGAGATGAGGCTGGGCTGTGTGTTTTCACCCACACCCACTACTGTTTCTTGCTCAAAGTCATCGCGCTCGGCCTGCAATGCATCCTCTTTGATTTTCAGCACAGACCGTTTTAGAAGGCAGAGTAGTGGTATGGTGACGCTAATAATGGCGTCATCGCCGCTCACCATCTTGGTGGAGTCCTCAAAGTTTTGGAGGACGGTGCATAGGTCCGACATCCATCTCCACTCCTCAGGTGTTATGTGTGGAGTTTGACCCATTTCCCGACGGCTTAGGTGATGCAGGTAGTCCACAACTGCCCTCTTCTGCTCACATATCCTGACCAACATGTGCAGAGTTGAATTCCAACGCGTGGGGACATCACACACCAGTCTGTGGGCCGGAAGACGCAAACGGCGCTGAAAGCCGGCAAGGCCGACTGAAGCAGCAGGTGACTTGCGAAAATGTGCAGACAGACGGCGAACTTTTACCAGCAGGTCAGACACCTCTGGGTATGACTTCACAAACCTCTGAACCACCAGGTTGAGCACATGGGCCACGCATGGAACATGCGTCAGCTGGCCTCGCCTCAAAGCTGCCACCAGGTTCCGGCCTTTGTCACACACGACCTTTCCTGGCTTTAGGTTCAGAGGTGTGAGCCAGTGATCTGCCTGCTGTTTCAGAGCTGTCCACACCTCTTCTGCATTGTGGGGTTTGTCACCTATGCAGACTAGCTTCAGCACAGCCTGTTTCCGCTTTGCAGAGGCAGTGCTGCAGTGCTTCCAGCTTGGGACTGGTGTGGAGGGTACAGTAGATGAGGATGCACAGGAGTAGGAGGCTGAGGAGCATGACATTCCGGAGCCTGCTATCCTTGGTGTGGGAAGGACGTGTTCCGTCCCTCGCTCAGACTGGGTCCCAGCCTCCACAATATTAATCCAGTGTGCCGTCAAGGAGATGTAGCGGCCTTGCCCACAAGCACTTGTCCACGTGTCTGTTGTTAGGTGGACTTTGGCTGAAACAGCGTTGTTGAGGGCACGTGTGATGCTGTTGGACACGTGGTTATGCAATGCGGGGACGGCACATCTGGAGAAATAGTGGCGGCTGGGGACCGAGTAACGTGGGACAGCAGCCGCCATCAGGTCGCGGAATGCGTCCATCTCCACCAGCCGGAAAAGCAACATTTCTAGCGCTATGAGTCGCGAAATGTGATCATTCAGGACTGTGGCATGTGGGGCGTTGGCAGCGTATTTGCGCCTGCGTTCAAATGTTTGCTGAATGGATAATTGAACGCTGCGCTGGGACAAGGACGTGCTTGATGGTGGTGTAATTTGTGCGTGGGCAACTTCAGGTGCAGGGCCGGAGGCTTGTTCGCGGCCAGCATGGACAGGGGATTGGCTCGCACGAACAACAGGCGAAGACGTAGCAGTGACATCAGCAAGCACCGCTCCTCGACTCTGTTGTACTTCCCACAAAGTCGGGTGCTTGGCTGACATGTGCCTGATCATGCTGGGGTTGGTCGGGCTGCTAGTTTTCGTACCCCTGCTGATACTGGCATGGCAGGTGTGGCAAATGGCCTTTTTAGAGTCTTCTGGAGCCAACTTAAAAAACTCCCAGACTCGGGAAGACCGAACATTTGCACAGGCACCTTGAGTCGTGTTGTTGTTACGGGGAACGGTTGCCTGCCTTCTGCCTGCGGACGCAACCCTGCTTCGTACTGCCTGTTGGGATGCTACGCCTCCCTCCCCCTGTGCACTGCTGTCCTCGCTCTGCATATCCTCCTGCCATGTTGGGTCAGCTACTGGATCATCCACCACGTCGTCTTCCTCTTCCGCACCCTGATCCTCCTCCTGACTTCCTGGCAATTGTGTCTCATCATCGTCCACCCCTTGTTGAGACACTTTGCCAACGTTCCGTTCGTCAGAACGTGGCTGCTCAAATATTTTGGCATCTGTACATACCATCTCCTCATCACCCACTTCAAGAGGAGGTGGCGACAGGCCTGATTCTGCGAATGTCTATATCGTTTATGACCAGCACTCAGTGGTGGGAGGTTGATGGTGCTATGTAGGAAAGGATCTGGTGATCTCTATCGTAGTTATAATAGAATCCAAGCACTCATCTGGTTCAGTTTCAAGTGATTTATTGTGAAGCACACATGGATGGTGAGGTGACAGCAGCAATAACGTTTCGGCCCCCAATTAGGCCTTTCTCAACACGTCACTAGGATCAGACAAGGAAATATAGTGAAAATATGTACAGTGGAACAGACATAGTATATACAGGCATACATATATACAGTATTTGCAAGATCAATTCATTAAGGCTCATGTTTTTTAGACATATAGTTGAGCAGAGGTGACGATAGTAGATGATGTTGGTAAAACAAGAAACAAATAAAACCAGGACTCTGGAAGGGTTATACTCTAGAAAATGGGTAGGTAGAGTGGACTGGAGTAGCAAAATACCTGCTAATGATGTTAGGGGAGTAAACATCAGGTATGGAGCACTGTATGGTAAGACGAGAGCCCCCTGCACCATGGAACAGTACATCTAGGAAAGAGTAATCGTGTGAGGAGGCTTATCACTGGGTATATGTGTCTTTATGAGATCACTAAATTTACCTGTTGCAGGCCTATTAGGCAGTGTATCTGTGCAGGCTTTGTGCTGTACCCATAGGTATGTGGAATGTTCCAGAATGCTGGAGAATCGTCTATGAGGGTATAATGGGTTTGATGTTAGCACAGTGTTATAGGTAGTTCCCCCTGGGTAGATATGGTTATATATGTATATAATGTTCCAAGGTGTCAGTACCTTATTATGTTTCTGATAGCCCCTGATGTGGTAGCTCCCAGTGTGTGACCCCTGGTCTGGGGAAGTACCGTCAGTCTGGGGAAATAGAGAGATAAAAATGAGGCCACAGAGTGGTGTACTTAGCTCAGGAGTCTGTTATGTCCACTGCTCACATCGTAGTCTTGGGAGAGCCAGCACCGTCCGTGCCTAGGCTGAGAGTGAGCTCCTATCCCCACTGCACGTGCTTTATCACAGCACTGTGGGTCATGTGACTGGAAGTGGGAGTGGCAGGTAAAAAAAAAAAAAAAAAAAAAAAAAAAAAAAAAATTTCCATTTTTTTTTTTTTTTTTTTTTTTTACCTACCACATCAGGGGCTATCAGAAACATAATAAGGTACTGACACCTTGGAACATTATATACATATATAACCATATCTACCCAGGGGGAACTACCTATAACACTGTGCTAACATCAAACCCATTATACCCTCATAGACGATTCTCCAGCATTCTGGAACATTCCACATACCTATGGGTACAGCACAAAGCCTGCACAGATACACTGCCTAATAGGCCTGCAACAGGTAAATTTAGTGATCTCATAAAGACACATATACCCAGTGATAAGCCTCCTCACACGATTACTCTTTCCTAGATGTACTGTTCCATGGTGCAGGGGGCTCTCGTCTTACCATACAGTGCTCCATACCTGATGTTTACTCCCCTAACATCATTAGCAGGTATTTTGCTACTCCAGTCCACTCTACCTACCCATTTTCTAGAGTATAACCCTTCCAGAGTCCTGGTTTTATTTGTTTCTTGTTTTACCAACATCATCTACTATCGTCACCTCTGCTCAACTATATGTCTAAAAAACATGAGCCTTAATGAATTGATCTTGCAAATACTGTATATATGTATGCCTGTATATACTATGTCTGTTCCACTGTACATATTTTCACTATATTTCCTTGTCTGATCCTAGTGACGTGTTGAGAAAGGCCTAATTGGGGGCCGAAACGTTATTGCTGCTGTCACCTCACCATCCATGTGTGCTTCACAATAAATCACTTGAAACTGAACCAGATGAGTGCTTGGATTCTATTATAACCCTGATTCTGCGAATGGATACGTGAACAGCTCTTCCGAGTGTCCTAGTGTGGGATCAGTAATGTCTGTGGACGTGTACTCGGCCTGGTGGTAGGAAGGAGGATCAGGTTGGGAAATGTGCGGTGCAGTATCACGGCTACTGACACTTGACCGTGTGGAAGACAGGGTGTTTGTGGAGGTGCCCATCTGACTTGAAGCATTATCCGCTATCCAAGTAACAACCTGTTGACACTGGTCTTGGTTCAACAGCGGTGTACTGCTGCGGGCCCCAAGAATTTGGGACAGGACGTGCGAGCGAGGAGATGTGGCCCTTTGTTGTTGCGAAATTAGTGCTTGCACACGACCTCGGCCTCTGCCTGCACCACCATCACGTCCACTTCCTTGTTCCTTGCTAACGCCCTTGCGCATTTTGCCTGTATAGAGCGACAACTGTCTGGTGACTGTAGAGGTCACAGGAGATTAGGATTTTAGGCCCTAACCTGTATTAAGGTATGACGTACACCAGTCCGGTGACTGTTCAGATCACAGGAGATTCGGATTTTAGTCCCTAACCTGTATCAAGGTATGACGTACACCAGACTGGTGACTGTTCAGATCACAAGAGATTAGGATTTTAGTTCCCTAACCTGTATCAAGGTATGACGTACACCAGTCTGGTGACTGTTCAGATCACAAGAGATTAGGATTTTAGTTCCCTAACCTGTATCAAGGTATGACGTACACCAGTCTGGTGACTGTTCAGATCACAAGAGATTAGGATTTTAGTTCCCTAACCTGTATCAAGGTATGACGTACACCAGTCTGGTGACTGTAATGGTTTCAGGAGAGGATTTTAGTCCCTAACCTGTATCAAGGTATGACGTACACCAGTCAGGTGACTGTAATGGTTTCAGGAGAGGATTTTAGTCCCTAACCTGTATCAAGGTATGACGTACAACAGTCTGGTGACTGTAATGGTGTCAGGAGAGGATTTTAGTCCCTAACCTGTATTAAGGTAGTACGTACACCAGTCTGGTGACTGTTCAGATCACAAGAGATTAGGATTTTAGTTCCCTAACCTGTATCAAGGTATGACGTACACCAGTCTGGTGACTGTAATGGTTTCAGGAGAGGATTTTAGTCCCTAACCTGTATCAAGGTATGACGTACAACAGTCTGGTGACTGTAATGGTTTCAGGAGAGGATTTTAGTCCCTAACCTGTATCAAGGTATGACGTACACCAGTCAGGTGACTGTAATGGTTTCAGGAGAGGATTTTAGTCCCTAACCTGTATCAAGGTATGACGTACAACAGTCTGGTGACTGTAATGGTGTCAGGAGAGGATTTTAGTCCCTAACCTGTATTAAGGTAGTACGTACACCAGTCTGGTGACTGTAATGGTGTCAGGAGAGGATTTTAGTCCCTAAGCTGTATCAAGGTATGACGTACACCAGTCTGGTGACTGTAATGGTTTCAGGAGAGGATTTTAGTCCCTAACCTGTATTAAGGTAGTAAGTACAAGAGTGTGGTGACTCTAATGGTCACAGAAAAGCTTGGATTCCGATCTGTATCACCCTGCCTATATCCTCCTAGATTAGTCCTGAGAAGGACTGTTCTGGTCACTGGAAAGCTTGGACTCCGATCTGGATCACCCTGCCTATATCCTCCTAGATTAGTCCTGAGAAGGACTGTTGTGGTCAGCAGCAGTTTGCAGCCCTGCTCCGGATCTACCTGTAAGGGCCGCAAATATGTCCCTAAGCAGCAGCAGACACTCTCCCTACACTGACTGTCTGGATGGCTGTGTGCCGAGCACAGCGCGCCGGGAGTTAAAAAGGCTCGGTCATGCTGTGCAGGGCAGCCAATCACTGCTATGCCACAACTAACAGGGCTGTGGCATTGCAGTGGTCTGCCAGCCAATCCCTGCACGTGGGCTGGCTCTCAAAAGAGCGCCAACATGCAGAGATGACGACCACGAGCACAGCACGAGTATCGCGAGATTACTCGGTGCTCGGCGAGTCGCCCGAGTACAGTGATACTCGTGCGAGTACCGAGTAGTGGCGACCATGCTCGCTCATCACTAATAATAATCTGTCATTACAGAAGCTCCAGGTTTACTCAAATTAGAGGAAGCAAAACAAGAGGGTAGAACAGACTTACAATATATCATGTGATCATACATTTCTATTACATTATTCATGACATTATAACAGACAGATCACATTGTGGTTAATTCTGCGGCAGCACACTGGTTATACAATGATGGGATGTTACACTGCACTACTTTATGTCACCTGTATAATGTCAGGATTACATTATGTCTGTAAATACCCAACAGCTTTATGGAGATGCCGATATTTCCATAAATAAGGAGAGTTTGTGATTTGTTTCTTTCTTTTTTTCGTCTTTTCCTTGCCAGTTAATTAATTCTCCTAGGTCAGGTCGTGTAGCCAAGATTAATAGTGTTTCCCTCCCTATAAAGCCCCTCTTTTCTCTGACCATTGTGAGGTAGCGCCCCAGGGGAACCCGCTTGGTCTGGGGAAAATAGCATCAGCGACTACATTTCAACGGAACATAACCAGCGGATTTATTAATTTCTGTCATAAACCGCTTTCAACACATATTTACATTTTCACATGACATGACGGACATATTAGTACATCACATGACATTACATTCACATGAGAATCAACGGGACCATATCATGATCTATTGTCGGTCCCAAGGGCGGTTACCTCCGCCTAACACCCTGACAGGGATCATTCCCCATCCTATTGTTGGGATCCTCAACCTACTCCTAGGGAGTCTCAACCCACCCTGCATCATACACATCATACATCACACATGGCACTTTTACATAAGCGATCACATAGTCAACGAGACCATATCACGACTAGCACAGTCAGTCCCAAAGTCGGCTACACTTATGACCGCCTGGCCCTTGAGCCGTCTTCGGTCCTCATCACTGGCTGGCATGCACACATCAGGTGCTGGCAGGTTCCCTTCACTTCCCCTACTGGGGACGGATCACTTCCAGCACATCCACACATGGCAGTGGTCTGGACTTCTGACTCCCATCGTCCTCCCCTCACTCAGACACCTGGCAGGTTCTTATCCAGGCTGCCTCACCCACAGCTGCAACACAGAGAGTCAATCAGCACATCTCATTCACACACAGACCTGAGATGTGATTAACCCGCTGTACACCATTCAGGTTTAGCCCAGCAAAGCACTCATACACACAGGTTCAGCCGCTCATTAGGCTCATGAATCTCGCAGATCTTCAGCACTCACACTCAGCTGTTTTACTCAGTTCATGAAAACCCTTCGGCTGTTAACCCACTGTACACCGGACAGGTTACACACACACACACACACACACACACACGAAAACCGGCCCATGTAAACAGAGACCTGCACTGATAACCCGTGTGATGCACCCGGCCAGGGCCACATCACCACGCCATATACCTATGACCTGGGGCTAAAAACACCAGATAATAGGCCAATATGGTTCAACAGGCAAACTCTGAATAGACAAAAACCTATGTAGCAAAATGAGTTATCAGCCCAAATTATGGTATAAAATGTATCAATTTATTGGTACATGATTCAAATATACATAACACATATAAATAATACATCAATAGATAAAATATATATATATATATATACAGCCCCGCATAGCCTCAGTATTATATATACAGCCCAGCATTGCCTCAGTATTATCTATACAGCCCCGCATAGCCTCAGTATTATATATACAGCCCCGCATAGCCTCAGTACTATATATACAGCCCCGCATAGCCTCAGTATTATATATACGGCCCCGCATAGCCTCAGTGTTATATACACAGCCCTGCATAGCCTCAGTATTAAATGTACAGCCCCGCATAGCCTCAGTATTATATATACGGCCCTGCATAGCCTCAGTATTATATATACAGCCCCGCATAGCCTCAGTATTATATATACAGCCCCGCATAGCCTCAGTATTATATACACAGCCCCGCATAGCCTCAGTATTATATACACAGCCCCGCATAGCCTCAGTATTATATACACAGCCCCGCATAGCCTCAGCATTATATACACAGCCCCGCATAGCCTCAGCATTATATACACAGCCCCGCATAGCCTCAGCATTATATATACAGCCCCGCATAGCCTCAGTATTATATGTACAGCCCCGCATAGCCTCAGTATTATATATACGGCCCCGGTGATAGACCTATTCTCAACTTGCAAGAACAGACAGCCCAATTCTGCTCTAGATCCCACAGACACGCCCTATGCGGTAGATGCACTCCAGATACCATGGAGCTCCGGCCTGCTCTGTGCTTTCCCTCCACTGGCAATTATTCCAGCTGTCCTGTGGAAGATTCCAGGAAGATCAGGCCAGGGTCATCCTGATAGCGCCCTTTTGGCCGAAGAGGGCTAGGTTCTATTGGGTTTCCAAGATGTCAGTGACAGATCCCTGAATCCTGCCAGACTGTCTGACACTTCTGTCATAAGGCCTGATTTACCATCCTTAAGTCTCGAATCTTCATCTGACAGCCTGGAATTCGAGCAGGAGCTACTAAGGAGGCAAGGGTTCTTGATGAATCTGATGAACACCATCATGAGCAGCAGTAAGCCAGTTACCACCAGATTGTATGGTAAGGTGTAGAGAAAACTTCTTTCCTGCTTTTTGTTAGTCCTCTCCATACTCTGTAACCAACTGAGGCAGAGAGTGGGTGCTCCCCCCTCGCGCGCGCGCTCACTCTTTCACCCCTTGCGCTCGCTCTCACTCCCCCCTCGCGCGCGCTCTCTTTCCCCCCTCGTGCGTGCTCTCTCTTTTCACCCTCGCGCGTGCTCGCTCTCTCTTTCCCCCCTCACGCGCGCTCTCTCTTCCCCCCTCGCACGCGCTCTCTCTTTCCCCCCTCGCGCTTACTCTCACTCCCCCCTTGCGCGCGCACGCTCTCTCTTTCCCCCCTCGCACGTGCTCTCACTCCCCCCTCGCGCATGCGCTCTCTCTTTCCCCCCTTGCGCTCGCTCTCACTACCCCCTCGCGCACGCGCGCTCTCTCTCTCCCCCCTCACGCGCGCTCTCTCTTCCCCCCTCGTGCTCGCTCTCACTCCTCCCTCGCGCGCGCGCTCTCTTTCCCCACTCGCGCATGCTCTCTTTTTCCCCCTCGCGTGCGCGCTTTCTCTTTGCCCCCTCGCGCGTGCGCTCTGTTTCTCCCTCGCGCGCGCCCTCTCTCTTTCCCCCCTTAGGCGCGCTCTGTCTTTTCCCCCTCGCGCGCGCTCGCTCTCTCTTTCCCCCCTTGCGCGCGCTCTCTCTTTCCCCCCTCGCGCTCGCTCTCACTCCCCCCTCGCACGGTTGCGCTCTCTCTCTTTCCCCCCTCGCGCGTGCTCTCACTCCCCCCTCGCGCGCGCACTCTCTTTCCCCCCTTGCGCTCGCTCTCACTCCCCCCTCGCGCGCGCGATCTCTCTTTCCCCCCTCACGCGCGCTCTCTCTTCACCCCTCGCGCTCGCTCTCACTCCCCCCTCGCGCGCGCGCTCTTTTTCCCCCCTCGCGCGCGCTTTCTTTCCCCCTCGCGCGCGTGCTCTCTTTTTCCCCCTCGCGCGCATGCTCTCTTTTTCCCCCTCGCGCGCGCGCTTTCTTTACCCCCTCGTGCGCGCCTCTCTCTTTCGCCCCTCGCGCACGCGCTCTCCTCTTTCCCCCTCGCGCGCGCGCTCTCTCTTTCACCCCTCACGCACGCGCTCTCATTCCCCCCTCGCACGCGCGCTCTCTCTTTCCCCCTCGCGCGCGCGCTCTCTCTTTCCCCCTCGCGCGCGCGCTCTCTCTTTCCCCCCTCGCACGCGCGCTCTCTCTTTCCCCCTCGCGCTCGCTCTCACTCCCCCCTCGCGCGCGCGCACTTTCTTTCCCCCCTCGCGCTCGCTTTCATTCCCCCCTCGCGCATGCGCTCTCTCTTTCACCCCTTGCGCTCGCTCTCACTCCCCCCTCGCATGCGCCCTCTCTCTCTTTCCCCCCTCGCGCGCTCGCTCTCACTCCCCCCTCGCGCGCGCGCTCTCTTTCCCCCCTCGCATGTGCGCGCTCTCTCTTTCCCCCCTCGCATGTGCGCGCTCTCTCTTTCCCCCCTCGCGCGCGTGCTCTTTCCCCCTCGCGCGCATGCTCTCTATTTCCCTCTCGCGGGCGCGCTTTCTTTACTCCCTCGCGCGCGCTCTCTCTTTCGCCCCTCGCGCGCGCTCTCTCGCTTTCCCCCCTCGCGCGCGTGCTCTCTCTTTCCCCCCTCGCGCGCGTGCTCTCTCTTTCCCCCCTCGCGCGCGCTCTCTCTTTCCCCCCTCGCGCGCGCTCTCTCTTTCCCCCCTCGCGCGCGTGCTCTCTCTTTCCCCCACGCGCTCGCTCTCACTCCCCCCTCGCGCGCGCGCTCTCTTTCCCCCCTCGCACTCGCTCTCATTCCCCCCTCGCGCGCGCTCTCTCTTTCACCCCTTGCGCTCACTCCCCCCTCGCGTGCGCGCTCTCTCTCTTTCCCCCCTCGCGCTCGCTCTCACTCCCCCCTCGCGCGCGCGCTCTCTTTCCCACCTCGCGCGCGCCTCTCTCTTTCCCCCTCTCGCGTGTGCGCGCTCTTTCTTTCCCCCCTCGCGCGCGCGTGCTCTCTCTATCCCCCCTCGCGCGCGCTCTCTCTTTTCCCCCTCGCTCTCTCTTTTCCCCCTCGCGCGCGCTCTCTCTTTCCCCCCTCGCGCTCGCTTTCACTCCCCCCTCGCGCACCGCGCGCTGTTTTCCCCCTCGCGCGCGCACGAACTCTCTTTCCCCCCTCGCGCGCACTCTCTCTTTATCCCCTCGCGCTCACTCTCACTCCCCCCTCGCACGCGCGCTCTATCTTTCCCCCCTCGCGCGCGCGCTCTATCTTTCCCCCCTCGCGCGCGCTCTCTCTTTTCCGCCTCGCGCGCTCGCGCTGTCTTTCCCCCCTCGCGCGTGCGAACTCTCTTCCCCCCTTCGCGCGCGCGAACTCTCTTTCCCCCCTTCGCGCGTGCGAACTCTCTTTCCCCCCTCGCGGGCGCTCTCTCTTTCCCCCCTCGCGCGCGCTCTCTCTTTCCCCTCTCGCGCTCACTCCCCCCTCGCTCGCTCTCTCTTTCCCCCCTCGCTCGCACGCTTTCTCTTTGCCCCCTTGCGCGCGCGCTCTCTTTCCCCCTCGCGCGCGCGCTCTCTCTTTCCCCCCTCGCGCGCACTCTCTCTTTTCACCCTCGCGCGTGCTCGCTCTCTCTTTCCCCCCTCACGCGCGCTCTCTCTTTCCCCCCTCGCGCTCGCTCTCACTTCCCCCTCGCGCGCGCGCTCTCTCTTTTCCCCCTCGCGTGTGCGCTCTCTTTCCCCCTCGCGCGCTCTCTCTTTCCCCCCTCGCGCGCGCTCTCTATTTTCCCCCTCGCGCGCGCTCGCTCGCTCTCCTCTTTCCCCCCTCCGCGCGCGCGCTCTCTTCCCCCCTCGTGCGTACTTTCTTTCCCCCCTCATGCGCGCGCTCTCTCTTTCCCCCCTCGCGCGCGTGCTCTCCCCCTCGCGCGCTGCGCTGTCTCTTTCCCCCCTCGCGCATGCGCGCTCTCTCTCTTTCCCCCCTCGCGCGCTCTCTCTTTATCCCCTCGCGCTCACTCTCACTCCCCCCTCGCACGCGCGCTCTATCTTTCCCCCCTCGCGCGCGCTCTCTCTTTCCCCCCTCGCGCGCTGCGCTCTGTCTTTCCCCCCTTGTGCGCGCGCTCTGTCTTTTCCGCCTCGCGCGCTCGCGCTGTCTTTCCCCCCTTGCGCGCGCTCTCTCTCTTTTCCCCCTCGCGCGTGCGCTCTCTTTCCCCCTCGCGCGCTCTCTCTTTCCCCCCTCTGCGCGCGCTCTCAATTTTCCCCCTCGCGCGCGCTCGCTCTCTCTTTCCCCCCTCACGCGCGCTCTCTCTTCCCCTCTCGCGCGCGCTCTCTCTTTTCCCCTCGCGCGCGTGCTCTCCCCCTTGCGCGCGCGCTGTCTCTTTCCCCCTCGCGCATGCGCGCTCTCTCTCTCTTTCCCCCCTCGCACGCGCGCGCTCTCTCTTTCCCCCTCGCGCGCGCGCTCTCATTCCCCCCTCGCGCGAGCGCTCTCTCTTTCCCCTCTCGCGCGCTTCTCTTTCCTCCCTCGCGCGCGCGCTCTGTCTTTCCCCCCTCGCGCGCGCGCTCTGTCTTTTTCCCCCGCGCGCGCTGTCTTTTCCCCCCTTGCGCGCGCTCTCTCTCTTTCCCCCCTCGCGCGCGCTCTCTCTTTCCCCCCTCGCGCGCGCTCTCTCTTTCCCCCCTCGCGCTCGCTGTCACTCCCCCCTCGTGCGCGCGCTCTCTCTTTCACCCCTCGCGCTTGCTCTCACTCCCCCCTCGTGTGCGCGCACTCTCTCTTTCCCCCCTCGCACGCGCGCTCTCTTTCCCCCCTCGCGAGCGCTCTCTCTTTCCCCCCTCGCGTGTGCGCGCTCTGTCTTTCCCCCCTCGCGTGTGTGCGCTCTCTCTTTCCCCCCTCGCGCTCGCTCTCACACCCCCTCGCGCGCACTCTCTTTCCCCCCTCACGAGCGCTCTCTCTTTTCCCCCTCGCGTGTGCGCGCTCTGTCTTTCCCCCCTCGCGTGTGTGCGCTCTCTCTTTCCCCCCCTCGCGCGCACGTGCTCTTTCTTTCCCTCCTCGCGTGTGCTCTCTCTTTCCCCCCCGCGCGCTCTCTCTTTCCCTCCTCGCTCTCGATCTCACTCCCCCCTCGCACGCCGCGCGCTATCTTTCCCCCCTCGCGCGCGCGCTCTGTCTTTCCCCCCTCGCGCGTGCGCTCTGTCTTTCTCCCCTCGCGTGCGCGCTGTCTTTCCCCCCTCGCAAACTCTCTTTCCCCCCTCGCGCGCGCTTTCTTTCCCCCCTCGCGCGCTCTCTCTTTCCCCCTCGCGCGTGCTCTCTTTTTCCCCCCTCGCGCGCGCTCTCTCTTTCCCCCCTCGCGCGCGCGCTCTCATTCCCCCCTCGCACGAGCGCTCTCTCTTTCCCCTCTCGCGCGCGCTCTCTCTTTCCCCCCTCGCGCGCGCGCGCTCTGTCTTTCCCCCCTCGCGCGCGCGCGCTTTGTCTTTCCCCCCTCGCGCACGCTCTCACTCCTCCCTCGCGCTCTCTCTTTCCCCCCTCGCGCGTGCTCTCACTCCCCTTCTCGCGCGCCCGCTCTCTCTTTCCCCCCTTGCGCTCGCTCTCACTCCCCCCTCGCGCGCGCTCTCTCTCTTTCCACTTTCACGCGCGCTCTCTCTCTCCCCCCTCACGCTCGCTCTCACTCCCCCCTCGCGCGAGCGCTATCTTTCACCCCTCGCGCGCGCTTTCTTCCCCCCTTGCGCGCGCGCTCTCTCTTTCCCCCTCTTGCGCGCTCTCTCTTTCCCCCTCGCGCGTGCGCTTTCTTTACCCCCCTCGTGCTCGCTCTCACTCCCCCCTCATGCGCGCGCTCTCTCTTTCCCCCCTTGCGCTCGCTCTCACTCCCCCCTCGCGCGCGCTCTCTCTTTCCCCCTCGCGCTCGCTCTCACTCCCCCCTCGCACGCGCGCTCTCTCTTCCCCCCTCGCGCGCGCTTTCTTTCCCCCCTCGCGCGCTCTCTTTTCCCCCTCCAGCGCGCGCTCTTTCCCCCCGAGCGTGCGCTCTCTCTCTTTCCCCCGTGCGCGCTCTTTCTTCCCGTGCGTGCGCTCCCCCCCTCCTCGCGCTCTCCCCATCGCGCGCTCTCACCCCCTCCTCGCGCTCTCTTCCCCCCTCCTCTCGCGCGCTCTCTCCCCCCTCCTCTCGCGCGCTCTCTCCCCCCCCCTCGCGCGCGCTCTCTCTCCCCCCTCCTCGCGCGCGCTCTCTCCCCCCTCCTCGCGCGCGCTCTCTCCCCCCTCCTCGCGCGTGCTCTCTCCCCCCCTCCTCGCGCGCGCTCTCTCCCCCCCTCCTCGCACGCTCTCTCCCCCCTCCTCGCGCGCGCGCTCTCTCCGCCCCCTCCTTGCGCGCTCTCTCTCCCCCCTCCTCGCGCGCGCTCTCTCTCTCCCCCCCTCCTCACGCGCGCTCTCTCTCCCCCCCTCCTCGCGCGCGCTCTCTCTCCCCCCCTCCTCGCGCGCGCTCTCTCCCCCCCCCCTCCTCGCGCGCGCTCTCTCCCAGACTATCCATCTTTCTTCAGAGACAGTAGAATCACGGAGATGGTGGCTTCATTGGAATCATATTTCTGCGGGCATTCCTTGGGCTTTTCAATTGTCAGATCTAATTCCGACAGACCTGAGCTCAGTGGGTTGGGAAGCTCCGCTCCGAGAACATGTGTTATAGGGGTGGTGGGATCCAGACCACTCCCACATGTTCTCCAACCTCAGAGAGTTGTAGGCTATAAGAAAAGCCATAGAGGGGTTTCTTCCTCTCCTGACAGGGTGTCATCTATGAGTGCTTTCTTAAATACAGTCTGTCTCATATATAAACCACCAAGGGGGCAGAATATCTCCTTCCCTAATGACACTTGGGATATGTTTCAGATAGTTCAGGCTCATCTCATATTCCTATCTGCCCTCCACATCAAGGGGGATCTAAACTACCAGGCAGACATCCTGAGTCGCACACAGAAAGGGAATGGAGGCTAGACCCTATAGTGTTCTCACAGATATCAGGTAGGTGGGGTGTTCCGGTAATAGACCTATTCTCAACTTGCAAGAACAGACAGCCCAATTCTGCTCTCTAGATCCCACAGACATGCCCTATGCGGAAAATGCACTCCAGATACCATGGAGCTCCAGCCTGCTCTGTGCTTTCCCTCCACTGGTAATTATTCCAGCTGTCCTGTGGAAGATTCCAGGAAGATCAGGCCAGGGTCATCCTGATAGCGCCCTTTTGGCCGAAGAGGGCTAGGTTCTATTGGGTTTCCAAGATGTCAATGACAGATCCCTGAATCCTGCCAGACTGTCTGACACTTCTGTCACAAGGCCTGATTTACCATCCTTAAGTCTCGAATCTTCATCTGACAGCCTGGAATTCGAGCAGGAGCTACTAAGGAGGCGAGGGTTCTTGATGAATCTGATGAACACCATCATGAGCAGCAGTAAGCCAGTTACCACCAGATTGTATGGTAAGGTGTAGAGAAAACTTCTCTCCATACTCTGTAACCAACTGAGGCAGAGAGGGGATGCTCCCCCCTCGCGCGCTGCGCTCTCTCTTCTCACCCCTTGAGCTCGCTCTCACTCCCCCCTCGCGCGCGCGCTCTCTTTCCCCCCTCGCGCGCGCTTTCTTTCCCCCCTCACGCACGTGCTCTCTTTTTCCCCCTCGCGCGCGTGCTTTCTTTACCCCCTAGCGCGCGCTCTCTTCCACCCTCGCGCGTGCGCTCTCTTTCCCCCCTTGAGCGCGCTCTCTCTTTCCCCCCTCTGCGCGCGCTCTCTCTTTTCCCCCTCGCGTGCGCTCGCTCTCTTTCCCCCCTCACGCGCGCTCGCTCTCTTTCCCCCCTCACGCGCGCTCTCTCTTCCACCCTCGCGCGTGCGCTCTCTTTCCCCCCTTGAGCGCGCTCTCTCTTTCCCCCCTCTGCGCGCGCTCTCTCTTTTCCCCCTCGCGTGCGCTCGCTCTCTTTCCCCTCTCGCGCGCGCTCTCTCTTTCCCCCCTCGCGCGTGCTCTCACTCCCCCCTCGCACGCGCGCTCTCTCTTTCCCCCCTTGCGCTCGCTCTCACTCCCCCCTCGCGTGCGCGCGCTCTCTCTCTTTCCCCCCTCACGCGCGCTCTCTCTTACCCCCTCGCGCTCGTTCTCATTCCCCCCTCGCGCTCGCGCTCTCTTTCCCCACTCGCGCACGCTTTCTTTCCCCCCTCGCGCGCACGCGCTCTCTCTTTCCCCCTCTCGCGCGTGCTCTCTTTTTCCCCCTCGCGCGCGCTTTCTTTACCCCCCTCGCGCTTGCTCTCACTCCCCCCTCGCGCGCGCTCTCTCTTTCCCCCCTCGCGCGTGCTCTCTCTTTCCCCCCTCGCGTGCGCGCTTTCTTTTTGCCCCCTCGCGCATGCGCTCTCTTTCCCCTCGCGCTCGCTCTCTCTTTTTCCCCCTCGCGCGCTTTCTTTACCCCCTCGCGCGCGCGCGCTCTCTCTTTCGCCTCTCGCGCGCGCTCTCTCTTTCCCCCCTCGCGCGCGCGCTCTCTCTTTCCCCCCTCGCGCGTGCTCTCTCTTTCCCCCCTCCGCGCGCGCGCTCTCTCTTTTCCCCCTTCGCGCGCGCGCTCTCTCTTTCCCCCTCCGCGCGCGCGCCTCTCTCTCTTTCCCCCTCGCACTCGCTCTCACTCCCCCCTCGCGCGCGCTCTCTTTCCCCCCTCGCGCTCGCTCTCATTCCCCCCTCCGCGCGCCGCGCTCTCTCTTTCACCCCTTGCGCTCGCTCTCACACTCCCCCTCGCGTTCGCGCTCTCTCTCTTTCCCCCCTCGCGCTCGCTCTCACTCTCCCCTCGCGCGTGCGCTCTCTCTCTTTCCCCCCTCGCGTGTGCGCGCTCTCTCTTTCCCCCCTCACGCGCGTGCTCTCTCTTTCCCCCCTCGCGCACGCTCTCTCTTTTCCCCCTCGCGCACGCTCTCTCTTTTCCCCCTCGCGCTCGCTCGCTCTCTTTACCCCCCTCGCGCGCTCTCTCTTTCCCCCCTCGCGCTCGCTTTCACTCCCCCCTCGCGCGCGCTGTCTTTCCCCCCTCGCGCGCGCGCTGTCTTTCCCCCCTCGTGCGCGAACTCTCTTTCCCCCCCTCGCGCGCACTCTCTCTTTCCCCCCTCGCGCGCACTCTGTCTTTCCCCCCTCGCGCGCGCGCTCTGTCTTTTCCCCCTTGCGCGAACTCTCTTTTTCCCCTCGCGCGCGCGCGAACTCTTTCCCCCCTCACGCGCGCTCTCTCTTTCCTCCCTCGCGCTCGCTCTCTCTTTCCCCCCTCGCGCGCTGTCTCTTTCCCCCCTCACGCGCGCTCTCTCTTTGCCCCCTCACGCGTGCGCTCTCTTTCCCCCTTGCGCGCGCGCGCTTCTCTCTTTCCCCCCTCGCGCGTGCTCTCTTTCCCCCCTCGTGCTTTATCTCTCTCCCCCCTCGCGCACGCGCTCTCTCTTTCTCCCCCTCGCGCGCGCGCTCTCTCTTTCCCCCCTCGTGAGCGCTCTCTCTTTCCCCCCTCGCGCGCTCTCTTTCCCCCCTCGCGCGCGCGCGCTCTCTTTTCCCCCTCCCGCGCGCGCTCTTTCCCCCCGCGTGTGCGCTCTCTTTCCCCCGCGCGCGCGCTCTCTTTCCCCCCGTGCGTTCCCCCCCTCCTCGCGCTCTCCCCCTCGCGCGCTCTCACCCCCCTCCTCGCGCTCTCTTCCCCCCTCCTGGCGCGCGATCCCCCCCTCCTCGCGCGTGCTCTCTTTCCCCCTCCTCGCGCGCGCTCTCTCCCCCCTCCTCACGCGCGCTCTCTCCCTCCTCGCGCACGCTCTCTCCCCCTCCCTCCTCGCGCGCGCTCCTCTCCCCCCTCCCTCGCACGCTCTTTCCCCCCCTTCTCACGCGCGCTCTCTCCCCCCCTCCTCGCGTGCGCGCTCTCTCCCCCCCTCCTCGCGCACGCTCTCTCTCCCCCCTCCTCGCGCGCGCTCTCTCTCCCCCCCTCCTCGCGCGCATGCTCTCTCCCCCCCTCCTCGCGCGCGCGCGCTCTCTCCCAGACTATCCATCTTTCTTCAGAGACAGTAGAATCACGGAGATGGTGGCTTCATTGGAATCATATTTCTGCGGGCATTCCTTGGGCTTTTCAATTGTCAGATCTAATTCCGACAGACCTGAGCTCAGAGGGTTGGTGAGCTCCGCTCCGAGAACATGTGTTATAGGGGTGGTGGGATCCAGACCACTCCCACATGTTCTCCAACCTCAGAGAGTTGTAGGCTATAAGAAAAGCCATAGAGGGGTTTCTTCCTCTCCTGACAGGGTGTCATCTATGGGTGCTTTCTTAAATACAGTCTGTCTCATATATAAACCACCAAGGGGGCAGAATATCTCCTTCCCTAATGACACCTGGGATATGTTTCAGATAGTTCAGGCTCATCTCATATTCCTATCTGCCCTCCACATCAAGGGGGATCTAAACTACCAGGCAGACATCCTGAGTCGCACACAGAAAGGGAATGGAGGCTAGACCCTATAGTGTTCTCACAGATATCAGGGAGGTGGGGTGTTCCGGTGATAGACCTTTTCTCAACTTGCAAGAACAGACAGCCCAATTCTGCTCTCTAGATCCCGGATACACGTCCTATGCGGTAGATGCACTCCAGATACCATGGAGCTCCGGCCTGCTCTTTGCTTTCCCTCCACTGGTAATTATTCCAGCTGTCCTGTGGAAGATTCCAGGAAGATCAGGCCAGGGTCATCCTGATAGCGCCCTTTTGGCCGAAGAGGGCTAGGTTCTATTGGGTTTCCAAGATGTCAATGACAGATCCCTGAATCCTGCCAGACTGTCTGACACTTCTGTCACAAGGTCTGATTTACCATCCTTAAGTCTCGAATCTTCGTCTGACAGCCTGGAATTCAAGCAGGAGCTACTAAGGAGGCGAGGGTTCTTGATGAATCTGATGAACACCATCATGAGCAGCAGTAAGCCAGTTACCACCAGATTGTATGGTAAGGTGTAGAGAAAACTTATTTCCTGCTTTTTGTTAGTCCTCTCCATACTCTGTAACCAACTGAGGCAGAGAGGGGGTGCTGCCCATTTTATTTCAGGGGTTTCTTGTCCTGGATGGGCAGAACCTCTCTCAGGTGATGCTGTCATGGCTCCAGTAAAAAAAACATTACCGGTAAGTAATTTAGCTTTATGATCCCCATATCCCCATTACGGTTCCTGAAAAAAAAAAAACCACACACCCCTTTTCTCTATGGAGCTCTGGTCCGTGTTTGTTACCATATTCCGCCACCGGTCTGAGCTCTCTGGTTCACCTGCCGTAGATGTACAGTTGTCAAGGTAGAAAATACACTTTTCCACTATACTTATATTTTCTTTATATACTTTTATATTATATATTTTTACTAATGCTCTAGATGAGAAACAATAAGTTTTTCCCTTAACCTAGCATCCAATAGATATATCTGCCTGCTGAAAAGAAGATACTGTTGTGTTGGGATGGATGAGAACTGAGAAGATAAGATGTCCTTTGGATGCCTGTGTCAAGGAGTATCAGGAGAAACCTGAGATGTCCTACATACCAGGAGCCCAGAGATGGCATCGTGTCAAGAAGAAGGATGGACTCAACAGAGAAGACAAAGGACTAATTATTACTAACAGAGATAGATATATTAGCCTAACCCCACCTAACCCCCATCTAATCCCACCTTGTCCTGGCCAATTCACGCCTAGTCTCTAGAGTATAAAATGCTGTGTAACCGGAAATAAAGTTCAGTTGCTGTGACCATTGTCATTGCTTAATAAAGCAACAAACATATTATAAGTTTGAACCAGATTCTCCGTCTGATTTACTCTTATCTGGTACCATATGTTCATAGTCTAATTTGGAGTGACTGGTGAAGGAGTGTATTGTCGCAACGACCCCGACAATTTGGCGCCCAACGTGGTGCGAGGCCAGCGATCGCGACCCCCACGGACCCGTGCCCGGATGCCTCTGGATGATACCCGTATCGGCTGACCTCAAGGACTGATCACCCTTCAAGGCACGGTAAGTGGAGATCACATTCATATGTGTGTCGCCCTTACTGTGTCTCAGCCGTTATTGGTTGATCTGAGGGTGTCTTTGGGTCCGGGGGGGTGACCGGTCGAGTGGTGAGACCAAGCGCGATCCAGCGCCATGCTCTGAACCAGCAACTGTGAGAGACGTCGCCTCCTGCGCGTCCTCGTGTGAACACCACGCCTCCTCCACCGGTCATTATTCCTCACTCATTAACCCTACCCGTGACTGTTGGTTACTTGTGAACTAGAGCGAGAAGTTGAAGAGATCTCAGATTTCATAGATTGGGGACGGCTGAGAGAAAGAGAGAGAGACAAGAGACGCACATAGCTTTGTATTAACACATTTCCAGGTGATTGTGGTGTCCCGATGGAGGACTGTTTCATCCCTGATGAGGGGTCTCTGTGTGGAGATTGCCTAGAATATCGTGACAGGACAGTCTGTAGGCATTGGTCCAGGGTAGGTGAGCTATAGTGAGCATGAGGTTCTGTTTTAGTTCTGTATTACAAGGACGCAGTGTTGACTGTTGCTGTCAGCAAGCCTGAGCTGCAGCAGGGTGTAGTATTCTGTAAATTATGTTGCGTCTCTTAAAGCAGAAGAAGTCCGTACTCCACAGGCTAGACGAGGATGTTGTAGAAGTTAAGACATTAGTGGCGTCACGGGAGGGTAAGAGGCAGTTAAGAATGTGAATAGGTTGTACAAGTATGTAGGGTTGCCTTTGTCAGGGAGATTACAGCCATCTATGTGGCATGATCTTATTCAGAAAGAAAAAGGCAGATTGAAAGACAAAGAATTGTTAGAACAAGCGCAAGCTTATCTACATGTTGAACGGAACCTAAAGAGTGAGGAATAGAAAGAGGTTAATAGAGAGGATCCGATGATGGAGAGCCCGTATTTGGTTACAAGATGTCTCTGAATATTATCTTGCGAATTGTAAAATGGCCGCCACGCCATTGTTATTGAGCACGCTATCCCGGCCACCACCCTACAATGGCGGTGACATGAGGTCCTCGGATGTGTGGGTGTGTCCTGTTTGTGGCGAGCAGAATCTGGCACAGGGCAGTCTGAGCCTTGACATACAGACCCTAATGAACACTCCAGCCTTCCGGGCGACACTGTGGGCGAGAAGCCAAGCCATAGGTCCCACTGATTTATAGAATGATGATGACGACTGAACCCCCTCTCCCCCTACCCCATCTCTTTCTCCGGTACCATCTAGCTTGATTTTTACAGCTCCGCTGCCGCCGCCGAACCTGATACAGGCTCCTCAAATCCCCCCCCAGGTATGAAATTCAGGCTAGCCTGTGCTTACTCTACTGTTCTGCAAAGTGCTGTGCAGAAATAATTACTATATCAGATTTGAGTTTAACTAGGCTATATATAGTGTGTTCAGATATAGAAAATGCCTTAGGTTAAATAAAATGTTTATTAAAATTTTTATAAGTCACGCTAATTAAGCCTTAGCCGTTTCACAATATTATTACTTGTATAAGATATTTTTAATCTAGTAGAAAGGGTTAAGTGAGGTTTTGTTCTGTGTGCCTGTTATCTGTATGACTTTGCTTGTATTTCCGTGTTTTCAGCTCTGGGAGGGGCTGGGTGCGAGGCTGCGTTCCTTTTTACATGTTGACAGCAGTCACCTAATTTTCTGTAACATTGCGGTTCTTTCCTTAGATGAATAACTAAAGTTTTTGTTGGAGCCTAGAAAGAGGGGAGGAGGTGAGCTGCTTCGTAGGCATTAGCTTATAGCTCAAGGTCAATATATTGTAGTGAGGAATAAACTACCCCCACATCTCCCTAAGATTTTTCTATCAGAGCAGTCTTTGTTCTTTGCTGTATGAAAATATTTCTTGTAGTCCGTTATCTTTCCCCATATGGGGGGTGAGGAGGCTTTCTGGAGAAAATGCTGGTAGACAAGATTTTGAATTAAAGGTGATGTTACACATGTCTGCTCTGATGTACAGCGTCTATATATTCTGTAGTGTTCTACCATTTATTATCTAGTAATAAAAAAATATTCAAAATAACTAGTAGAAAATTGCAATTATAATGTTGAATAAGAATTTTCTGATCTTTGAAATTAATAGATTTTTTTAGTGTTCTATTTCAGGTACATGTATAGGAGATATGATTTCTTACATTGGACGCAAGTAGGATCCTCACATGAGGTAATCAGAATATTTGGTTCTGACTTGCACTTTCTGAGCGAATGGAGCGATTTCCGGTTGAAGAATTCCTTAACAATACGGTAAGCCTACTAAATGCAGTATTGGTATATTACGGTGAGGTAGACACCATGTTACCAGTCTAGGATGGTATAATCATACTGACAATCACCTCAGGTGTCCTGTCCTCTCGGAGGTAGAAGGCAAGCTACAACAAAAGGTAGGAAAGGTAGTGGCGAGTGGTTGCCCCATCCCAGCCGGGTTGCGCCTGGCGGCTTGAGCCCTCTCTATAGTCGACTGCCTTATAGGGACTGACCGAACCACTAACAGTGTTAAACTAGGAGTCGTGAGAGGGGACAGGGCAGGCCATGATGTCTTTTATCAGCAAAGGTTACACTGGTCTCTGCTTGGCCTCACTTTACGCCTCAAAATAGGTCACGGGTGAGATCAGGTGAGTATCTCCTAGTTCGCTCCTGGTACAGGTAAGCTGTGTATACTATCCTGCATTATTCTTGCGCACAACACGACTCAGAAAGGTACGGGCTTCGAGCGGCAATCGCTCCATGGGTTTTGGAAATTGCAGGTAGTGAGCGGACAAGGAAACCAAGAAAACTGTATAAAATTGTCCCAAAATGTGTAAATCTCTTTCTCCTATCCAAGCTATTATAGAATGTCAAACATACCCTGGTTAAAATGTTTTTAGAATAAGTAAGTACAGGAGTACATAACATGGTTCTTGTATGATTTTGTTGTGTATCTCTTTTCTCTTGTGGATAACTGTGCTTATTTGCAGATATTTAAGAAGTTCATATCCTTTGTATACCCTCCATAATGATAGTGGTATATGATAAAATGTCCAAGGGAGGATGAGTCTTATACCTTTAAGGTTATATGTTACTAATAGTGTAAAACTGATACACAATTCCCCAGGCCGTTTCTAATATGTTTTGAGGTTTCTTTCCCCTTCAACAGATTGGACTCTGAAAACAGCCAATGAATAGCGAAATTAATTTCTTCTATACTAACTGTAGAATCTAAATGAATCTTTCCTTTTTAGAATAAACTGTTGATTATTGCAGTGATAGGGAATTAATTTAGGGACTGTGGGAGAACTCCATGTGAGGTTAGTATAGGGTTCAGGTGCCTGGGGGCCCTTCACAAGGAAGGAGTCTCTAAGGTGTCTGGATGAAGAAATCCACTTCCCCTTCCCATCACATGGACAGTCTCGAAGGACCTTTAGGGAAAAACTTTTTGTTTAGGGAGGACTGTCAAGGTAGAAAATACACTTTTCCACTATACTTATATTTTCTTTATATACTTTTATATTATATATTTTTACTAATGCTCTAGATGAGAAACATTAAGTTTTTCCCTTCACCTAGCATCCAATAGATATATCTGCCTGCTGAAAAGAAGATACTGTTGTGTTGGGATGGATGAGAACTGAGAAGATAAGATGTCCTTTGGATGTCTGTGTCAAGGAGTATCAGGAGAAACCTGAGATGTCCTACATACCAGGAGCCCAGAGATGGCATCGTGTCAAGAAGAAGGATGGACTCAACAGAGAAGACAAAGGACTAATTATTACTAACAGAGATAGATATATTAGCCTAACCCCACCTAACCCCCATCTAATCCCACGTTGTCCTGGCCAATTCACGCCTAGTCTCCAGAGTATAAAATGCTGTGTAACCGGAAATAAAGTTCAGTTGCTGTGACCATTGCCATTGCTTAATAAAGCAACGAACATATTATAAGTTTGAACCAGATTCTCCGTCTGATTTACTCTTATCTGGTACCATATGTTCATAGTCTAATTTGGAGTGACTGGTGAAGGAGTGTATTGTCGCAACGACCCCAACACAGTAAACCGCCGACCAATCAGAAGCCCGCATGTAAGGTCATGTGACAATATTAGCTGCTGCCATCTGCTCAGTGGAGAGCTCAGTGTGGCGCCAGAATAAATACAGCGGTGGTTACCACGGGCGGGTTACATTAAATACAGTATAATGATTAATCACACCTGCATGCCCTGTTAGGCGGGCATGCTTAAAAAAAATTTTTTAAAAAATATTAAACTTTGCTAGGTCTTATTTTCAGGGAGTCCTTATATTTAGCAGTTCTGCAAGCCCCCTATTATGTCTTATTTTCGGGAAACGCGGTACTATTCATCATTCTTTCTACTTCCTTCTGCTCCTCCCTTTCTTGCCTTCTTCTACTCCTACCACTTCTACCCCCCCTCTCCCCTTTCTATACTTTATCGCTTCTGTATGGCTTTTTTGTAGGGCATTGGCTTTTAAATTTTTGCACCATCCTAGGAGATGTTATCCGTAGTACAGGGTCCACCTAGGTCCCCTCCGATCTGACTTTTTTTTTTCCAGCGCTATCTGGACGACTCACGTGGACACAAGCTCCCTGACACCGGTATCATGGCTACAAGATTGAATGACCTTGAGTTGCAGAGGATATATACCCGCGCTCATGTCCTCCAATGTATTCAACAAGGAAAGAATTTTATCATAAATACAGAAATTTGATTTTTCAACAATTTTCACAACTAAAGTGCAGGGGACCCTGGTCCAGAAGGTTTCTGATTTCATTGTCACTTCTCTCTGACTAGATGGCGGCCCGATTCTAAAGAATCGGGTAGTCTAGAATCCATATATAGTTTATTTACTAATAGTTAGGGGAGTGCAGTGAAATTAATTGTGTGTATACAGGTGGCTCAGTGGGTAGCAGAGTATACGGTGGCTCAGTGGTTAGCACTGTATATGGTGGCTCAGTGGTTTGCACTGTATATGGTGGCTCAGTGGTTAGCACTGTATATGGTGGCTCAGTGGTTAGCACTGTATATGGTGGCTCAGTGGTTAGCACTGTATATGGTGGCTCAGTGGTTAGCACTGTATATGGTGGCGCAGTGGTTGGAACTGTATATGGTGGCTCAGTGGTTAGCACTGTATATGGTGGCTCAGTGGTTGGCACTGTATATGGTGGCTCAGTGGTTAGCACTGTATATGGTGGCTCAGTGGTTGGCACTGTATATGGTGGCTCAGTGGTTAGCACTGTATATGGTGGTTCAGTGGTTAGCACTGTATATGGTGGCTCAGTGGTTGGCACTGTATATGGTGGCTCAGTGGTTAGCACTGTATATGGTGGCTCAGTGGTTGGCACTGTATATGGTGGCTCAGTGGTTAGCACTGTATATGGTGGTTCAGTGGTTGGCACTGTATATGGTGGCTCAGTGGTTAGCACAGTATACGCTGGCTCAGTGGTTAGCACAGTATGATGGCTCAGTGGTTTTCAGTGTATATGGTGGCTCAGTGGTTAGCACTGTATATGGTGGGTCAGTGGTTGGCACTGTATATGGTGGCTCAGTGGTTAGCACAGTATATGCTGGCTCAGTGGTTAGCACTGTACGGTGGCTCAGTGGTTAGCAGTGTATTTGATGGCTCAGTGGTTTTCACGGTGTGAGAGCTTAGTGGTTTGCACAGTGCATTGGCTCAGTGGTTAGCACTGCGCAGTGGCTCAGTGGTCAGTGCAGCATGGAGGCAGAGTGTATTCGCAAGATGGAGGCAGAGTGGTCAGCGCAGGATGGAGGCAGAGTGTTGAGCGCAGGATGGGGGCAGAGTGGTCAGCGCAGGATGGGGCAGAGTGGACAGCGCAGGATGGAGGCTCAGTGGTCAGTGCAGGATGGAGGCTCAGTGGTCAGCACAGGATGGAGTGGTCAGCGCAGGATGGAAGATCATTGGTCAGCACAGGATGGAGGCTCAGTGGTCAGCACAGGATGGAGGCTCAGTGGTCAGCACAGGATGGAGGCTCAGTAGTCAGCGCAGGATGGAGGCTGAGTGGTCAGCGCAGGATGGAGGCAGAGTGGTCAGTGCAGGATGGAGGCTCAGTGGTCAGCGCAGGATGGAGGCTCAGTAGTCAGCGCAGGATGGAGGCTGAGTGGTCAGCGCAGGATGGAGGCTGAGTGGTCAGTGCAGGATGGAAGCTGAGTGGTCAGCGCAGGATGGAAGCTGAGTGGTCAGTGCAGGATGGAGGCTCACTGGTCAGCACAGGATGGAGGCTCAGTGGTCAGCACAGGATGGAGGCTCTTGTCAGCGCAGAATGGAGGCTCAGTGGTTAGCGCAGGATTGAGGCTCAGTGGTCAGCGCAGGATGGAGGCTCAGTGGTCAGCGCAGGATGGAGGCTCAGTGGGGAGCGCAGGAAGGAGGCAGAGTGGTCAGCACAGGATAGAGGCTCAATGGTCAGCACAGAATGGAGGCTCAGTGGTCAGCACAGGATGGTGGCTCAGTGGTCAGCACAGGATGGAGGGTCAGTGGTCAGCGCGGGATGGAGGCTCAGTGGTCAGCGCAGGATGGAGGCTCAGTGGTCAGCGCAGGATGGAGGCAGAGTGGTCAGCGCAGGATGGAGGCAGAGTGGTCAGCGCAGGATGGAGGAAGAGTGGTCAGCGCAGAATGGAGGCTCAGTGGTCAGTGCAGGATGGAAGGTCAGTGGTCAGCACAGGTTGGAGGCTGAGTGGTCAGCACAGGATTGAGTGGTGAGCACAGGATGGAGGCTCAGTGGTCAGCACAGGATGGAGGCTCAGTGTTCAGCACAGGATGGAGGCTCAGTGGTCAGCGCAGGATGGAGGCTCAGTGGTCAGCGCAGAATGGAGGCTCAGTGGTTAGCGCAGGATGGAGGCTGAGTGGTGAGTGCAGGATGGAGGCTCAGTGGTGAGCGCAGGATGGAGGCTCAGTGGTGAGCGCAGGATGGAGGCTCAGTGGTCAGCACAGGAAGGAGGCAGAGTGGTCAGCACAGGATGGAGGCTCAGTGGTCAGCGCAGGATGGAGGCTCAGTGGTCAGCGCGGGATGGAGGCTCAGTGGTCAGCGCAGGATGGAGGCAGAGTGGTCAGCGCAGGAAGGAGGCAGAGTGGTCAGCACTGGATGGAGGCAGAGTGGTCAGCGCAGGACAGAGGCTCAGTGGTCAGCCCAGGACGGAGGGTCGGTGGTCAGCGCAGGACGGAGGGTTGGTAGTCAGGCCAGGACGGCGGCTCTGTGGTCAGCAGAGGACGGAGGCTTGGTGGTCAGCGCAGGACGGAGGCTTGGTGGTCAGCGCAGGACGGAGGCTCGGTGGTCAGCCCAGGACGGAGGCTCGGTGGTCAGCCCAGGACGGAGGCTCGGTGGTAAGCCCAGGACGGAGGCTCGGTGGTCAGCCCAGGACGGCGGCTCGGTGGTCAGCAGAGGACGGAGGTTCGGTGGTCAGCAGACGACGGAGGCTTGGTGGTCAGCCCAGGACGAAAGCTCAGTGGTCAGGGCAGGATGGAGGCTTGGTGGTCAGCGCAGTTGAGGTGGGCGGAGCCTGGCGGGATCGCCGTGAGGTGGGCGGAGCTTGGTGGGAGCCCCGTGAGGTGGGTGGAGCTTGGCGGGAGCCCCGCAAGGTGGGCGGAGCTTGGCGGGAGCCCCGCGAGGTGGGCAGGGCCAAGCGGGAGCGGGGCCGCGGGATGGCGTGGGGTAAGTATACCGGAGACTGGTAGTCTGAATGAGAGTATGAGTGTGTGTGTGTGTGTGGGGGGGGGAGGGGTACGATAGTGTTGTGTCAGGGGTGTACGTGTGTGTGGACGTGGGTTGGGGGGGTGAGTGCCGAGTAGTGTGTGTCGCCAGGGTACTCCCGCTTACGGCCGCCATCTTGGGTCACCCTGAGCGGGTGTACCTCTGGGCACAATAACCGGATGCTGGGACAAAGTGACGGATGTGACGTCACAAATGCCTCCGGGTTTTATATATAAGATGTCACTTATTTATATCTTGATTTGTAAAGATGATTGTTCTACATTTGTATAAATAAATGTATCGTTCTCCTTTTTGTTACAATTATTTATATTTTGCTTTATATAATTATAAATCTCAGTGTGACCTTAGTGAACAGTAGCTGCCGGTTGGATCTACATGTGGCCGTGTTCACACATTGGTGCAGACAGTTTCCCCAACAAATTGCAAAGTCCTCATATGTAGACCTGCACTAAATCTTTCAGATCTCGCTAAGGCGGCCGTCACACGCTTCAATATCGCTAGCGATATTGTTAGCGATCACGTGCACGCGCGATCGCTAACAATATCGCTCACATCGCTGGTGAGATGTCACACAGACAGACTCACCAGCGATGTGGAGCAGCGAGATGGCTGGTAACTATGGTACACATCGGGTTACTAGGCGCCGCGCTTAGTAACCCGACGTTTACCATAGATACCATCTCCCAGCATAGGCTGTGCCGCTGGGAGATGGATCATCGTGGTGTCACACACCACGATGAGGCAGATTGATCAAGCGTTTATCGCTTGATATGAGCTCCGGCTCACCAATCTGCAATCTAACGATCAAGCGAATTTACATTGTAAAATCGCTTGATTACATGCAGCGACGCACAAACGATATCGCATAAGCGATCAAAAACCAGATCACTTAAGCGATATCGTGCATTAAATTGAAGCGTGTGACGGCCGCCTAACAGTGATGTGCCCAGGCTGCTGTCACTCATGCCCCGCCCTTGCCAGTGATGTCCCTTTTTAGTATGTATGATTTTGGTTGGAAGTAGCATAACCAGAAACGCAGCAGAAGAATATCAAGCTGCAGAGAGATCATCTTATAGGAACATGATAGGTGGTAGAAGTAGAGGTCCAGTGTTATTTAGGACAAAAAAAGGGTGAAATTAGTGAAAAACCCCTTCAAGAACTCTGTTCAACAGTGCATTCAAGAGAGCTTGTTTAGACCGGACAATCCCTTTATCACTTCTATCCAGCAGAATATGGTCCTTTAATCTCGTTTAGAGTTGAGCAGCAGTACACATACTCAGGCTGCTTTCACATAACTATTTTGTGCCTGTCCGTGGGATCTGACTTTGAATGAGGATCCCACGGACAGGCACGGATCCCTGCAATTGGACGGCAAATAGCCATCCGATCCGATTCTATGCAGGATCCGTGTGGATCCTGTGGTCCCCTGTCTTTCCCTGCTCCTGCCTCCTCCATCTTCTTCCCCCGCTATTCTATTCTGTGCCCCCGCTCCTCTATCCTCATCTAATCCCTATCCTGTCCTCTGTCCTCTTCCCTGTGTGTAAAAAAAAAAAAGCCTCCTCCCAGAGGATACATCACCTGTCACAGGCTCCCACGCTGCAGCACCATCAGGACTGAAGGACCTGTGATGATGTCACAGAGCCGGTCAGCTAACGGGTCATGTGACCGGCTCTGTGACATCATCACAGGTCCTTCAGTCCTGATGGTGCTGCAGCGTGGGAGCCTGTGACAGGTGATGTATGCTTCGGGAGGAGTGTTGTTTTTTTTTTTTTCTTACACACAGGGAAGAGGACAGAGGACAGGATAGGGATTAGATGAGGATAGAGGAGCGGGGGCACAGAATAGAATAGCGGGGAGACAGCATAGAATAGGAGAGGGAACAAGATGGAGGAGGCAGGAGCAGGGAAAGACAGGGAATACGGAGCCGACATCGGATCCGAGGTGAACTCAGATCCGATGTCCATAGGCTCCCATGTTGTGGGCACAGCAGTGATCCGATGCTGTCTGATTTGAGTCACGGACACAAAATCGTAGCAGGCTGCGATTGTAGCCCGTAATTAAATCGGATGGGATCGGATGGTGCCAAAATCAGATGTCAATAGTGGCACATCCGATCCCATCCGATTCCCATAGGGGAACATAGGATCTGATTTCGGATCCGATTGTATCCATTTCAAAACGGATACAATCGGATGACTGAAAATCGTGATGTGAAAGCAGCCTTAGTCTGAGCTTTATTCTTACCCTATTGGGCGGCCGCGCTGTCCTCTGTTCTTTCAGACAGCCACATTGAGAATGAGTGGAGCAGTGGTCGGACATCCAACAAGCCGCTCTATTCTGTAATTGGAACAAAAATTCTCTGCTTTCACGATCTGCGCCGTTCCCAGAGTTCGGACCCTCAATGATCAGTTATACCAATGGGTAGGTGATCATTTACTTTCACTACACAAATCCTTTAAGGCCCATAAACCCCCAATCCCTACAATCGTTTGGTCGACAGTTCTCTCTCCTGACTGTAACATACAGGAATGCTTCACCAAATGTTCTTTCGTCTTTTATAAGGCTGCCTTCACATTTGCAGATGCCTCCGCAGCGTTCTGCGAAGGCATCTGCAAGCCTCTGCATGCAGACCGCAGCCCCTATCTTTATAATGGAGCGCACGGTGTCTGCAGATGCTTGCAGACCGCCGTGCGCACCCATTCACTCCTACACGTGATCTGTGAGCAGGCGGATGCCTGCGCACAAATCACACACTCTCGCCCGCACCAGAGACGCAACATGTTGCGTCCCTGGTGCGGACGGGAGTGTGTGATCTGTACGCAGGCATCCGCCTGCGCACAGATCACATATAGGAGTGAATGGGTGCACACGGTCATGCGCTGTCAAGCGCAGCACCATGCGCTCCCATTATAAAGATAGGAGCTGGCGGCCGCTGCGCACACATTGCGGACCCCTCCGCAGAACGCTAATGTGAAGCCAGCCTTAGTGAGGAGACGTCGGCTCCTCTGGTAGCGGTTATCTTCAGAGAGACACAAAAGAATCAACCATTGGAATTTGAACATTCCACGCCCTTCTCTCCCCTGACATCAACAGAGAAGTATTTGCCCTGTACACAGCAGATTGTTGTGTAATCCTGCAGACCTTACACTAAGGTTCACATACACCTAATCTGTATACTGGCTTGTTCAGACATTATGCTCATCACTTCAATCTCTTAACACTGACTGGCCATGGCTCCCCCAACCGAGAGTGACAGCCTCAAAAAAATATATGAAGACTTCATTCTTTGGTCGGGAGAGCCTCAGCCAGTCTGTGTATTGTGGTCTGAGAAGGAACTGATGTGCATATATGTCTGAATGAGCCCTAATGGACAGTAATGTTCCCTGAAATCGTGAACCTCAGTGCAACAACTCCGATCTTGTCACCTCTGTAGTGAGACATCTAGAATACCGTACAGTTACTGTACAGAGAATGTCCTTATACACAGAAATCATGAACCTCAGTGCAACAACTCTGACCTAGACACCTCTGTAGTGAGACATCTAGAATACCGTAGAGTTACTGTACAGAGAATGTCCTTATACACAGAAATCATGAACCTCAGTGCAACAACTCCGATCTAGTCACCTCTGTAGTGAGACATCTAGAATACCGTAGAGTTACTGTACAGAGAATGTCCTTATACACAGAAATCATGAACCGCAGTGCAACAACTCTGATCTTGTCATCTTTTTAGTGAGACATTTAGAGTTTCATTATTTCTTCACAAACAATCATACAAGATTACAGCCCCTATTCAAGAAGGACAGAATATCGCATGCCAGTATTAATAAAGGGTGAGGGAAAGAAAGCTGAGCCACTTTGTGAGTTTTTCTGTACATTAATAAAAATAGCTTTATTTTTGTTATCCCTTTTCATAGTTTAAAAAAATTTACACCCATCCCTGATTGCTCAGTTTCCCCTTTTCTTGTCTGCCCACCTATCTTGGTCATCACCACCATTTTGTAGACATTTGCGAGGAGGGTCGTGAGCATGTCAGAGGACAGACAACAAAATCATCATAATTTACATCACAAAAGTGACAAAAATAACAACAAACTATGATAGGAATGTGTGGAGTACTAGAGTACATTGATGTCACTTCTGTGATATAAATTATGATGACTCGGTTATGCTTTTCCTCGCAAGGTTCCACTCACTCTTCAGAAATGTTAGTCCTGCAGCCGGGGAAAAGTCAAAATTGAGAAAAACTGAACAATCAGAGGTGTGTGTAAATGTGGCGCCCCACTGGTCAAGATGTCACTTAGGGGTACTGCACCCACAAAGGAGAGTGTAGTATCCCTGTGACTAGGATGTTGCATAAGGGGCCCTCATACACCCATCCACACACCTTAAGGTACTGTCACGCGCGGCAATTTCACTGGCAATTTGCTGGTTGCAGTGAAATCATGGACACATTGTTACATTTGTACACAGCAACAAAATAGAACAATGTGTTCATGATTTCACTGCATCCAGTGAAATTGCCTAGCAATATTGCTGTGTGCGATGGGACCTTTAGAGTAGGGGATCCGTTGTCAGGGAGACCCAGTCCTGGTGGATGGGGCTAGATGGGTTAGTGGAAGAGCGGGAAGTGAGTTAGTAGGAAGGGTTGGAGAGCTCCGTTGAGTAGAAGACTGCGGAGAAGCCGTTGTGACAGAACGGGACCCTAGGGACACGAGGAGTTGCGGTGCCCCCGAATCTGGACCCGGTACGACTACCAACCGGAGGGGTTCAGTCCTGGAACGGAGGACCGGCTTTCTTTAGAAAGTTGTGGCTGAACGCCTGGCGTAATCCTTAAAAGGCACCGTATAGGGTCCGGAGGAGGGTCCCCCAGAGAGGGCCCAAAGGAGCTGGATGAAGGCTCTGCGCGCGGGAGCGCTGAAGGGAGGCAGGAGAGAGAGAGAGCAGTGAGGGACAGGCAAGGAACGGCAGGCACACCACCGAGGGTCCGAAGTGAGCTATCCCGGTTCCCTGGTGACTACCGAGGCCAGGAAGACCTGAAAGACTGTACCACCTGCTTGCCTGCACTAAGAACTTGCCAGTAAAACTGTTCAGAGCTAAAGACTGTGGAGTATTCATTCCTCTCAGCTGATTAGCCACCTTCCTTTTCAGCACTAGTGACCGGGCCGCCTGAGGAGCCGCCTCACAGCACAAAAGACTTAATTACATGATCACTGCCCTGGGGATCCGGCTCCACTTACGGGGAGCGTAACCATCTTGCTGCTTCACCATCACCCCAGAGGACTGTCCCGCAGCGCCGGTAACATGACCGGAACCATAGGTGGCGTCACAAACTCTTATATTTAATCTTTACCCCCTTTTTAGCGACCACCAGGGCCACGGGCCAGGCACAGGCCGCCTGTGATATCCCCCTTGAAACCAAACACCCGACACCGGGTACCCCACGGTCATAATTATATTACAAAAAGAAATAATACATACAAGTATATATAATTCATTCTGCCACTAGATTGGAATCTGTGAGGAGGTCCTGGTATTAACTCCAGTCTGGTGGTTTCCGTCATGAGCCGTCTACATTGGAGTTTATGCTATGAGGACCTCGCTCTATCAACTCCATTCTAGTCATCTCAGCGACAAACTGTACAGAGTGGAGGCTATGGGGAGCTGATTCCCTAGTGAGAGGTCTACATCGGAGGAGATAAAATGAGGCCTCCAAAAATCAACTCCGAACTAAATGCAACCGTACAGGGATCACTATGATCCACAGGATCCTCACACAATGTGACAACAATCGGTCCCATATTGAACACTCTCTATTTCCACGATCCGGAGTAGTGATGTGTCGTTCGCGAACGATCCGACACATTGAGCCGGCTCTTTCATGTGACTGATAAGAGCCGACTCTTCACAGTGAACGAGCCAGAGAGCCGTGTTACCCTCTGCTGGCAGCTTTATTAAGCCTGACTGTGACTGGGAGGAGCAGCCAGGAGATAAGTGAGCTACACTGGAAGTGTAAACAAAGTTTCCAACACATGGGGTGAAGCCCCTTCTCCCAATTAAAGCTATACACACACATTGTTTCTTCCTTAGGGCAGTGGGCACAAGACCACCAGCATGTTTATGGGTTAAGTTTCCCTGACCTTATCTGGCATATGGGATGTGTAGGAGGACTCAGCTTGTTTATTATCATTGATCATCTTCTCAGTCTTTAGTCAGGAGGACACTGCAGGGGGAGAATAGAGCTGTTGTTGGGTAAGGAATAGGATTTTAGGCAAAACGTGGAGAGATATAGGTGCAGCTTCAATAATTGTATATAGAGGCAGTGTAATAGGAAGTCAGCACATAGTGCCCAGTGTAATAGGAAGTCAGCACATAGTGCCCAGTGTAATAGGAAGTCAGCACATAGTGCGCAGTGTAATAGGAAGTCAGTACATAGTGCCCAGTGTAATAGGAAGTCAGCACATAGTGCCCAGTGTAATAGGAAGTCAGCACATAGTGCCCAGTGGAGTTGGCCTACTGACATCCAGGACTGGTGTTTAACCCCTTAAGTTTTTTTTTCTGGTATAAAAAAAAGAGAAAATCTTTAACAAAATGTTCTGTCTCCATCTCTTCAATGTTTAGTGGAAGGCGCTGTGTGTGTGTGTATATATCGTGTGTGTATATATCGTGTGTGTGTATATATCGTGTGTATTTATCATATGTGTGTGTGTATATATATCGTGTGTGTATATATCATATGTGTGTGTATTTATCATATGTGTGTGTGTGTATATATATCATGTGTGTATATATATCATGTGTGTGTATTTATCATATGTGTGTGTGTGTATATATATCGTGTGTGTGTGTATATATCATATGTGTGTGTATTTATCATATGTGTGTGTGTATATATATCGTGTGTGTGTATATATCATATGTGTGTTTATTTATTGTGTGTGTGTGTATATATCATGTGTATATATATCATATGTGTGTGTATTTATCATGTGTGTGTGTATATATCATATGTGTGTGTGTATATATATATCATGTGTGTATATATATCATGTGTGTGTATTTATCGTGTGTGTGTATATATCATGTGTGTATATATATCATATGTGTGTGTATTTATCATGTGTGTGTATATATCGTGTGTGTATATATCATATGTGTGTGTATTTATCATATGTGTGTGTCTATATCGTGTGTATATATATCATGTGTGTGTGTATATATATCATATGTGTGTGTGTATATATCATATGTGTGTGTGTTAATCATGTGTGTGTGTATATCGTGTGTGTATACATCATGTGTGTGTATATATCATGTGTGTGTATTTATCATGTGTGTGTGTATATATCGTGTGTGTGTATATATATCATGTGTGTGTGTATATATCATGTGTGTGTGTATATATCATGTGTGTGTGTATATATCATGTGTTGTGTGTATTTATCATGTGTGTGTATATATATCGTGTGTGTGTTATATATCGTGTGTGTATGTATGTGTGTACAGTATGTGTGTACAATGTGTGTATGTATGTGTGTACAGTATGTGTGTACAATGTGTATGTATGTGTGTGTACAGTATGTGTGTACAATGTGTGTGTATATGTGTACAGTATGTGTGTACAGTGTGTATGTATGTGTGTACAGTATGTGTGTACAGTGTATGTATGTGTGTACAGTGTGTGTACAGTGTGTGTATGTATGTGTGTACAGTGTGTGTATGTATGTGTGTACAGTGTGTATGTATGTGTGTACAGTGTGTGTATGTATGTGTGTACAGTATGTGTGTACAGTGTGTGTACAATGTGTATGTATGTGTGTACAGTATGTGTGTACAGTGTATGTATGTGTGTACAGTGTGTGTACAGTGTATGTATGTATGTGTGTACAGTGTGTGTATGTATGTGTGTACAGTGTGTGTACAGTGTGTATGTATGTGTGTACAGTGTGTGTATGTATGTGTGTACAGTATGTGTGTACAGTGTGTGTACAATGTGTATGTATGTGTGTACAGTATGTGTGTACAGTGTATGTATGTGTGTACAGTGTGTGTACAGTGTGTATGTATGTGTGTACAGTGTGTGTACAGTGTGTATGTGTGTACAGTGTGTGTATGTATGTGTGTACAGTGTGTGTACAGTGTGTATGTATGTGTGTACAGTGTGTGTATGTATGTGTGTACAGTATGTGTGTACAGTGTGTGTACAATGTGTATGTATGTGTGTACAGTATGTGTGTTACAGTGTATGTATGTGTGTACAGTGTGTGTACAGTGTATGTATGTATGTGTGTACAGTGTGTGTTATGTATGTGTGTACAGTGTGTGTACAGTGTGTATGTATGTGTGTACAGTGTGTGTATGTATGTGTGTACAGTATGTGTGTACAGTGTGTGTACAATGTGTATGTATGTGTGTACAGTATGTGTGTACAGTGTATGTATGTGTGTACAGTGTGTGTACAGTGTGTGTATGTATGTGTGTACAGTGTGTGTATGTATGTGTGTACAGTGTGTGTACAGTGTGTATGTATGTGTGTACAGTGTGTGTATGTATGTGTGTACAGTGTGTGTACAGTGTGTATGTATGTGTGTACAGTGTGTGTATGTATGTGTGTACAGTATGTGTGTACAGTGTGTGTACAATGTGTATGTATGTGTGTACAGTATGTGTGTACAGTGTATGTATGTGTGTACAGTGTGTGTACAGTGTGTGTATGTATGTGTGTACAGTGTGTGTATGTATGTGTGTACAGTGTGTGTACAGTGTGTATGTATGTGTGTACAGTGTGTGTATGTATGTGTGTACAGTGTGTGTTACAGTGTGTGTATGTATGTGTGTACAGTGTGTGTATGTATGTGTGTACAGTGTGTGTACAGTGTGTATGTATGTGTGTACAGTGTGTGTATGTATGTGTGTACAGTGTGTTGTTACAGTGTGTGTATGTATGTGTGTACAGTGTGTGTATGTATGTGTGTACAGTGTGTGTATGTATGTGTGTACAGTGTGTGTACAGTGTGTATGTAGTGTGTTTACAGTATGTGTGTACAGTGTGTGTATGTATGTGTGTACAGTGTGTGTATGTATGTGTGTACAGTGTGTTGTACAGTGTGTATGTATGTGTGTACAGTATGTGTGTACAGTGTGTGTATGTATGTGTGTACAGTGTGTGTTACAGTGTGTATGTATGTGTGTACAGTATGTGTGTACAGTGTGTGTTATGTATGTGTGTACAGTATGTGTGTAGTATGTACAGTGTATGTTGCACAGTAATTGCAACCTTTATATTTAAGAATTAGGACTGACACATATACTACAGCATTTACTAATAAGGACATGTACAAAAAACACCACATATTAGAAAGCAATAAAAGTTCAGAATACAAATGAGGAGCGAGGGCCCTGTTCAGAAGAGCTGACAATCTGAGGAAACAATAATGCTAATAACAGTCTTTACTGCTTCACTAGATACATACAAAGGTGTAGAATAAGGAGACACTGTACAGGGAGGTTCAGTATCATCACAGGGTGTATAATGAGGAGATCACTGTACAGGGGAGGTTCTGTATTCATCACAGGGTGTATAATGAGGAGGTCACTGTACAGGGGAGGTTCAGTATCATCACAGGGTGTATAATGAGGAGATCACTGTACAGGTGAGGTTCTGTATTCATCACAGGGTGTATAATGAGGAGATCACTGTACAGGGGAGGGTCTGTATACATCACAGGGTGTATAATGAGGAGATCACTGTACAGGAGAGGTTCTGTATCATCACAGGGTGTATAATGAGGAGATCACTGTACAGGAGAGGTTCAGTATCATCACAGGGTGTATAATGAGGAGGTCACTGTACAGGGGAGGTTCAGTATCATCACAGGGTGTATAATGAGGAGATCACTGTACAGGGGAGGTTCTGTATTCATCACAGGGTGTATAATGAGGAGATCACTGTACAGGGGAGGTTCTGTATCATCACAGGGTGTATAATGAGGAGATCACTGTACAGGGGAGGTTCTGTATTCATCACAGGGTGTATAATGAGGAGATCACTGTACAGGGGAGGGTCTGTATTCATCACAGGGTGTATAATGAGGAGATCACTGTACAGGGGAGGTTCAGTATCATCACAGGGTGTATAATGAGGAGATCACTGTACAGGGGAGGGTCTGTATACATCACAGGGTGTATAATGAGGAGATCACTGTACAGGGGAGGTTCTGTATTCATCACAGGGTGTATAATGAGGAGATCACTGTACAGGGGAGGGTCTGTATTCATCACAGGGTGTAGAATGAGGAGATCACTGTACAGGGGAGGGTCTGTACTCATCACAGGGTGTATAATGAGGAGATCACTGTACAGGGGAGGTTCTGTATACATCACAGGGTGTATAATGAGGAGATCACTGTACAGGGGAGGTTCTGTATTCATCACAGGGTGTATAATGAGGAGATCACTGTACAGGGGAGGGTCTGTATTCATCACAGGGTGTATAATGAGGAGATCACTGTACAGGGGAGGTTCAGTATCATCACAGGGTGTATAATGAGGAGATCACTGTACAGGGGAGGGTCTGTATACATCACAGGGTGTATAATGAGGAGATCACTGTACAGGGGAGGGTCTGTACTCATCACAGGGTGTATAATGAGGAGATCACTGTACAGGGGAGGTTCTGTATTCATCACAGGGTGTATAATGAGGAGATCACTGTACAGGGGAGGTTCAGTATCATCACAGGGTGTAGAATAAGGAGATCACTGTACAGGGGAGGTTCAGTATCATCACAGGGTGTATAATGAGGAGGTCACTGTACAGGGGAGGTTCTGTATTCATCACAGGGTGTATAATGAGGAGATCACTGTACAGGGGAGGTTCTGTATCATCACAGGGTGTATAATGAGGAGATCACTGTACAGGGGAGGTTCTGTATTCATCACAGGGTGTATAATGAGGAGATCACTGTACAGGGGAGGTTCTGTATTCATCACAGGGTGTATAATGAGGAGATCACTGTACAGGGGAGGTTCTGTATTCATCACAGGGTGTATAATGAGGAGATCACTGTACAGTGGAGGTTCAGTATTCATGGCAGGTTGTAGCAGAGGATTATTGTAAAAAAGAGCCGTTTTTTGAGCCGAAAGAGCCGGACTGCCCATCACTAATCCGGAGACCCTGAGTCCTGGGGGAACACAGACGTCCAGTGCCATCACCTAAGCTCCACCCCCTGATCACATGACACTGACATCACCTAAGCTCCACCCCCTGATCACATGACACTGACATCGCCTAAGCTCCACCCCCTGATCACATGACTCTGATGAGGTCATCACAGGTCCTTCAGCTCTCACAGTGCAGCAGATCCGTCCTGGTTGTAGGTGGAGGAAGATTCCCTGTCCTCCTCTATACAGGTGATTATACAAAGGCTCCACTGCAGGAGGGAAGAACTAGATGTGGAGGAGGTGTCTGTGCTGCCTGCCTCTCCCCTGTGTTGTGCGCCTCTCCCCCCTGTGTGTGTGTGCCTCTCCCCCCTGTGTGTGTGTGCCTCTCCCCCCCTGTGTGTGTGTGCCTCTCCCCCCTGTGTGTGTGTGCCTCTCCCCCCTGTGTGTGTGTGCCTCTCCCCCCTGTGTGTGTGCCTCTCCCCCCTGTGTGTGTGCCTCTCCCCCCTTGTGTGTGTGTGCCTCTTCCCCCCTGTGTGTGTGGTGCCTCTTCCCCCCTGTGTGTGTGCCTCTCCTCCCTGTGTGTGTGCCTCTCCCCCTGTGTGTATGCCTCTCCCCCCTGTGTGTGTGTGCCTCTCCCCCCTGTGTGTGTGTGCCTCTCCCCCCTGTGTGTGTGTGCCTCTCCCCCCTGTGTGTGTGCCTCTCCCCCCTGTGTGTGTGTGCCTCTCCCCCCTGTGTGTGTGTGCCTCTCCCCCCTGTGTGTGTGTGCCTCTCCCCCCTGTGTGTGTGTGCCTCTCCTCCCTGTGTGTGTGCCTCTCCCCCCTGTGTGTGTGTGCCTCTCCCCCCTGTGTGTGTGTGCCTCTCCCCCCTGTGTGTGTGTGCCTCTCCCCCCTGTGTGTGTGTGCCTCTCCCCCCTGTGTGTGTGTGCCTCTCCCCCTGTGTGTGTGTGCCTCTCCCCCCTGTGTGTGTGCCTCTCCCCCCTATGTGTGTGCCTCTCCCCCCTGTGTGTGTGTGTGCCTCTCCCCCCTGTGTGTGTGACTCTCCTCCCTATGTGTGCGCCTCTCCCCCCTGTGTGTGCGCCTCTCCCCCCTGTGTGTGTGCGCCTCTCCCCCCTGTGTGTGTGCCTCTCCCCCCTGTGTGTGTGCGCCTCTCCCCCCTGTGTGTGTGCGCCTCTCCCCCCTGTGTGTGTGCGCCTCTCCCCCCTGTGTGTGTGCGCCTCTCCTCCCTGTGTGTGTGCCTCTCCCCCCTATGTGTGTGCCTCTCCCCCCTGTGTGTGTGTGTGTGCCTCTCCTCCCCCCGTGTGTGTGCCTCTCCTCCCCCCTGTGTGTGTGTGCCTCTCCTCCCCCCCGTGTGTGTGCCTGTGCCTCCCCCCCCTGTGTGTGTTCCTCTCCCCCCCCCCCCCCCTGTGTGTGTGCCCCCCCCCCCTGTGTGTGTGCCTCTCCCCCCCCCCCATGTGTGTGCCTCTCCCACCTCCTGTGTCTGTGCCTCCCCCCCCCCCCCCCCCCCCTGTGTGTATGTGCCTCTCTGTGTGATCGGTCCTTAGTTACAGGATCCATCGCTCGTGGTCGGTGATCTCTTGTAGATGTGATCGCTCCTTAGTTACAGGATCCATCGCTCGTGGTCGGTGACGTCTTGTACATGTGATCTGTCCTTAGTTACAGGATCCATCGCTCGTGGTCGGTGATCTCTTGTAGATGTGATCGGTCCTTAGTTACAGGATCCATCGCTCGTGGTCGGTGACGTCTTGTAGATGTGATCGGTCCTTAGTTACAGGATCCATCGCTCGTGGTCGGTGACGTCTTGTACATGTGATCTGTCCTTAGTTACAGGATCCATCGCTCGTGGTCGGTGATCTCTTGTAGATGTGATCGGTCCTTAGTTACAGGATCCATCGCTCGTGGTCGGTGACGTCTTGTAGATGTGATCGGTCCTTAGTTACAGGATCCATCGCTCGTGGTCGGTGACACCAAGGTGACCCTTATCAGAACGGTCCTATCTAACTTATTTATAACCTGATCCTATGTGCACATACCTCATAGATGCAGGATGAAGACGGGCCAGAGTCCAGTATGGGCACAGTGCAGCAGACGGACCTTATGTGTTTGGCTCAGGAAGGAAGGGGCGGGGAACTCTCTATCCTGCATAACAAGAAACTAAATTAAAACTTACAGCTGAGCCAAAGCACAAAGTGACCAGGTCTGTAGGACGTATTAACTAAGTCCCCTGTTATTACACTGTTTCTTACTAGCACTCGCTTTTTATTATTCCCTATTATAGCAGAGTATTTCTACACGTTTGTTATACTGATTTTTCTGTGTCTAGTTATTCGGTAGTGTGAACACGATCCTACAGACCTGTTCACTTTGTGCTTTGGCTCAGCTGCAAGTTTTCCTCTAAAGGATCTAGAAGGCGAGGACCTGCTCCTCTGCTCAGTGACTGATGTTCTGTATCTCACGTTCTATTCTCCTCTATGATTCCCATCTTCTCCCACAGGACGAGATCCCTCCACTGATCCAGATCCCAACCCTCCTTCTCCTGAATGACCCGAGGATGGACGAGGACGGGAATGAGATCAGCAGAAGATTATTCCACCTCACCCTGGAGATCATCTCCCTGCTGAGCGGAGAGGTAACTCCTCCACATCTCTATCAGCTTTATTGTATCATTGTAGTTACTGGGGGATTTCATGATGCCGCATCTCCCTAAGTGTCTCTCTCCATACACAGGATTACACCATAGTGAGGAAGACACCGGGGCACTGTGTGACTCCCATCATCCATCTCCAGGAGTCAGGAGGGCGGAGCCTCATCACAGCCCCTCCTCCGCACTCCCCGATACATGAGAGGAACAAGAAGAAGATCCTAGAGCTCAGCAACAAGATGATTGAGCTGCTGAGCGGAGAGGTGACTGCTAAGACATTATACAGGACAGCACTGGAGGATTCTGGGTGATGACTGGAGAGGTGACTGCTGGGACATTATACAGGACAGCACTGCAGGATTCTGGGTGATGAGCGGAGAGGTGACTGCTGGGACATTATACAGGACAGCACTGGAGGATTCTGGGTGATGAGCGGAGAGGTGACTGCTGGGACATTATACAGGACAGCACTGGAGGATTCTGGGTGATGACTGGAGAGGTGACTGCTGGGACATTATACAGGACAGCACTGGAGGATTCTGGGTGATGACCGGAGAGGTGACTGCTGGGACATTATACAGGACAGCACTGGAGGATTCTGGGTGATGACTGGAGAGGTGACTGCTGGGACATTATACAGGACAGCACTGGAGGATTCTGGGTGATGACTGGAGAGGTGACTGCTGGGACATTATACAGGATAGCACTGGAGGATTCTGGGTGATGACTGGAGAGGTGACTGCTGGGACATTATACAGGACAGCACTGGAGGATTCTGGCTGATGTTGGTATCATTGTGTGTCAGGTTCCTATAAGGTGTCAGGACGTCGCTGTCTTTCTCTCCATGGAGGAGTGGGAGTATCTAGAAGGACACAAGGACCGGTACGAGGAGGTGATGATGGAGGAGCATCGGCCGGTGACATCACAAGGTGAGACGCGATGCTCCTTGTTGGCTCCGGTGGATGTGATGAAGTCTCTTATGCGTCGTCCTATAATACAATCATTGATACAAGAATTTTCCACTTTCTATTTGTAGAATATAATTAATCACCTTTCAGTAAAGAGAAATCTATAATCTCCTCCCTCCATCGCTGGTTTTCACTTTCTCCTCATTTTCCCTCGTTCTTCTCTTCTGATCTGAGAGTCACCATTTCTCCGCTGTCGTCTCGTCTTCATCAGTCTTCAATCTTCGTCCTCGTTTTTCTTCTTTCAGACTTTTTCTCTTTGTTTAGATCTTTTCTCCACAGTTTGTGTGCAGATGTCCCAGCTCTTCTGTCCGTTCTCTCTCTCCTGTCCTGTCCGTTCTCTCTCTCCCCTGTCCGTTCTCTCTCTCTCCTCTGTCCCTTCTCTCTCTCTCCTCTGTCCCTTCTCTCTCTCTCCTCTGTCCCTTCTCTCTCTCTCCTCTGTCCCTTCTCTCTCTCTCCTCTGTCCCTTCTCTCTCTCTCCTCTGTCCCTTCTCTCTCTCTCCTCTGTCCCTTCTCTCTCTCTCCTCTGTCCCTTCTCTCTCTCTCCTCTGTCCCTTCTCTCTCTCTCCTCTGTCCCTTCTCTCTCTCTCCTCTGTCCGTTCTCTCTCTCTCCTCTGTCCGTTCTCTCTCTCTCCTGTCCGTTCTCTCTCTCTCCTGTCCGCTCTCTCTCTCTCTCCTGTCCGCTCTCTCTCTCTCTCCTGTCCGCTCTCTCTCTCTCTCCTGTCCGCTCTCTCTCTCTCCTGTCCGCTCTCTCTCTCTCCTGTCCGCTCTCTCTCTCTTCTGTCCGCTCTCTCCTCTTCTGTCCGCTCTCTCTCTCTTCTGTCCGCTCTCTCTCTCTTCTCTCCGCTCTCTCTCTCTTCTCTCCGTTCTCTCTTCTCTCTCCTCTCCGTTCTCTCTTCTCTCTCCTGTCCGTTCTCTCTCTCTCCTGTCCGTTCTCTCTCTCTCTCTCCTCTCCGTCCTCTTCTGTCTGTTCTCTCCCTTCTTCTGTTGTGGATTATTACACAGGCAGATCCGGGGTGATTTATAGATGATTTTCCCCCTGATCCGCTGTCGCTCGTCCGTCCCTCAGAATCGGTGCAGGCTCCATGTTGTATTTGGATGTTCGGCTTCTTCTTGGCTGACACTTGTGTGATCTTCCTTTTCATTCTCCTTCTTCCATAAAGTCCTGTATAAATGTCCACCCCGGAGCCTCCCTCAGACCATGTAACACGAGCCGCTGCCCTGACATAGAGATGGGGCAGATCGGCCATCAGTGTGACATGGAGGTTTCCAGCAGTTCCCCGGCCCCCAGTGTTCATCACTCGCTCTGCAGGAGGAGAAGCACAGAACTTTCCATACTGGAGGAGAAGGTCGGGTCACCGCGCCTCCTCTCTATAGAGGATAATGATTCTCCTCCAGGAGAGCGTCACTTCTGAGTACGGAGAGTTATAGGCCGTGCAATGCTCCCTGGGAAATAACATATGCAAATGTCCTCTTCCCAGATGGAGAGTATGGGGTCTCTAGCGCCACCTATAGGATACAGCAATCCTAGGAGTCATTATCAGGGTTTCAATCCTATCCAAGAAAGTGATGGATAGAAACGTGCAGCTTTCTCCAGGTCCTCGGTGGTCCCATCCCTGGTGGAGACGATACTTGGAGAAGTTGTGTTTGTTCCTCCTTCATCTGATGGACGAGGTCTTCTCTCTCCTCTCCTCAGGGTCCTCATCCTCCGAGTGCAGAGCAGAGAGCGTTAGGCTTTGTCCTCGCTGATTATCACTTCATACATGAGGTCCACAATGTGCTGGGACCTCGGTGCCGGTGGTGAGGACCACAACTATGGACTTTAGGCCCTGATACATACAGTTGTGGCCAAAAGTATTGACCCCCCTGCAATTCTGTCAGATAATCCTCAGTTTCTTCCTGAAAATGATTGCAATCACAAATTCTTTGCTATTATTATCTTCATTTAATTTGTCTTCAATGAAAATACACAAAAAGAATTGTCCTAAAGCCAAATTGGATCTAATTCCACCAAACATAAAAAAGGGGGTGGACAAAAGTATTGGCACTGTTAGAAAATCATGTGATGCTTCTCTAATTTGTGTAATTAACAGCACCTGTAACTTACCTGTGGCACCTAACAGGTGTTGGCAATAACTAAATCACACTTGCAGCCAGTTGACATGGATTAAAGTTGACTCCACCTCTGTCCTGTGTCCTTGTGTGTACCACATTGAGCATGGAGAAAAGAAAGAAGACCAAAGAACTGTCTGAGGACTGGAGAAACCAAATTGTGAGGAAACATGAGCAATCTCAAGGCTACAAGTCCATCTCCAAAGACCTGAATGTTCCTGTGTCTACCGTGCGCAGTGTCATCAAGAAGTGTAAAGCCCATGGCACTGTGGCTAACCTCCCTAGATGTGGACGGAAAGGAAAAATTGATGAGAGATTCAATGCAAGATTGTGCGGATGGTGGATAAAGAACCTCGACTAACATCCAAACAAGTTCAAGCTGCCCTGCAGTCCAAGGGTACAACAGTGTCACCCGTACTATCCGTCGGCGTCTGAATGAAAAGGGACTGTATGGTAGGAGACCCAGGAAGACCCCACTTCTTACCCCGAGACATAAAAAGCCAGGCTGGAGTTTGCCAAAACGTACCTGAGAAAGCCTACAACGTTCTGGAAGAATGTTCTCTGGTCAGATGAGACAAAAGTAGAGATTTATGGGCAAAGGCATCAACATAGAGTTTACAGGAGAAAAAAAGAGGCATTCAAACAAAAGAACAGCAGGACAATGACCCAAAACACTCTTCAAAAATCACTAGAAAATGGTTTGAGAGAAAGCACTGGAGACTTCTAAGGTGGCAGCAATGAGTCCAGACCTGAATCCCATAGATCACCTGTGGAGAGATGTAACAATGGCAGTTTGGAGAAGGCGCCTTCACATATCAGGGACCTGGAGCAGTTTGCCAAAGAAGAATGGTCTAAAATTCCAGCAGAGCATTGTAAGAAACTCACTGATGGTTACCGGAAGCGGTTGATCGCAGTTATTTTGGCTAAAGGTTGTGCAACCAAGTATTAGGCTGAAGGTGCCAATACTTTTGGCCACTACTGTAAACATTTCTGGTTTTCCGAGAAGTGTCTCCTATATAGACAGATCCACGGCCGGTCATGTATTCAGTCTCTGTGTCTCCACAGATGGATCCAGGAGGAGAAATCCCCCAGAGAGATGTCCCCGTCCTCTGTATCCCCAGGACTGTCCAGAGGAGGATCACAATGTCCCGGAGAGTCACCAGGTAGATGGGGCTGAGCCCTGTATCTATATGGAGGGTTGGGAGCTTTCCTGGTTCTGCCGTCATAGAGGTCATAGGTTTTTGGGGTCTCTTATATTGCACTGATTGTTACATCTGATCTATCAGGGGAAGATCCGACTAATATTAAAGTGGAGGATGAGACAGAAGAAGTGATGACGAGGGGGGATCAGCCGTGTGTGAGTGACGGGAAGGACGAGATCCCAGGAGATGTCACCACAGGTATGTAACGATGGCGGGCGGGTGACGATGGGGGGGACGGGTGATGATGGGGGGGGTGATGATGGGGGGGGACGGGTGATGATGGCGGGCGGGTGATGATGATCATTATGTGATATCACGTGACCTGGAGGGTCATCATTAGGGGGTGATATGTGCAAAATAGGACAGAATTTAAAATAAGTTATATTATCCCAAACAATGATGCCTCCATTATTATAAGAGCACATTGTGATGTTGGGACGCCCCTTTAGAAGAATCTTCACTCTCGGTCTTTACAGACAAACAAAATGTCGCCTAGAAATCGTCCATCCGAGTCTCTAATGTGAATAAATACAGAGAATCCCACAGAAGGCTCCTAGTGATGTGCAGAAAATGTTTTCAATTCTTTTCCCCAATAAATCGGAATAAATTATTTTTCGATAAATATTGTTCGGCCGATGAAAAAGAACTGCTTCACTGATGCTCGATTGTTCCTTCTACATTTATGAATAATATAACTGTGTGTTCCCATTCTCCAGGCAGAAGTGTGTCCCCGCACTGTCACTCTCAGCACTGATTGGACAATGTAGGGGAACACCCCTTTGTCAAAGGGAATGGCAACGCCCAGTTGTCAGTGTTCTCTTACATTTATAGGTGAAATAGCAGAGGAGCTTCACAGATTAGAGAGAAATAAGATTGACTCCTAAAATATGAGGATGAAAAACATACAGAGGACAGCAGTGTTAATAGCCTCTCCTTACCTCAGCACCCCTGGTATTTCCCGAATTAGATCATTTAGACATGGTAGACAGCAGTGTGAGCAGCGTCGTCATACCTCAGCACCCCTGATATTATATCAGATAGACAAGGAGGACTGCAGTGTAAGCAGCCTCTTTTTACCTCTGAACCCCTTGTATCTCCACTGTAAAATAAGATATACAGGGTAGACAGCAGTGTGAGCAGCCTCTTCTTATCTCTTCACTTCTGTTATCTCCAGTATCAGATCAGCATATTTACATTCTACACATGATGGGAGACAGATGAGTTTATTACTGCACATGGTCACATGCATCTTCCAGTTCACTTATAGGACAGGTTTGTGTCCTTATAACATCACAGCCATCTTGTTACTATAGAAATTACCGTCCTGGAGAAAGAAAATTTGAATTGAAATTATTTTCAATTTATTTTTCGGACTACAACATCCTCCTTACCATAAGACGCTCCCTAGATTTACACAGCTGAAAGTAGGAAACATATTTTTCCTATATTTTTACTCTTCCCTGGTGGTGTAGACGGGTCATTAGCGCTAATTCTAATGTAATGGAGGAGAATAGGAAAGTAATAAATATTGTTAGTGATTCTCTGCAGGGTGTGACGTCCGCACTGCAGATAATAACACACATAAAATAATAGACCTCTGCTGTCCGAGATCAGGGGACGTGGTCTGCTCCATGCTGTTGGTATAATCCAGTCCCTGATAACAAGGGCTGTGGTCTGCTCCATGCTGTTGGTATAATCCAGCCTCTGATAACAAGGGGCATGGTCTGCTCCATGCTGTTGGTATAATCCAGCCCCTGATGACAGTAGGCATTTGTCAGTGTCAGGAAAAATTGATACAGTGCCTACAAGTAGTATTCAACCCCTGCAGATTTAGGTGGTTGACACATGCGGAATTAACTTGGCATTGTGACATTTGGACTGTAGATCAGCCTGGAAGTGGGAAATGCAGTGCCACAAAAAAATTTTTTTTTTTTTTAAAGCGTTAAAAGTTAATTCAGAGGGTCATTTATTATTCAACCCCTCAAACCACCAGCATTGTTTGGTCCCCCTAAAGTATTAAGAAGTAGTTCAGGCACAAATAACAATGAGCTTCACATGTGTGGATTAATTATCTCTTTTGCCAGCCTTTTCTGACTATTTAAGACCCTCCCCAAACTTGTGAACAGCACTCATACATGGTCAACATGGGAAAGACAAAGGAGCATTCCAAGGCCATCAGAGACAAGATCGTGCAGGGTCACAAGGTTGGCAAGGGGTACAAAACCCTTTCCAAGGAGTTGGGCCTACCTGTCTCCACTGTTGGGAGCATCATCCGGAAGTGGAAGGCTTATGGAACTACTGTTAGCCTTCCACGGCCTGGACAGCCTTTGAAAGTTTCCTCCCGTGCCGAGGCCAAGCTTGTCCGAAGAGTCAAGGCTAACCCAAGGACAACAAGGAAGGAGCTCCGGGAAGATCTCATGGCAGTGGGGAGATTGGTTTCAATCAATACCATAAGTAACGTACTCCACCGCAATGGTCTCCGTTCCAGACGAGCCCGTAAGGTAACTTTACTTTCAAAGCGTCATGTCAAGGCTCATCTACAGTTTGCTCATGATCACTTGAAGGACTCTGAGACAGACTGGTTCAAGGTTCTATGGTCTGATGAGACCAAGATCGAGATCTTTGGTGCCAACCACACACGTGACGTTTGGAGAATGGATGGCACTGCATACGACCCCCAAGAATACCATCCCTACAGTCAAGCATGGTGGTGGCAGCATCATGCTGTGGGGCTGTTTCTCAGCCAAGGGGCCTGGCCATCTGGTCCGCATCCATGGGAAGATGGATAGCACGGCCTACCTGGAGATTTTGGCCAAGAACCTCCTCTCCTCCATCAAGGATCTTAAGATGGGTCGTAATTTCATCTTCCAACAAGACAACGACCCAAAGCACACAGCCAAGAAAACCAAGGCCTGGTCCAAGAGGGAAAAAATCAAGGTGTTGGAGTGGCCTAGTCAGTCTCCTGACCTTAACCCAATTGAAAACTTGTGGAAGGAGCTCAAGATTAAAGTCCACATGAGACACCCAAAGAACCTAGATAACTTGGAGAAGATCTGCATGGAGGAGTGGGCCAAGATAACTCCAGAGACCTGTGCCGGCCTGATCAGGTCTTATAAAAGACGATTATTAGCTGTAATTGCAAACAAGGGTTATTCCACAAAATATTAAACATAGGGGTTGAATAATAATTGACCCACGCTTTTATGTTTAAAATTTATAAAAATTCAACTGAGCAATATAACTTTTTGGTTTGTAAGATTTATGCTTCTGTTAATAAATCCTACTCTCTATAGACATGTAGGTAGGTACGGCACAAAAAGGATCACCAAATCCCACGCTTATATAATCAATGCAAAGGGAAGGAAAAGATAGCGTGTAGAATGGACCGGGATCAAGCCAATTAATATATCTCAATAATTTTATTATCCATAGAAAAAACAAGTACACACATGTGCAATGACAAACAATTAAAATAGCAGACAAGCTGCTAACATCAAGACTAGCTGCAATGAACAGGATGCACTAAATAACATAATGATCAGTGGAATCACGAAAAATCAAATCTATTTCCAGGGCAGACATATAATCAATAGCACTGATAGACAGACCTGTATCTAGATTAACAGGTGCAGGTCTGGAGAAAGACTTGCAGCACTCCAAGTTCTCAGTGTGAAAAGAACTTTCTTTATTAGGACAGGCACAAAACATGCAACGTTTCAAGTCACAAAGACTTTTCCCCTGGTGCCTGAGGAAAAGTCTTTGTGACTTGAAACGTTGCATGTTTTGTGCCTGTCCTAATAAAGAAAGTTCTTTTCACACTGAGAACTTGGAGTGCTGCAAGTCTTTCTCCAGACCTGGATTTGTCTACAACCTTTAAAGATAAGGTTTGATTTGCCTGCACCTGCTTTTCAGCTGTTTATGCTGCTCCCTGACCCACTTTTTTTCTAGATTAACAGGTGGGTAAACCCCGTACAAATTCATATACATCTTAGAAGACAGGCAGGCTAGTCATCATACATCAGATAATGCATCAAATCAACTGGAAAATACATGTGAAACCAAAGAAAGAGCAAAAAAGCAACTAATATGCATTGTTGTCAAAGGTGCCCTGTAAAGTTACCATCATTGCCCACTGAGGGGTATATGTTTGCAGCCAGTCAGGACCAAAGGACCCTCACCCAACGCGTGTCGCCCCCCTATACTGGGGGCTTCCTCAGGGGTCAGAGGGGTGATGCTGGTCAGTCAGAGCACAGTATATATACCTGTTTTGTAGATCATAATGTCAGTCAGCTGCTGATCACCATGTGCAGGCCACTTCCGGGTAAACGGGGGGCGTGTATCTCATAATAAAACTCACAATGTGTATGTCACGTCGCCATTGGACTCGGTGGCTGGTGTTCCTGCCTCGGCCGCTGGGAGGAGTGTCACGTCGCCATTGGACTCGGTGGCTGGTGTTCCTGCCTCGGCCGCTGGGAGGAGTGTCACGTCGCCATTGGACTCGGTGGCTGGTGTTCCTGCCTCGGCCGCTGGGAGGAGCCGGATTCCTTCGGCTGGTGGCGCCGGTGATAGGAGGGCCTTGTCCTCATATGGAACCGCTCCCGCGACGTCTGCCTCTGTCGCTGAGCGCCGCTGTGTTTCCCCTCTGGGTGGTGTTGGTCGCAGAGGAAAGGGCCCTGCAGAGGTGTCCGTTAGGCGCAGCCTGCGTTCTTCTGTCAGAGGAGGCGTGGGTGGAGCCAGTCATGCATCTCCATCTGGCCTGGATCTAGGGGCGGTCCGGATGAGGTCATCAGGTTGTGAGCTCCAGCCTATGGGAGGTAGCCGTGCCCTTCAAGTACATTGGAGCCTGGCTTGCAGGCCGCCAGATATAGTTTTGGTTCCCCAGTGATAGTGTGTGTTTAGTTTCGTGTCTGACCTTGCCTGGATTTCTGACTCTGACTCTGCCTCTGCCTATTGATTTTGTACCTCAGCTGCCCTCTTGGTTTTGCCCTTGACCTTTGCCTGGATTTCTGACTCTGCCTCTGCCTATTGATTTTGTACCTCAGCTGCCCTCTTGGTTTTGCCCTTGACCTTTGCCTGGATTTTTGACTCTGCTACTGCCTGACGATTTTGTACCTTCGCTCCCTCTCGGTTTTGACTCGGACATCTGACTTCGTTTTTCGGGTCTTGATTTTCCCTGGCGACCTCCCCGGCTCTGTTGCTCATATAGGCAGCTACCCCCTGGGCTCCGCTATAATTCCAGATCCCTGTATAGGGGTTAAGGGTCTCGGGGTTTCTCGGGGTGCTGCCTACCAGCAGCTCGGCCTCACAGCGGATGGTCGTCACAGTGTAGTATTAATGGTGCTTGTAAAGACCGGCCGGTCTGGGCCCACCCCTTCAAAGTGAGCATGCTCAGTGAAGCAGTGGACCCTGGGAAATGTAGTTTCTAGCCTGTGTAAAGGTGGAAGTGATGCGGAGGAAGTGGAAACAGCAGGGAGGTGGCAGAGTAGTCATGTGATCAGGAATGTAAACAGATAATCAAGGAACACTTTGTTTAAGTAAATCAACATAAACATAAAGAAATGAGAACAGAAGTGCCTGGATAACACCTAAGGAATAGAATAGATAAACAGTTTGCTGGGAGGCCCTGAGGCGCGGGTGCAAGCGCCGAACACCGCACACCAGAGCCTACCAGCCACTGGTAAATGGTTGCTAAGCAACACATATATAATTCTCAATTCGGGCATTTCCCCTAGTAATGGGGAGTTCAAATGCCAAATTCAGTTTTGATCAAAAATTATTATTTATCATGTTGTAGTGTAACCCCCTCTTCTCCATAGGGGGTCACACAACATTGAGAGGAGAATGGGGAGGGGTGAGGGAGGAGGGATAAGGGAGGGGCAAAAAAAAAAAAAAGATTTAATAAAGGGGGAGGCAGGGAAAAAGGGGGGGAAAGGAGAGGAGAGGGGAGGGAAAGAAAGGTAGGAAGGAAAAGCAAACAGTATAAGGATTTAAACATTTAAACAATAACCATAAGACACTATAAAAATAGTCTTGGTCGTCCATCTTCTGATTCAAGTCCCGTCGTCTCCTGCAGATCAAACCCTCTGGCATGTCCCCAAGTCTGAGTATAGGATTGTTTTAGCAATTTTTATGGCAGTGGCAGGTGGCAAAGTTCCAATAGTATCCAGGAATTAGTACCCAGGGCTAAGTCCAAGAGAAAGGGGAAGAAAAAGAAGAGAAGCAGAATAAACAAGAGTATCTTGGAGATGTACACAAATCCAATATGGCCATCCAAAAAAGGAGGAAAGGCAGACATAATGTATAATCCTTTATCTCTTGTAGAGCCCATTATACGTAATCTCTTCATTAATCCCCTTAGGAGACATACTCTGTAGATTGTATATCCATCTTGCCTCCTTTTGTAAAAGGAGATCAATCGTGCGTTCATTTCTGTTGGACTGTTGTACCCTGTCCACCACAATTACTCTCAAACACCTTGGAGACCCATTATGATGTTCTAAGAAGTGACGTGCTACAGATGTGAGTGGCTTACCTTTCTCTAGATGGGCTCTTGCACAACCAGTGTTGAGGTGTCCCTGAAGTCTTTTTCTCACCTCCTGTGTAGTTTCTCCCACATATATCTTCGGACAGCTACAAGTCTTGTGATTCCACTGATCATTATGTCATTTAGTGCATCCTGTTCATTGCAGCTAGTCTTGATGTTAGCAGCCTGTCTGCTATTTTAATTGTTTTTAAATGTTTGTCATTGCACATGTGTGTACTTGTTTTTTCTATGGATAATAAAATTATTGAGATATATTAATTGGCTTGACCCCGGTCCATTCTACACGCTATCTTTTCCTTCCCTTTGCAATAAATCCTACTCTCGTTTGCAGTTTGAAGGCTCTAACTTATTGGCATCTTATCAAACCAGCTAAATCTCCAGGGGTTGAATACTACTTGTAGGCACTGTATGTTCTCATGATTTTAAGATGTGTGCACCCTCCCCCACAGCAAGACTGTTCACTTGCACAGGACTTGCATAGACTTTGGCTTCACCATCCTCCAAGTGGAACCTTTACGACGGGTTGTAAATACCAAAGCAAAGCTGAGTGCATCTTCTCTTCTCCCTCCAAAAAGTTCTTTGTCTTGAATTCTAGTTTGTGAATGTCAGATTTAAGAAGACCCTTCATGCCACATACACATAATTCATATTTTTAGATTATTCACCTTTTTGCGCATTTAATGATATGCCTTGTACACCTGTGTAACACTCAGGAATCTAGGGAATGAGTTCTGGCTTTCTGAACCTCATACATAGGTCATATTTGGTATCCATATTCTCCGAATTAAATTAAAGTAAACATGAGGTGTGTACCATGGATGTGGGCCCACCCCATCCCCAGATATGAAGAATGAAGATTTATTAAGCACGGTGAAAGAGGAGGTCTCAGAGGACCCTCCTACCAGGGAGTGGTAACTCTACGAGGGGGATCTACAGGTTCCCTGCCTTTATTAAAACCAGAGCAGCCATTTTTGGGTGATTTCATCCCGAGGCCCGGACATAGCAATTCTATCGTTGTGTGGAGGAATCATACCTTTCTGGGGAGCCAGCCCGCCACAGACCTAAGTTTGTCACCGCTTGGCTAGGTCTGACCATTTCTTATTTTATGTAAAATATATAAGACTGGCATCAACCGTATACGTAGGTGCTGGCAGAAAATAATCATACTTACAACAATAGATATCTGCCGCGACACTACTATATATGTGAAAAATTCAAATTAATGAGTGGCCCTGAAAAGAGAAGATCAAACTGCAATGTGCAAATGTGTAATGCAGAAAACTGCCCTGTGCTAAAGTTGAAAACAGAGGTCTTAGTCTCATCAGCGGCCACTGAGGATCAAGCCTGGCACCCACTTCAAGGGGCCTCCACTGCCAGGTCCTGACACTATGCCCTAGTGAAATGGTGAACTGGTGGAATCTGTGTGGGCTTATATGTCTAAAGATGTAATTAAAAACAGGTGTGTGCTAGGACCTCACACTGGAGTCCATGAGTGGTTACCAGACTATGAGAAGAGGAAAGGGGAAAAATATATAATGGGAGCTCAGTCAAAAAAGACAATATGTAAAATATATAAGACTGGCATCAACCGTCTTATATATTTTACATATTGTCTTTTTTGACTGAGCTCCCATTATATATTTTTCCCCTTTCCTCTTCTCATAGTCTGGTAACCACTCATGGACTCCAGTGTGAGGTCCTAGCACACACCTGTTTTTAATTACATCTTTAGACATATAAGCCCACACAGATTCCACCAGTTCACCATTTCACTAGGGCATAGTGTCAGGACCTGGCAGTGGAGGCCCCTTGAAGTGGATGCCAGGCTTGATCCTCAGTGGCCGCTGATGAGACTAAGACCTCTGTTTTCAACTTAAGCACAGGGCAGTTATCTGCATTACACATTTGCACATTGCAGTTTGATCTTCTCTTTTCAGGGCCACTCATTAATTTGAATTTTTCACATATATAGTAGTGTCGCGGCACATTTCTTATTTTATTCATTTTATTTTTTATAACTGTTTATGCATACATGTAAATTGTCTCTTATGTAATATCCTGTAAATCTTTTATATAAGCACTGCCATCTTTGGGAGTTAAATATTATAATTTACTAGTCTCGATCTCCTTGTTCTATGAGTGAGCTCTCACGACCTCACTGTTCGTTTTACGCTATCATACGGGTTACCGATCCACCTGTAAGAGATCGGTGGTGGCAGCATAACATTTTTGTATTTATGTGATATTGTGGGTCTGAGGGTGACTGGATCGAGGTATATATACGTTCCTGGCAGGAACTTGTGGTATATATACATCCTATCACATCACGTGCCGCAGTAGACTACATAAATTAGGGAAGTTGGGCTCCTTTCTTATCCTCTGGCAATACTGGGTTTGGCCAGCAGGCTAAGGGGGCGCCAGAGAGCTGCAGGTCCTGATTAAGTCTTCGTGACAGTCTGCTCTATGCTGTTGGTATAATCCAGCCCCTGATAACATGGGACGTGGTCTGCTCCATGCTGTTGGTATAAACCAACACCCTGATAACATGGGACGTGGTCTCCTCCATGCTGTTGGTATAAGCCAGAACCCTGATAACATGGGATGTGGTCTGCGCCATGCTGATGGTATAAGACAGCACCCTGATAACAGGGGACGTAGTCTGTTTCATACTGTTGGTATAATCCTGCCCCCTGATAACAGGGGCGTGGCCTGCTCCATGCTGTTGGTATAATCCAACCCCTGATAACAGGGGAGTGGTCTGCTCCATGCTGTTCGTATAAATCTGCCACATGATAACATGGGTCGTGGTCTGCTCCATGCTGTTGGTATAATCCAGCTCCTGATAACAAGAGGCATAGTCTGCTCCATGCTGTTGGTATAAACCAGAACCCTAATAAAAGCAGATGTCGTCTGCTCCATGCTGTTGGTATAATCCAGCCCCTGGTAACAGAAGGTGTGGTCTGCTCCATTCTGTCGGTATAATCCAGCCCCTGATAACAGGTGGCGTGGTCTACTCCATGCTGTTGGTATAATCCAGCCTCTGATAACAGGGGTTGTGGTCTGCTCCATGCTGTTGGTATAATCCAGCACCCTGATAACAGGGGACGTGGTCTGCTCTGTTATGATCCGATGACTCAGGATTAATATTCAGATTCCACAGAAGTCGTTGGTAAGTATACTGACTACACACCGCAACTAAAAGTAGCAGTGGGATGTAACTAACCAAACCTAGACACCTCTGCACAGCCGGAGGACTAACTGCTCCTAAAGATGGATGTAGGAAAAGCTATCTTGCTTCAGAGCAGAACCCCAGAAGAATAGATGGCCGCCGGGGGTGATGGACGCATGTAAGGAGGCTCCAGGCTCTTGGACACTATCCACCGCATCCAAGCTCGCCTGTCCTCCCTACACACTACCAGCTCCACTGCCGTCACCCCCGTGCACTCCACCGACCATCTGGGCCACGCACCCCATCCTGTGGCCGGCCGTGCCCTGCGGCCCCCACTCAGGCCTGTGACCCTCACAAGGCCTGCGGACCTCACTCAGGCCGCGACCCCCGCACTCTGACCTGCGGCCCCAGCTGCACCGGCACCTAGGTGCTTACACCGGCACCGCTCCCTCCCCGGAGTCCCCGCTCTCCGTGCCCGGCGGGTCCCGCTCCACCAGGAGGCACCATCACTGTGGATGCTGGCCTCCTCCAGCGGCGCCCGCGCCACTCTGAACTATAGGCCCCGCGGCCACCTAGGAGGCGGCTCGTCCCTCCTGCCCTCCACAGCAGCGAGACACCCGCACCGCTCCGGGACCTCGCACGGGCGCAGCGGCGATTGTGCACCCCGCCGCGGGCCCCACACTCCCGGCCGGATCCCCGGCCCGCAGCAGCAGCACCGCGCCTGACGCCCTGAGGGGCCGCCCGCCCTGCCAGTACCGACCAGCCACAGCCAGGACAGGAGCACCAGCGCTCCCACGACACCATAGCCAGTCAGGTGAGGAAACAGAGGGGCCCCCCATCCACCGGCTGCACCAGCCCCCAGACACAACCAGGGCCCCAGGCTACCCCTGGCCCCCGCTCCTGACCCCTGTCCACTGCACCTGGGCCCCTGCTGCTTTTAGCCTTTCTCCATCTGGCTCCAGTCCGCACCCAGCCCTGCAGTTACAACCTGCCCTCCTGGCCGTGTCTGACCCCCTACTGGCTGCGCTTGACCCTCCAGGCTGCGCTTGACCCTCCAGGCTGCGCTTGACCCTCCTGGCTGCGCTTGACCCTCCTGGCTGCGCTTGACCCCCCCACCCCTGGCTACACTTGACCCTCCTGGCTGCGCTTGACCCTCCTGGCTGCGCTTGACCCTCCAGGCTGCGCTTGACCCTCCAGGCTGCGCTTGACCCTCCAGGCCGCGCTTGACCCCCCCACCCCTGGTTACACTTGACCCTCCTGGCTACGCTTGACCCCCCTGCCTACGCCCGGCTCCTGGCTACCATCGACCACCTGCCTGCTGTCAATCTCTCCTGCTACCCTGGGCCCCTGGCTCCACCACCCCGTCCACGGCTGCACCATCCCATCATCCGACAGCATCACCCGGCTCCGCCATCTCGTCTCCGGCTCCATCATCTCGTCTCCGGCTCCATCATCTTGTCTCCGGCGGCATCATCCGACGGCACCATCCCATCATCCGACAGCTCCACCCAGCTCCATCATCTCGTCTCCGGCTCCATCATCTCGTCTCCGGCTCCATCATCTCGTCTCCGGCTCCATCATCTCGTCTCCGGCTCCATCATCTCGTCCCCGGCTGCATCATCCGACGGCACCATCCCGTCATCCGACAGCACCACCCAGCCCCGTCATCTCGCCTCCGGCTCCGTCATCTCGTCTGCGGCTCTATCATCTCGTCTCCGGCTCCATCATCTCGTCTCCAGCTGCACCACGCCATCCACGGACTGCACCCCACTTGTGAACACGACTGTACCCCCTTGCTGTACCCCATCCCTGGCTTTTACGCATCCTGGGCTATTCCTGCATCCCCGGCTGTACCACTTCCCCAGTTGTCTTCCACCCCCAGCTACACCCCACCCCTCCTATTACAATCCCTGACTCCACCCCACCCCAGGCTGCACCCCACCACCTGACTGCACCCTACCCCTGTCCACACCACACCGCGCGCCACCCCCGACTCCACCCCGTCCTCCGCCACCCCCTAGCTCTACCCACACCCCTTCTCCATCCACGCACCTCACCTGCCACACCCCACCCCTGTCACTTCTCACCGCCAAAACCAGCTGCCCACAATGTTTCCCCTCCTCTTCACCCTCACCCCCATCCTGCTCCACTTCCTCCTAACCCCGCACATCCCTCCACCCACCAAGGCCATAGCGATCTCTCCATCCTTCCTACCCACCCATCTCACCCCCTCCTCCGAACTGTTCCTCCATACCCAATCACTCTTCTCCACACACGCACGGCCCCCACGCAAACTCTCCTGCTCCCACCTCCTAACCCTCTCGCTACTTCTCCTACTTGCAGGTGACATATCCCCCAACCCTGGACCCCCCCACCGCATCCCTCCACTCACCTCCAATCTTCGCCCATCCCCCATCACAAACTCTCGCAACCCCCGCAACCTCATACCCATTCACCCAACCCCAGTCCCCCTGCCTGGAGCACTCTGGAATGCCCGCTCAGTGTGCAACAAACTCTCCTACATCCATGACCTCTTCATCTCCAACAAATTCAAATTCCTCGGCATCACCGAAACTTGGCTCACCCCCGCCGACACAGCCTCCCCTGCTGCCCTCTCCTACGGCGGACTCACGCTTTCCCACACACCTCGCCCTAATAGCACCCGCGGGGGCGGTGTGGGTATACTCTTGTCCGACAGCTGCTCCTTCATCCCTACTACACCTCCTCCCTCCGCCTCCTTTCCCTCCTTCGAACTGCACTCTATTCGCATTTTCTCCCCCTGCAACCTCCAACTCGCGGTCATCTACCGACCCCCGGGATCCACTACCTCCTTCCTTGACCACTTCAACACTTGGCTTCTCCACTTCCTCTCCTCCGACATCCCCACCATCATCATGGGCGACTTCAACATCCCCATCGACACCCCCGATCCGCCTACCTCCCGACTCCTATCTTTGACCACCTCCTTCGGCCTCTCCCAATGGTCCTCCTCAGCCACTCACAAAGACGGCCACACGCTTGACCTCATCTTCTCCCGCCTCTGTTCCCTCACCGACCTCTCAAACTCACCCCTCTTCCAATCTGACCACAACCTGTTGACCTTCTCCTCCCTCTTTCCCCCCTCCTCACCCCCCCCTCTCCGAAAACTCAGTCACCCACGCAGAGACCTAAAAGCCATCGATTTCAACTCACTCTCCCACTCCCTCCTCCCTCTCACGGACCTTGCCTCCTCACCCGACGTTAACACTGCCGCCACCCTCTACAACTCCACACTAACTGCGGCTCTTGACCAGGCTGCCCCCCTCACACACACCAAAACCCGCACAAACAGACAACCCTGGCTCACCCCTCTCACAAAAGAGCTTCGCCGAACGTCCAGGGTCGCTGAACGGAGATGGAAGAAATCCCACTCCACGGCCCACCTCACAATCTACAAGCAATCCCTCTCCAACTTCAAGGACGCACTCACTGCCGCAAAACAAACCTACTTCTCTTCTTTAATCAACACACTGTCCCGAAACCCCAAACAACTATTCAGAACCTTCAACTCCCTTCTCCGTCCCCCAGCACCTCCTCCTTCCCCCCTCATCTCCGCTGACGACTTCGCCACCTTCTTCAAACACAAGATTGATAAAATTAGAGAAAGCTTTGGCCCAACGTCCACCCAACCCACCACCATTACCGCCCAACCCTCCTCGACCAAAGGAAGCTTCTCCAACGTGACTGAAGCCCAGCTCTCCACCCTCCTGTCACGATCTCACCTCACCACCTGCGCCCTCGACCCTCTCCCTACCCATCTCATCCCAAACCTCACCACCGCCCTCATCCCTGCCCTAACCCAACTCTTCAACCTGTCACTCACTACTGGCGTCTTTCCCTCCTCCTTCAAACACGCCTTGATCTCACCCATCCTCAAAAAACCCTCCCTCGACCCATCATCCGTCGCCAACTACCGCCCAATATCCCTTCTCCCTTTCGCTTCCAAACTACTCGAACAACACGTCCACTCTGAACTGTCGTCCTACCTATCCTCCCGCTCCCTCTTCGACCGCCTGCAATCTGGTTTCCGACCTCATCACTCCACCGAAACTGCCCTTACTAAAGTCACCAATGACCTCCTGACCGCTAAGAGGAAAAAACACTACTCCGTCCTCCTCCTCCTCGACCTATCCGCCGCCTTTGACACAGTCGACCACTCCCTCCTACTCCAAATCCTAGAATCCCTTGGCATCACCGACCTCGCCCTCTCCTGGATCTCCTCATACCTTACGGACCGCACTTTCAGCGTCACCCACGCCGACACCTCTTCCTCGTCCCACCCCCTTACTGTCGGCGTCCCCCAGGGATCGGTACTTGGACCGCTACTTTTCTCCATCTACACCCTCGGCCTAGGTCAACTCATTGAAACCCATGGCCTCCAGTACCATCTCTACGCCGACGACACCCAGATCTACCTCTCCGGGCCCGACATCACCTCCCTTCTGTCTAAAATCCCCCAATGCCTGTCCGCCATCTCATCTTTCTTCTCTGCTCGCTTCCTCAAGTTGAACATGGACAAAACAGAGTTCATCGTCTTCCCCCCGAGCCGCCCTCCCCCTCTGCCAGACCTGTCAATCCGAGTCAACGACTGCTCTCTCTCCCCAGTCCCCCACGCAAAGTGCCTCGGGGTCACCCTCGACTCCTCCCTCTCCTTCAAGCCCCACATCCAAGCCCTTGCCACCTCCTGCCGACTCCAACTCAAGAACATCTCACGCATCCGCCCGTTTCTTAACCACGACACCACCAAAACTCTCGTCCACGCCCTCATCATCTCCCCGCCTGGACTACTGCAACCTACTGCTCACCGGTCTCCCTGCCTCCTCCCTTGCACCTCTCCACTCTATCCTGAACTCAGCTGCCCGTCTAATCCACCTGTCTCCCCGCTACTCCCCTAGCTCCCCTCTCCGCATGGCACTCCACTGGCTCCCCACCCCCCAAAGATCTAAATTTAAAATCTTAACACTGACTTACAAAGCCATCCACAACCTGTCCCCCCCTTACATCTCCGACATGGTCTCCCAATACCAACCTGCACGCAACCTACGCTCCTCACAAGAACTCCTCCTCTCCTCCCCCCTCATCTCATCCTCCCACAACCGCATACAAGACTTCTCCCGCGCCTCCCCTAGACTCTGGAACTCCCTCCCCCAGCACGTCAGACACTCGCCTACCCTCAAGAGCTTCAAAAAGAACCTGAAAACTCATCTATTCCAACAAGCCTATAACCCATGATGAGACCCAGCGCCGCTCCACCAACCGCTTGGCGCTTACCCCCCCCTATTGTGTCCTCCCCCACCCCCGTAGACTGTGAGCCCTCGTGGACAGGAACCTCTCCCGTCGTGTATCAGCAAGCATTGTCATATGTACTGCTCATATGTACTGTACCTGTCCTTGTTACCCCCACTGCTTATGTAAAGCGCCATGGAACCAATGGCGCTATATAAATAAATAATAATAATAATAATAATAATAGCAAGCCCCCACAGATATTAAGTGGGAAACAAGGGAAGGAAAAACAAACACAGGCAGAGTATAAGGTTTAGCAAAAGAGGCCGCACTAGCTATATAGGAAAGACAGGATAGAATACTTTTGCGGTCAGTATAAAACACTGTCAAAAACCACCAACAGCAGATATTACAAAAATTACCATGAGTCAGTAAGACTCCGGTGCCCTCTATATCTGCAGACTTCTATGAATCAAATGCCCGCAGAATTGGAATAACAGATGGTAATGGTGAATGGTAAAATTCCTAGGAAGAAAACTTCCTGAGAGCAGATAAATATACAGACTAAATTGCAAACCCACATCTCAGAATAAAACAAAACAAGTAGATCCTTACACACACAAGTGTGCCACAAAATATAAAAAAACATTCACTTATCTTGCAAAGATCTCCACAGAGCAGGAGAAACCAGAGAGATGTGAACTCCTCCAGGAACCAAAGACAACTGGCAAGAATTGATCCACTTAAAACCATTGTATGCTCCAAGAACCAGATTACCAATCATCACCATCACCTGTGAACCCCACACAGTCAGCTGCATCACTAGCAACAACCACCGGAGGGAGCTCCAATGAATTCACAACACTGCTCCGTGCTGTTGGTATAATACAGCCCCTGGTAACATAAGGCGTGGTCTGCTCCATGCTGTTGTTATAATCCAACCCCTGATAACAGGAGGCGTGGTCTGCTCCATGCTGTTGGTATAAGACAGGGGTGTGGTCTGTGCCATTCTTATGGTATAATCCTGCCCCCTGATAACAGCGGGTGTGGTCTTCTCCATACTGTTGGTATAATCCAGTCTCATAATAGCAGGGGGCATGGTCTGCTCCATGCTGTTGGTATAAACCAGCACCCTGATAACAGGGGGCATGGCCACAGTGTGCACACAGCCACCTATATACCCACAGAATGGAGCAGACCACGCCACCTATTATTATCTGGGGACTGTCTTATACCAACAGCATTAAGCAGACCATGCCTCCTGATATGTGATGTAACATCCCAGAGTGGATGGGGAGCAGAAAAGAGCAGCTTCAGTGTCACCGAATTACAGGTACAGAAACCGCTCTGTGCATCTTATCATTATAGTATAAGGGCGGGGACAGGAGAAGAATTTTGTACCTTTTGGAAGTAAAGGAGGAAAAAACAGAAAATGGCTGATTGTTGAAGGGGTAAAGGTGACGTCACATTGGCAGAGCCCCTGACATTCCAAAACAGCAGACCCCCCCCCCCCCATAAGTAATTATAATCCTCAATGAACTCATCTAGGGGTGCAGGGACCATGTTCCCACGACAGGGGCCTCACAGAATGTAATACCATCGGGCGGTGAAGAAAGAATAATGACATTTTTACCACTTAAAGTATTGTTTTCGCCCCCAATTTTTAATTCTTATAAAGGCAAAACTGGACCCTGCAGATTGTTTATTCTCCTGAGTGCAGCAATATCCTACATGTAATTGGGAACGACTCTGGAGACTCGGAGCAAAGCTCAGGAGGGAACAAGCGCCATGTTATAGTGTAGATTTGCTGTTCTGGTTGGCGGGAGCCATGTCACATTGGCAGAGCCCCTGAGGGGCCCGAACAGCAGAAATCCCCCATAAGTGACCCCATTATACCTTACTAAACCTCTCACTGAACTCATCTAGGGAGTACTGATCATACTGGCCTCACAGGTGACACAGGACTCTATACCATTGGGGGGCGCTATTCCACTCTTGGAGCTGAGATTTTCCCAGAATAGTTTGTGGACTCCATATACAGAGCCCCTAAATGCCAGAAGAACAGAATCCCCCAAGTGGCACCATTTTGGAAATTACACCCCTCTGGGAATGTTTCTACAGGTGTACTGACAATTTTGAATCCAGAAAAAATTGGGAATGAATGTCACTGAGTGAAAATTTCAAATCTGCCATTGCAGTGCCCTGTACATTGTAGTGCCCAGTACATTGCAGTGCCCTGTACTGTTACGTGCTTAGATTGCGCTGACATTGCTGGATGCTGCTTTGTGTGTTGCTTTCCTTTAAAGGTACCTTCTCACACAGAGATATCTATGGGAGACTTTGCTTACAACTCACTGGTTGCAGTGAAATAATGGACACATTGTTCCATTTTGTTGCTATGTACAAATGGACACATTGTTCTATGATTTCACTGTAACCAGTGAGTTGCAAGCAATGTCTCCCAGAGATATCTGTGTGTGACGGTACCTTAAGAGCTGCGTGAGGTATAGATGTGAAGGTCTTGATCCTGACTTGCGTCCTGTGTTGTGCTCCTGAGCTGCACTCACTATTATGTTCAGCTGCTCGTTGAAAGGTTGATGTGTGAATCACCTGGAATCCCCTCCCCCTGGCTTTAAATAGCCTTCCCTCATCTCTGTCAGACGCTGTTAATAGAGTTAGTTTACTCTTGGTCATTGAGCTGAGAAGACGCCTTGCTGCTGTGCTGAAGTCTCTCATGGAGTTCTATTTCTTTGGGAGTAGCTGTGATCCCTGACCCGTGGGTGGAGGTACGGGCCCTCAGCCTAGGGATAATCAGGAGCTTAGGGTAAAAGGGTGGCAGCTTGGACCTCCTCACCATCAGTGGTACCTCCGAGATCAGAGCGAGGGACCCCAGCATCAGGGTCAGATTTGGCTCCCCCGACCCGCTATGTCCATCACACCATCTAGTTACCTGATTCACTCAGCTCCCATGCGTGACATGTACATTGTAGTGCCTGTACATTACATTGCCCTGTACATTACATTGCCCTGTACATTATAGTACCTTGTACATTAGTGCCTTGTACATTATAGTGCCCAGTACATTGCAGTGCCTATACATTATAGTGCCTGTACATTCTAGTGCCCAGTACATTATAGTGTCTGTACATTGTAGTGATACACACTCTGTACATTAGGCGGGCTTCCTCACTACTAAACATGTGGATGATAAATGTGGTTTCGGCACACTGTGGGGCTCAGAAGGGAGGGGGCATTTAGATTTGGGAGTGTAGAATGCTCTGGATTTATCTTGGAGGGAGCTGTAGAGCTTTTCCAGAGCCTTTGTGCTACCAGTAAGGTGAAATCCGCAATATTTTCATTGACAGATGATAAACCTGAGTGGAGAATTGTTTTTGTGTTGTATTGATTGAGTTGAAGCTTTTACTGGGAACATATTACATAAAAGTTTGGATCACATTTATCCTGGGCTCTATATTGAGCACTTACATCAGCGTTTCCATCTAAATGACGTGATTCAGATGACACCTCCAATGGATCCATTCACTACAATGAGGCAACAGAGTTACTCTGGACTCCGTCTGGCCTTTGCTCAGTGATGTCCACGAAACTGTGGCCAACCACACTTATTTGCACCACTGAAAAGACAGACCCTGCCGGATCATAGGACAGACTGAGTCCAAGGTGAATCCCTCTGCCTCATTATAGTGAATCTACCATCAGGGGTGTGAGGATCTGAAGTTGTGGGTTGTAATAATCACCGAGGCAGGGTAACGATGCAACAAGTTTTATTTGTATTCGTACATGGTATTACTGCAACTCCAGGTAGATGGCCACATGGCAATACCCATTACACAAGATCAGAAACCAGCTGGCAATATAGTCCTCAACTTCCTCCAGACTATGGATATACGACCATAGCACATGTATCCAGCTCCACAATAAACCTTAGGATAGATCCTCAAATCCTGACAGTAGATATCACAACCAAAGCGCATGTATCTAACCCCAAACTCTATAGTCCATCCATAAGCTCAGGACCTCAACACAGATTCTTTTACTTCCAATTCATATTACTAATTACCTCCCCCCAAGCATGTGTCTTCTTCTTTTCTGCCCTTTCTTGGTATCGGCCTCCTAGAGATCAGCTCACCCAACCCCTTTACCCATCAGGTACATTCAATTCCAAAAGTAAAAGAAGTTCAATGAAGTCTCCGTCCAGTCTGCACAGGTGTGTACCCAGGAGACCCCCTGCAGGGAGGAACAATGACTCACAACCCCCCACCAGATTCAGGACATTGAATGGTAATATAGTCCTGATTACACTGGAGTCCAGGGGCCAACTAGGATGCCACATTGTTACCACTCCTTCCCCTTTTGTACCTTAAATTGACAAGCCTGCAAATCTCCAATAAAACACAGTAATAATATCAATGTAACCAGCGCTCCGTGCTGTAAAATGTCCGCTAGTCATCAGTCTATGGCCGGCTCTGGACGTAACTATACATCAAGTTTATTGGAACCTCTTCCTGATCATGACATACAGTTACATCATGTGTTGTGAAGGGGATAAAGGGAGCCTGAAATTAGGATTTACACCCTTAATGTATCTTGTGCTTTTTCAGTCTCCTTCTTAAGTTTCCTATCTTGCCCTTAGGTATGGTGAGGACATGATCACTGTGGCTGGAGCTCCACTGCTCCTGGATGTAGGGCCTCCTCTGTGACTAGTCAATCTCATTGTCATACGGTACTGAAATATGAAAACTCTATTTTTAATTGCATGAACACTTTCCTACACTAAGGGCATAATAGGAAGCTGCTACGAGGGTGAAATGGCACTGGTGGTACATTAAGGGGGTAAATCCTGGTGTCAGGTTCCATTTAAGAATTTTACACATAGGCAAGATACCAAACTATATAGAATTTAAAGATTTATATGGTTATTGAAACTATCTTGTTAAGTAATGCATATATATGATAATAAACTGTTGATTTACAGTCTGATCTATGCCATCCCTGCCTTGTGCCCATGTCACCAGTGTATAAGTGTTACTCACTTTACCCATCATTGTGTTAATGTTATGACATGTAATTGTCTTCCTTATTACAGACTTTCACTGACTAGAGTCTTCATTCTGAGCTCCATAACATAAATGTAGAAATCTCTGTTGTATCGTAGAATAAAATCACATCCAATCTATCTTTCATCCTTATAGGAAATCCTTGTGAGGATAACAGTTTATCACTAAATTGTAAAGAAGAACAGATCAGGAAGCCATCTAATGGAGGAAACCTCATTACCCTTCAATTACTTCCTGGACTTCACAGTACTTCACTATCATATAACCCCCCTAATCATGGGGAGCCCTCTCCTGAGCAATCTCAGATCATTACCACAATTCCAGGTGACGAAGTGGAGACAAGATTTCAGTGTGACGAGCAACTTACTAAAAGCTCAGATTCTTCTACACAAAGAAAAGACAAAGGAGAGAAGTCGTACTCCTGTTCTGAATGTGGGAAGACCTTCACATATAAGTCACTTCTTGTTAGACATGAGAAAAGTCACACAGGAGAGAAGCCGTACTCCTGTTCTGAATGTGGGAAGGCCTTCGTATATAAATCAAAGCTTGTAATACATGAGAGAAGTCACACAGGACAGAACCCGTACTCATGTTCTGAATGTGGGAAAACTTTCGCATATAAGTCAGAGCATGTTAGACATGAGAGAATTCACACAGGAGAAAAGCGGTACTCCTGTTCTGAATGTAAGAAGGCCTTCACATATAAGGCAGAGCTTGTTAGACATGAGAGAATTCACACAGGAGAAAAGCCGTACTCCTGTTCTGAATGTGAGAAGGCCTTCACATATAAGTCACATCTTGTTATACATGAGAGAAGTCACACAGGAGTGAAGCCGTACTCCTGTTCTGAATGTGGGAAATGTTTTACAAATAAACCAAAATTTGTTATACATGTGAGAATTCACACAGGAGAGAAGCCATATTCATGTTCAGAATGTGGGAAATCTTTTATGCACAAATCAAATCTTGTGAGACACAAAAGAATTCACACAGGAGAGAAGCCATATTCATGTTCAGAATGTGGGAAATCTTTTATGCACAAATCAAATCTTGTGACACACAAGAGAAGTCACACAGGAGAGAAGCCGTATTCATGCGCAGAATGTGGGAAATGCTTTACAGATAAATCGCATCTTGTGACACACGAGAGAATTCACACAGGAGAGAAGCCGTATTCATGTTCAGAATGTGGGAAATGTTTTATGCACAAATCAAATCTTGTGACACACAAGAGAATTCACACAGGAGAGAAGCCATATTCATGCGCAGAATGTGGGAAATGCTTTACAGATAAATCACATCTTGTGACACACGAGAGAATTCACACAGGAGAGAAGCCGTATTCATGTTCAGAATGTGGGAAATCTTTTATGAAAAAATCACATCTTGTGACACACAAGAGAATTCACACAGGAGAGAAGCCGTATTCATGTTCAGAATGTGGGAAATGTTTTACAAATAAATCAAATCTTGTAAAACATGAGAAAATTCATGCAGAAAAGAAATTGTAATTATGTTCAGTATGTTTTAAAGATTTGAATAAACAATGCTTAGCATAAATGAGTACACCCCCTTTGAAAAGTAAGATTTGAATTCATCTCTCACTGAGCACAAGAACAATTTACAAAATGTTGAATACACGGAGTTTCATAGAACATTTTGTTAACCAATAACATGACAGAAAGGTTAATAATCTGTCATTACAGAAGCTCCAGGTTTACTCAAATTAGAGGAAGCAAATCGAGAGGGTAGAACAGACTTACAATATATCATGTGATCATACATTTCTATTACATTATTCATGACATTATAACAGACAGATCACATTGTGGTTAATTCTGCGGCAGCACACTGGTTATACAATGATGGGATGTTACACTGCACTACTTTATGTCATCTGTATAATGTCAGGATTACATTATGTGAACTTCAATTGAAAAAGACGAAATCTCACTATTATAATATGGGTGACCGCGCAGAAGCACTACTGGCGCGCAGGATTAAAAAGTCCGAAGCACGTGCTTGTATTTCTCAAGTCACTTCACCCCAAGGTGCAGCTATCCGGAACCCGATTCACATTGCTGAACAATTCCGAGAGTTTTACAATGAACTTTATAATCTCCACTCCTCTTCCTCGACCCCACAACCCACTCAGACAATCATATCCAACTTTTTTGCTAAAGCTGACCTCCCTTCCCTATCCCCATCACAACTAAATACTCTTAATGCTCCTTTCTCTCTACAAGAAATATTAGAAGTCATCCAATCATCCAAAAAGAGATCTGCCCCAGGTCCTGACGGCTTTTCTTTTCAATATTATTCTTCCTTTGCTCCTCTTCTTGCTCCGCGTCTCCTAGCCCTCTTTACCCATTGGCAGCGTGAGGGGAACATCAAACCCGAGGGCCTTCGAGCCTCAATCTCTACAATCCTGAAACCAGGGAAAACTCCCACTGACCCAGCTAATTACCGCCCGATAGCATTGTTAAATTGCGACTTAAAATTATATGCGAAACAGCGGACCGTCTCAAGGGGGTACTTCCGTCCTTGATCGCCATAGACCAGGTAGGCTTTATACCTGGCAGACAGGCGAGAGATGCGACAAGGCGTGTTATTGACCTCATTGAGGTCTTAGAGAAGTGAGGCACCCCCAGTGTACTGGTCTCCCTTGACGCTGAAAAAGCTTTTGACCGTGTGCACTGGGGGTTCTTGGCAGCTGTTCCGGACAAATTCGCCTTCTCAGGAAATATTAGATCTTCTATTCTAGTTTTATACTCTTCTCCCTGTGCGTTCGTAAAGGCCGGTGGATTCACGTCCTCGGTCTTTTCGATCTCAAACGGGACCAGACAAGGCTGCCCCCTCTCTCCTCTAGTTTTCGCCCTTGCCATGGAGCCGTTGGCAGCTATAATTCGCTCGCATCCTGAGATCACTGGGATTGTGGTAGGACCAATAGACCACAAAATCAGTCTCTATGCGGATGATGTTCTCCTCACATGCACCAACCCAAACACCTCTCTCCCCGCTGTACTTTCTGTTCTTTCAGACTTCTCTGCAGTTTCTTACTACAAATTGAATCTTGCAAAATCCTCCGCTTTTCCTCTCAACCTCCCCACAGACTCACAACGACATCTTGCCTCTTTTTTCCATTCACTATGGTCCCCGACAGGTTTTAAATATTTAGGTGTCCAAATCACACACTCAAATCATATTGTACGTACGAATTGTGATACCCTGATTTCTTCCCTCTGCAGTGCTTGCCTGGACTACTCGTCATTTCAGCTGTCCTGGGTGGCCCGCATAAACACAGTGAAAATGATGCTTCTCCCCAGGATTCTATACATTTTACGTTGCATCCCCCTCCCCTTCCCTAAAAAATATCTGCGCACCTTTCAATCTATACTCACCAGATTTATATGGAATAATAAAACCCCTAGAGTAGCGATAAAAATGTTATCTCTCCCCACTAAAAGAGGAGGATTTGGAGTCCCTGATATTGCCACATATTATGCAGCTATAGTCCTGGATTCAGCAAGAACCTGGTGGGCGCAATCTCCTTCCTCACGTTGGCTCCAGATAGAATCATATTTTGCACCGGCAGGCTCCACACGCATTTTACTGGAAATGAACCTCTTACGCTCCTCTTCCCCTACTTTCACTCTTAAGGCTATACAGGGCACTCTCTCTATTTGGTGTGCACTCTCTAGAACACACCTTACGTTTCTTTACAGGTACATTACGCTACGGGCGGTGGAGCTCCTCATGGGTGACATATCCTTAATGCGTTGGTGTGTTCCAGGCTCCCAGGCCCCCCTTTTCTCTGGAAGCTCCTTGAACAGAACCATCTTGCATCATTTGAAACCCTCCACCGTAAATTCAATCTCCTCACAAATTCCTTCTTCCCATATATTCGTCTACGACATTTTTTAAACACTATTGATATCCCTAGTTCTGACCCTCTGAGCACTTCGCTACCTATCCAGGCTCTGTTTAAACATTCGGGCTGTGTTACTAGAGGAGTCTCTATCATATACAATGCGATACAAATAACATTATCCTCTGAGAAACTACCCTATATGTTTAAATGGGAAGACAGACTCGAATTTCCTGCATCTCTGGAAGAATGGCACCTCGCCTCAGCTCATGCTGCCAAATACTCTCGATGTCTCTCTCATCTGGAGCAATCCAAAAAACTGCTGTTCAACTGGTACCTGACCCCAGTGCTGCTAGCTAAATTCGGCACAAACGTCCCTCCTCCTTCCTCTCGTTGCTGGAAGGGTTGTGTGGACCCGGGCACTATGGTTCACCTGTGGTGGTCGTGCCCTCACATACACCGCTTATGGCTTCAAGTAGAATCTCTACTTACCGAATTATTAATGGTTCCTATTATTTTGACAGCACCTCTAGCTATGTTAGGACTAGGCCTCGAGAATCTCCCATCAATATTAAGACCCACTCTCACCAACGTCCTGGTAGCCACGCGTTTGACAATAGCAGCTCACTGGAGATCAGCAACTCCGCCCACTATAGCAGAGGTTATCTCTCAACTAAATTCACACTGTATGTACGAACGTATGCTAGTACATGACCTTCCATCACGAACAAAAACCCTACGGTGGTGGGACCCGTGGCTTGTCTCTTCTTACAACACAGTGGAGACCTAAATTAAGTTAAAGTGAGTTGAACCAATTCAAGATATCACATGTCATTGTTGAATGTATATTCTCTGGAAAGGAGATGCATATCCATATGTAAGTCATTTAACTTTGAATATAACTGTTATCCTCCTTATTACTGTTTTATCTCCATAATGGGTACACAGACTATATCGTTCTGCTGCATTGTATTCTCCCTCCCCTCCCTTCCTCCCCCTTCCTCTTCCCTGTTTATTTCACCAAATTATGCGTATGACATTAATATGTATGCAAGTTGTTAAACTCTCAATAAAAACTTATTGGTTTAAAAAGGATTACATTATGTCTGTAAATACCGAACAGCTTTATGGAGATGCCGATATTTTGAATCCAGAAACAAATGGCAATGAATGTCACTGAGTGAAAATTTCAAATCTGCCATTTTAGTGCCCAGTACATTGTAGTGTCCTGTACATTGTAGTGCCCTGTACATTGTAGTGCCCTGTACATTGTAGTGCCCTGTACATTGTAGTGCCCTGTACATTACAGTGCCCTGTACATTGTAGTGCCCTGTACATTGTAGTGCCCTGTACTGTTACATGCTTAGATTGCACTGACATTGCTGGATGCTGCTGTGTATGTTTTCCTTTAAGAGCTGCATGAGGTATAGATGTGAAGGTCTTGATCCTTGCATCCTGTATTGTGCTCCTGAGCTGCACTCACTATTATGTTCAACTGCTCATTGAAAGGTTGATGTGTGAATCACCTGGAAACCCCTCCCCCTGGCTTTAAATGGCCTTTCCTCATCTCTGTCAGATGGCGTTAATAGTTAGTTTACTCTTGGTCATTGAGCTGACAAGACGTCTTGCTGCTGTGCTGAAGTCTCTCCTGGAGTTCTATTTCCTTGGGAGTAGCTGTGATCCCCGACCCCTGGGTGGAGGTAGGGGCCCTCAGCCTCGGGATAATCAGGAGCTTAGGGTAAAAGGGTGGCGGCTTGAATCTCCTCACCATCAGAGGTACCTCCGAGATCAGAGCGAGCGAGGGACCCCAGCATCAGGGTCAGATTAGGCTCCCCTGACCCACTATGCCCATCACACCATCTAGTTACCTGATTCCTTCACCTCCCACGCATGACATGTACATTGTAATGCCTGTACATTGTAGTGCCTGTTCATTATAGTGCCTTTGTACATTATAGTGCCTTGTACATTATAGTGCATTGTACATTGTAGTGCCCAGTACATTGTGCCCAGCTCCTGCATCTGGAGATACACACTCTGTACGTTAAGTGGGCTTCCTCACTACAAAACATGTGGATGATAAATGTGATTTAGGCACACTGTGGGGCGCAGAAGGGAGGGGGCATTTAGATTTGGGAGTGTAGAATTCTCTGGATTTATTTTGGAGGGAGCTGTAGAGCTTTTCCAGAGTTTTTGTGCTGCCAGTAACGTGAAATCCACAATATTTTCATTGATAGATGACGAACTTGAGCGGAGAATTGTTTTTGTGTTGTATTGATTGAGTTGAAGCTTTTACTGGGAACATTTTACATAAAAGTTTGGATCACATTTATCCTGGGCTCTATATTGAGCACTTACATCGGTGTTTCCATGTACATGACGTGATTCAGATGACATCTCCAATGGATCCATTCAGTATAATGAGGCAGCAGAGTTACTCTGGACTCAGTCTGGCCTTTGCTCAGTGATGTCCTTTTCAGAAGAGCTTGAAACTGTGGCCAACCACACTTATTTGCACCACTGAAAAGACAGATACTGACGGATCATAGGATAGACTGAGCCAAAGGTGAATCCCTCTGCATCATAGTGAATCTACCATCATGGGTGTGAGGATCTGAAGTTGTGGGTTGTAATAATCACCGTGGCAGGGTAACAATGCAACAAGTTTTATTTGTATCCGTACATGGTATCACTGTAACTCCAGGTAGATGGCCACATGGCAATACCCATTACACAAGATCAGAAACCAGCTGGCAAAATAGTCCTCAACTTCCTCCAGACTATGGATATCACGACCATAGCACATGTATCCAGCTCCACAATAAACCTTAGTATAGATCCTCAAATCCTGACAGTAGATATCACAACCAAAGCGCATGTATCTAACTCCCAACTCTATAGTCCATCCATAAGCTCAGGACCTCAACACAGATTCCTTTACTTCCAATTCATAGTACTAATTACCCTCCCCCAAGCATGTGTCCCTTCTTTTCTGCCCTTTCTTGGTATCGGCCCCCTAGAGATCAGCACACCCAACCCCTTTAACCATCAGGTACATTCAATTCCAAAAGTAAAAGAAGTTCAATGAAGTCTCCGTCCAGTCTGCACAGGTGTGTACCCAGGAGACCCCCTGCAGGGAGGAACAATGACTCACAACCCCCCACCAGATTCAGGACATTGAATGGTAATATAGTCCTGATTACACTGGAGTCCAGGGACCAACTAGGATGCCACATTGTTACCACTCCTTCCCCTTTTGTACCTTAAACTGACAAGCCAGCAAATCTCCAATAAAACACAATAATAATATCAATGTAACCAGCGCTCCGTGCTGTAAAATGTCCGCTAGTCATCAGTCCATGGCCGGCTCCGGACGTAACTATACATCAAGTTTATTGGAACCTCTTCCTGATCATGACATACAGTTACATCATGTGTTGTGAAGGGGATATAGGGAGCCTGAAATTAGGATTTACACCCTTAATGTATCTTGGGTGCTTTTTCAGTCTCCTTCTAAAGTTTCCTATCTTGCCCTTAGGTATGGTGAGGACATGATCACTGTGGCTGGAGCTCCACTGCTCCTGGATGTAGGGCCTGCTTTGTGACTAGTCAATCTCATTGTCATACGGTACTGAAATATGAAAACTCTATTTTTGATTGCATGAACACTTTCCTACACTAAGGGCATAATAGGAAGCTGCTACGAGGGTGAAATGGCACTGGTGGTACATTAAGGGGGTAAATCCTGGCGTCAGGTTCCCTTTAAGAACTATCCACTTAGGCAAGATACCAAACTAAGGAAATTAATGATTTATATTTTTATTGAAACTATCTTGTTAAGTAATGCATATATATGTTAATAAACTGTTGATTTACAGTCTGATCTATGCCATCCCTGACTTGTGCCCATGTCACCAGTGTATAGGTGTTACTCACTTTACCCATCATTGTGTTAATGTTATGACATGTAATTGTCTTCCTTATTACAGACTTTCACTGACTAGAGTCTTCATTCTGAGCTCCATAACATAAATGTAGAAATCTCTGTTGTAGAATAAAATCACATCCAATCTATCTTTCATCCTTATAGGAAATCCTTGTGAGGATAACGGTTTATCACTAAATTGTAAAGAAGAAGAGACCAGGAAGCCATCTAATGGAGGAAACCTCATTACCCTTCAATTACTTCCTGGTATTCACAGTACTTCACTATCATATAATCCCCCTAATCATGGGGAGCCCTCTCCTGAGCAATCTCAGATCGTTACCACAATTCCAGGTGATGAAGTGGAGACAAGATTTCAGTGTGACGAGCAACTTACTAAATGCTCAGATTCTTCTACACAAAGGAGAGAAGTCGTACTCCTGTTCAGAATGTGGGAAGGCTTTCACATATAAGTCCGAGCTTGTTATACATGAGAGAAGTCACACAGGAGTGAAGCCGTACTCCTGTTCTGAATGTGGGAAATGTTTTACAAATAAATCGAAATTTGTTATACATGTGAGAATTCACACAGGAGAGAAGCCATATTCATGTTCAAAATGTGGGAAATTCTTTAGCCATAAATCAAGTCTTCTTAAACATGAGAGAATTCACACAGGAGAGAAGCCGTATTCATGTTCAGAATGTGGGAAATCTTTTATATATAAATCATGTCTCGTGGCACACAAGAGAATTCACACAGGGGAGAAGCCGTATTCATGTTCAGAATGTGGGAAATCTTTTAATCTTAAATCACATCTTGATAGACATCAGAGAATTCACACAGGAGAGAAGCCATATTCATGTTCAGAATGTGGGAAATGCTTTAGACATAAATCAAGTCTTGTGACACACAAGAGAACTCACACAGGAGAGAAGCCGTATTCATGTTCAGAATGTGGGAAGTGTTTTACAGATAAATCAAGTCTTGTAAAACATGAGAAAATTCATGCAGGAAAGAAACTGTAATTATGTTCAATATGTTTTAAAGATTTGAATAAACAATGCTTAGCATAAATGAGTACACCCCCTTTGAAAAGTAAGATTTTTATTCATCTCTCACTGAACACAAGAACAATTTACAAAATGTTGAATACACTGAGTTTCACAGAACATTTTGTTAACCAATAACATGACAGAAAGGTTAATAATCTGTCATTACAGAAGCTCCAGGTTTACTCAAATTAGAGGAAGCAAAACGAGAGGGTAGAACAGACTTACAATATATCATGTGATCATTAGGGATGAGCGAGTATGCTTGTGACTTCTCGGTACTCGGCAAGTACTGAGTAATCCCGCGATACTCTTGCTATGCTCGGGGTCCACCTCCCTGCAGGTTGGCGCTCTTTACAGAGCCGGCCCACATGCAGGGATTGGCTGACAGGCACTGTAATGCCACAGCCATGGCTGGCCGCACAGCGTGATCAAGTCTTTATAAGACCTGACCGCGCTGTGCTCGTCACTCTGCTCCACGGACAGGCAGTGTAGGGAGAGCTGCTGCTGATTCAGGGACAGATTTGTGGCCTTTCAGCTAGTGTAGGTGCAGGGCTGCTAATCTAATACCACAACAGTCCTTCTGAAGACTAATACAGCTGTATACAGGGAGGCAGGGTATATAGCAAACTTCTTGAGCTAGTATACCAGCCTGCATCACATCTGGGGCTGGTGTACAGGCTGGAAATCTCCAAAACAGTCTTTTTAAGGATTAATTTAGCTCTCTATAGGCAGTAAGGGGTTAGCTCCAATTAGTATACGCCAAAACACTGTATACTCGTCAGCGTTTGTGTCTGACCGTTCCAGCTGCCGGGTTTAAACCGCTCTAATCTGTAATCTCAGTGTGCAGCTAAAAACCATCTTTTGGACACCTTCATTTAGCTGCATACTGGCAGCACAACATTGAAAATGTGCAAGGCCGGTGGCAAGGGACAAGGAACTGGACGTGATGGTGGTGCAGGCAGAGGCCGAGGCCGTGTGCAAGCTCGAATTGCGCCACGACAAACGCCCACATCATCTCCCTCGACCTTCCTGTCCCAATTTCTAGGTGAATGCAGCATTACACCACTATTGAACCAAGACCAGTGTCAACAGGTTGTTAGTTGGATAGCGGATAATGCTTCCAGTCAGTTTGGCACCACCACAAATACCCTGTCTTCCACACGGTCAAGTGTGAGTAGCCGTGAGACTGGACCGCACATTCCACACCCTGATCCTCCTTCCTCCCACCAGGCCGAGTGCCCGGCCCCGGCCATAACTGATCCCACACTTGGACACTCTGAAGAGCTGTTCACTTATCCATTCTTAGAGTCTGGCCTCTCGCCAGCTCCAGTTGAAGTGGGTCATGAGGAGATCGTATGTACCAATGCCCAAATATTTGAGCAGCCACGGTCTCATGAAGGCAACGGTGGGAACGTGTCTCAACAAGAGGTGGACGATGATGGGTCACATTTGAAGCAGCAGGGTGGTGGCCGCAGGCAGAAGGCAGGCAACCGTTCCCCGGAACAACAACACGACAGAAGTTGCCAGTACAACTGTTAGGTCTTCCCGAGTCTGGCTGTTTTTTAAGGTGTCTGCAGATAATTCCAAAAAGAGAAAGAGACTTCATATTGACGTATCCAACCTCCACTGTATCCAATCTGACTGTGTGCCCCTAATGTATTGTGATGGTACGGAAAGAGACTTCATATTGACGTATCCAACCTCCACTGTATCCAATCTGACTGTGTGCCCCTAATGTATTGTGATGGTACGGAAAGAGACTTCATATTGACGTATCCAACCTCCACTGTATCCAATCTGACTGTGTGCCCCTAATGTATTGTGATGGTATGAAATAGTCTCCCATCTACTTTGCACCTTAGAAATATGTTTTTTTTCTCCTCCTGCCCTTGTCTCTGTCTCCTGCTGATCCTGACCCAAACTTTCCTCTTAGCAGTAATTTGTTAATTGACCCTGGTGTGATGAATCCTTCTCCTCTGACCCCTCCCCTCTCCCTACCTGGCATATTGTCTGTTGCTCACTAGAACTATAAGTAGCATGGTGTAAGGCATTCTGTGCCTTGGCATCTGTGCCATTTCAAAGTGGCATTTTTAAGTGGAATATTCAGAGATAATCCAGAGGTAACCAGAAGGTAACAACTCTACCTATTTACTACCCTTCAGTACTTTACTTAGCCCATTGCATCAAAATGTCGTTCATTTCAATGCTTTTATATGTATGTGCATTAGTCATCCACTTTTACCGCCCCATTCCCCCTCCATCACCCTTTATCCACATCAGCCCCTCTCTACTTCCCTTTACTATGTCCTGCTCCCATACTCTCTTCACCCTACTCAATAATCTAAGCCCGTCATATTCCAGGGTCTTGCCTCAACAAAAACAATGTCATAGAGCCAAACATTACTCCCTCCTCCTCTTTCTACTACTGCTTATGTCAGGCGATATTTCTCCCAACCCTGGGCCACCCTCTTCCAGCTTCAACCCCCCACCACACACCTCACATAGAAATCCCAGTAACCTTATTAGCATTACCTGCACACCTCCATCTCCTTCTTTTAAATGTGCCCTCTGGAATACACGGTCCGCATGCAACAAACTTCCCTTTATCCACAACTACTTTCTCAGTAACTCTCTTAACCTTTTGGCCCTTACTGAAACCTGGATCCAGGACTCAGACACTGCCTCCCCTGCTGCTATCTCCTACGGCGGTCTGCACTTCTCTCATTCCCCGAGACCTGGAAACAGACGTGGTGGTGGAGTTGGCCTACTCCTGTCCCCACAATGTACTTTCCAGGTCATCCCCCCCGCTCCATCACTCTCATTCCCTTCTTTTGAGGTTCACACCATTAGGTTGTTCCGTCCCCTCTCCCTCAGAGTAGCAGTGGTGTATCGCCCCCCAGGTTCAACCACCCACTTCCTCGACCACTTCTCCGCATGGCTGCCGCACTTCATGTCCTCAGAATTACCAACCCTCATCCTGGGAGACTTTAACATCCCCATAAACAGCCTCAACTCCACATCTGCATCCCAGCTCCTAGCTCTAACCAATTCTCTTGGCCTCTCGCAACTCTCAACCTCTGAGACACATAAGGATGGTAACACCCTTGACCTGGTCTTTACCCGACTCTGCTCTTCCTCCTCCTTAGACAACTCATCTCTTTCTCTCTCTGATCACAACATTCTCACCTTCACACTCTCAAACCCTCGCCCATCACAGCATAGTCCGACCTATCACACATTCAGAAATCTACAGGCCATCAACCCTCACACATTCACAGACTCTCTTCTCTCATCACTGTCCCCAATCTCCTCCTTCTCCTGCCCCAATCTGGCTGTGAATTACTACAATGACACTCTCAAAAGTACCCTGGACCAAGTAGCACCCCTCACCCTTAGAACCTCCAAACACAGAGTAAAACAGCCCTGGCTCACATCACAAACTCGATTCCTCCAGCGATGCTCGAGGAGTGCCGAACGCCTATGGAGGAAAAGTCGCTCACCAGGAGACTTCATCCATTATAAATTCATGCTAAAAACCTACAACTCTGCCCTTCACCTCGCCAAACAGACCTACTTCACCACCCTGATCTCCTCACTAGCCAACAACTCAAAGAAACTTTTTGACACCTTTCACTCTCTCCTCAGTCCGAAAGTGCAGGCTCCTATCACTGACCTCTGTGCTGACGATCTGGCCTCTTACTTCACAGAGAAAATAGAAAACATCCGTCAGGAAATCAGCTCCCAACCTTCAAGTGTTTCTACTCCCATCTCTCCCCACATCCCCTCTGGCTCACTCTCCATTTTTGACCCAGCCACAGAAGAAGAAGTCTCCAGGCTCCTCTCGTCCTCACGTCCCACTACATGCACCTCTGACCCCATTCCCTCACACTTACTACAGACCCTCTCTCCAGTGGTCACCAGTCACTTAACCACAATCTTCAATCTCTCCCTCTCTACTGGCATCTTCCCCTCCTCCTTCAAACACTCTATTATCACTCCACTACTAAAGAAAACGTCCCTTGACCCATCCTGCACAAATAACTACAGACCAGTCTCCAATCTCCCCTTCATCTCTAAACTCCTGGAGCGCCTGGTCTACACCCGCCTCACTCATTACCTCGCCACTCACTCTCTTTTAGATCCATTGCAGTCTGGCTTCCGCCCCTTACATTCTACAGAAACTGCCCTCATCAAAGTGACCAATGACCTTCTGACAGCAAAACGTAATGGTGACCACTCTCTGCTTATCCTTCTTGACCTCTCTGCGGCTTTTGACACTGTCGACCATCAGCTCCTACTCTCTATGCTGCACTCCATTGGCATCAAGGACACCGCTCTCTCCTGGTTCTCTTCCTATCTTTCTGACCGCTCTTTCAGTGTATCTTTTGCTGGCTCCACTTCTTCCCCTCTTCCCCTCACTATTGGGGTCCCTCAGGGTTCAGTCCTTGGCCCTCTCCTCTTCTCTCTCTACACAGCCCCGATTGGACAAACAATCAGCAGATTTGGCTTTCAGTACCATCTTTATGCTGATGACACACAACTATACACTTCAGCCCCTGACCTTACCCCTGCGGTATTAAAGAACACCAATGACTGTCTAACCGCAGTCTCCAATATCATGTCCGCTCTGTATCTGAAACTCAACCTTTCCAAAACTGAACTTCTTCTGCTCCCACCCTCTGCCAACCTCCCTAAATCTGACATCTCTCTCTCGGTGTGCGGCACCACGATAACACCCAGTCAGCAGGCTCGCTGTCTCGGTGTTTTGATGGACACTGATCTCTCCTTCACACCCATACATACAATCTCTCACCCGCTCCTGTCGCTTGCACCTGAAAAATATCTCCAGAATTCGCCCTTTCCTCACCACGGGAACAACTAAAACCCTCACCGTGGGCCCTGATTCATTCCCGCCTTGACTACTGTAATTCTTTATTAGCTGGCCTCCCCCACAGTAAGCTTTCCCCTCTCCAGTCTATCCTCAATGCAGCAGCCAGGATCACCTATCTAGCAAACCGTTACTCAGATGTCTCTGCTCTGTGCCAGTCACTACATTGGCTGCCCGTACACTATAGAATCCAATTCAAATTGCTCGTTGTCACCCACAAAGCTATTCATGGTGCGACACCTCCTTACCTCTCCACCCTCATCTCTGTCTACCACCCCACCCGTCCCCTTCGCTCTGAACATGACCTCAGACTAACATCGGCATTAATCCGAACCTCCCATTCCCGACTCCAAGACTTCTCTCGAGCTGCACCAAAACTCTGGAATGCTCTACCCCAAGAAATTAGGACCATCCACAACTTGCATAGCTTCAGACGCTCCCTAAAAACACACCTCTTCAGGGCGGCCTATCCTTCTCCCTAACAGTAGTCACTTAGACGTAAGATATTCATTGTTATAAGCCCCTGTACTTTGTGTTCCCACCCCGTCTTAGATTGTAAGCTCCTTCGAGCAGGGTCACCTTCATTTTCTGCCGTTCTTATTGTATTTCCTAAGTTGATTCTATGTTTTTGGTATGTAACTACTGTTCTGCATTACGTTTCTGTACCGTATATTTTTCTTATATGTACCGTTGTACTGTAAAGCGCTGCGGAATATGTTGGTGCTATACAAATAAAGTTTTATTATTATTATTATTATTATTATTAAAAAGGCCATTTGCAACATCTGCCATGCCAGCATCAGCAGGGGTAGCAAAACTAGCAGCCTGACCACCACCAGCATGATGAGGCACATGTCAGCAAAGCACCCGACTTTGTGGGATGTACAGCAGAGTCCAGAAGTATTGTCTACTGGTGACACCGCTGCGTCTTCCACTGTTGTGCGTGCAAGACAATCTTCTGTCCATACTTCAGGCGAAGATGCCTCCTGTCCTTCACCTGTACTTGCACAAGCAGAAATAGCACCATCATCAGCCATGTCCTTGTCCCAGCGCAGCGTTCAGTTATCCATACACCAATCTTTGGAACGCAGGCGCAAATACTCTGCCAACGCCCCACATGCCACAGTTCTAAATGCACACATTTCGCGACTGCTTGCGCTGGAAATGTTGCCTTTTAGGCTAGTGGAGAAGGAAGCATTCCGCGACCTGATGGCGGCGGCTTTCCCAGGTTACTCAGTCCCCAGCCGCCACCATTTCTCCCGGTGTGCCATCCCCGCATTACATAAGCACGTGTCACAAAATATCAGACGTGCCCTTAACAATGCAGTTTCAGGCAAAGTTTACCTAACCACAGACACGTGGACAAGTGCTTGCGGGCAGGGCCGTTACATCTCTCTGATAGCACACTGGGTTAATATTTTGGAAGCCTTGACCCAGTCTGAGTTTGGGACGGAACACGTCCTTCCAACACCAAGCATTGCAGGCCCTAACTCAGTCAGGGTTTCACCCACAGTGTACAGCTCCGGAACGTCATGCTCCTCAGCCTTCTCCACTTCACCCTCCACACCAGTCTCAAGCTGGAAGCACTGCAGCACTGCCTCAGCTAAGCGGCAACAGACTGTGCTGAAGCTAAGATGCGTAGGTGACAAACCCCACAATGCTGAAGAGTTGTGGACAGCTCTGAAACAGCAGGCAGATCACTGGCTCACACCGCTGAACCTACAGCCAGGCATGGTCGTGTGTGACAATGGCCGGAACCTGGTGGCGGCTCTGAGGCGAGGCGAGCTGACACATGTTCCATGCGTGGCCCATGTGCTCAACCTCGTGGTTCAGCGGTTTCTTAAATCCTACCCGGAGCTGTCGGATCTGCTCGTCAAAGTACATCGCCTGTGTGCCCATTTTAGAAAGTCACCTACTGCTTCTGCCGCCCTTGCCGGCTTTCAGAGGCGTTTGCAGCTTCCGGCTCAGAGACTGGTGTGTGATGTTCCCACGCATTAGAATTCCACAATGTACATGTTGGTCAGGATTTGTGAGCAGAAGAGGGCAGTTGTTGAGTACCAGCATCAACTAGGCCGTCGGTATACGGTTCAAACTCCACACATAAGACCTCAGGAGTGGACATGCATGTCCGACATATGTACCATCCTCCAAAACTTTGAGGACTCCACCAAGATGGTGAGCGGCGATGACACCATCATTAGCGTCATCATCCCGCTTCTCTGTCTTCTAAAACGCTCTCTGCTCAAAATCAAAGATGATGCATTGCAGGCGGAGCACGATGAGTTGCAGCAAGAAACCGTACTGGGTGATTACACACAGCCCAGCCTCATCTCATCCCAACGTGCATTGGAGGTCTATGACGAGGAGGATGAAGAAATAGAGTTACTTTCATGCGGAATTGACGGTAATACATGCACAACCATCATATCGTCGGTTCAGCGTGACTGGCGAGAGGACAGGGGAGAAAAGGAGGAGGATGTGGGCAGCATGGCCAGTCATACTGTTGGTGAGGACCCTGAAGTTTTGACTGTTAACAGTCTAGCGCACATGGCTGACTTTGTTACGCTGCCTGTCTCATGACCCTCGCGTTATCTACATCTTAGCGGACACTCATTACTGGTTGGTGACACTTTTAGACTCACGCTACAAGGAGAACTTTATTTCTCTTGTTCCTGAGGTACAGACTTCATGTGTTTGGCTACTTGCTGTACTGCTCCTCCTTCTCCTCATCCGCCACCATCATATGATCAGTGCGACTGTGGTTCATGATGCCACGAAAACATAATTTAAATCATATTTATGATGATGATGACCCTAACCGTTCAAAAGTTAGGCAGTAGTTTCATGTATACCCCCCAGGGGTAAATGTTTTAGTCCATGCTTACAGAATGGGCATTACAAGTACAGGAGACCCGCTCCTTTGTACTGGGAACAATATTTAGAGGCTCTTCTCCATGTTTCTTTCCAGGGGCATTGTGGTGCCTCCCAATTTTTGGCTGCCCTGCCTAGGGCAATACTACAAAAGACAAACTTCCTTATAATGGGCACAATATTTAAAGAGGCCTTCATGTACGTCTCTATCCAGGGGCATCAGAGTGCATCCCAATTTTTGGCTGCCCTGCCTAGGGCAATACTACAAAAGACTCACTTCCTTAAAATGGGCACAATATTTAAAGAGGCCTTCATGTATGTCTCTTCCCAGGGACATCGGAGTGCCTCCCAATTTTTTTTTAAAAACATCTTTCATGTAATCCAAAAAACTAACCTCCACCAACTCTGTCTCACAAGTGGGTATGAGCCCTTAATATTTTCTCCAGGAAAATCCATTTTGGCTTCATTTTGTAACGTTTTCTTGACAATACGTAAAAGTGGCGTAATAGTCTGACAACATTGTTCACAGCAGTGACCTTGGGGTCTGAAATGCTTCCAGGGGTCGTCCCCATGTTCCCATATCATTTCAGCACTGTTCTGATACTTTTGTGACATTTTTAGGGTTTTTCCATGCGGACGGGGGTCATGTCAGAAAAATACTCAGATCTCCCATAGGATAACATTGGGCTCGGTGCTCGGGCCGAGTACACGAGTATCTTGGGATACTCAAACAGCTTTATGGAGATGCCGATATTTCCATAAATAAGGAGAGTTTGTGATTTTTTTTTCCTTTTCTTTTTTTCGTCTTTTCCTTGCCAATTAATTAATTCTCCCTATAAAGCCCCTCTTTTCTCTGACCATATACCTATGACCAGGGGCTGGCTGGCACATTGTACCCTGGGGGCAGCACACAGCAGTGGACCATGAGTAGCGGACCATCCTTAAAGGGGTTGTCTGATCTTAATCTACAGATCTACAATCCCTATATGTGACTGCAGACTTGTGACTCCTCTCATCGTGCGCACTGTCAGGATTCTCTGGGGCCTTTATGTCCTGGATATGGAAACTAGAATGATTCTCCACCCATGCTATATGTACATGCTATCTACTGACCCACCGCACCCTACACGCCATGCTTCAGAGCATTGGTGACACGTGTCAGGAGCGTGGTGGGTCAGTATATGGCATGTACATATAGCATGGGGTGAGTATCATTCTATATTGTATATCCAGGACATAAGTATTATGATTACTAAGTGATTTGTTGCTGTCCATTTTGTATTCTGCATGTGACATTGTGATCTATACAATATTACTTAAGTATCCTATATAAAAGCTACTGTGCAATACTAACTATTGTTATTCTAATGAGGATTAGGGATTGATGTGCTGTTGAAATATTTTTATATATTACTTTATTAATATTATCTATTTTATCATTATATATTGATTGGTACTTCAGTAATATCAGTAATATCTCTTGTTGATGTATATAAAGTGCTGTGGAATGAATATCACTATAGAACTGAATAAATACAGTACTGTGCAAATTAATTGGGACAAAGCAAAAAAATACATATTTAAAGGGAACCAACCACCCCAAATGACCCCCCCGGACTAATAATATCGTTCCCTACTTGCAGCACATACATGTGGACAGGATCATACACTGATCCTCCATGTGATGCGCCCCGACCATGGGGACCATGCCGGCTGTACCTCACACAGGACATCAATAGTTCATTTAATAATAAAAACATATCGAGTTTATTGAATTGAAAAAATAAAAATACATATAAAATGTGACAAGACAAAGAGTAAACGATGGTGGCTGGATATAAATGGAAACCCCACAATAATAAGGTACGGAAACACAAATTAATGGTATATACACATATCACAATATTTCCATCAATTAATATATATAGTTGTGTTTTTTTCACCGCAACTGCCGCGATCAGCAGCAAAAGCCGAGATTCCTCTGTCACTCATTCTCCTCTCTGGCTCGCAGCAGTAAAGCCCGGCCCTTTCTGCAGCGTCCCAGGCTGGTGCACGGGATGTCATGCCCGTGCACACGTCATCAGCTACAGCCGGGAAGCGAGCTCGCGCTCTGACTCCCTGCGCTCGGCTGTGGAAGTCAGAGCGCGCGCTCGCTTCCCGGCTGTAGCTGATGACGTGTGCACGGGCATCACATCCTGTGCACCAGCCTGGGACGCTGCAGAAAGGGCCGGGCTTTACTGCTGCGAGCCAGAGAGGAGAATGAGTGACAGAGGAATCTCGGCTTTTGCACATGTAAGTCACGCCCACCCGTCCCTTGGTTATAAAGTTTCTAAAGCATTATCTTAAGTTTTATAAAGCAGTTTTTTTAGCAAAAAACCTTGCAGCACATGTATGTGCTGCAAGTAGGGAACGATATTATTAGTCCGGGGGGGTCATTTGGGGTGGTTGGTTCCCTTTAAGGGCCTTTTCACAACAGCGGTAATCGCTGATCGCGGCAGTTGCGGTGAAAAAAACACAACTATATATATTAATTGATGGAAATATTGTGATATGTGTATATACCATTAATTTGTGTTTCCGTACCTTATTATTGTGGGGTTTCCATTTATATCCAGCCACCATCGTTTACTCTTTGTCTTGTCATCAAGCTTTTATATGTATTTTTATTTTTTTCAATTCAATAAACTCGATATGTTTTTATTATTAATGAACTATTGATGTCCTGTGTGAGGTACAGCCGGCATGGTCCCCATGGTCGGGGCGCATCACATGGAGGATCAGTGTATGATCCTGTCCACACTAGCCGGTTTTACTGTGATGATGCTGTGTGAAACTACCTGGAACACAATCAGTTAAATCTGAGAGTGAGTGCTGTAGATCTGACACATAGATGAGCGGCTGTATGGGAATTGTGTGTCCTAATTGGTAGCAGCCCAGGTGGGTGTGTCCTGAGTAATAGCCGCCCAGGTGGATGTGTCAGTGTGGGTGTGGCACGCACGATAAAGGGCCCACCAGCTGATTGAGTGGGAGATCATCACCAGAGAGATTCAGCCAGAGATTGCGATGCAGTCTGAGTGAGAGACAGATTTTTTGAGTCTCAGACTGAAGGACGATGAGAGCAGAGCAGTCCAGAGCTCTGTGGTGTGTGGACATGAGGGGAGCTTGCTAGCTCCATAACGGTGGCCAGGACCAAGGTCTGGACGTGGGGCGAAACACGTCGGGAAGGAGCCCTTGGAGACGCTTGGTGTACCCGTGACTCAGGTAGCGAGACCCGGATCTGTGCCCGTAAGAAGGCAGTTACCATATGCTTGAGTGAACTGTGTAACCTGTTCGTAAATTGTGCCAGGCGTGCATAGCTGCCATTTGGTCCGACTAAACAGTCAGTGAAGGGACCCGTTGAAGTGTATGTGTATTTTATGGCTTATGTAAAAGACCCAGCGAGTGTATGTAGCCCTACGGGAGGCAGATGTGTGAATTGTGCCAGGCGGACATAGCTGCCATTGGGTCCGACTAAGTAGTCAGTGAAGGGACCCATTGAAGTGTATGTACCGGTGGTCAGAAGCAGGGGTTAGAAGGGCTTCTAGAGTGGGGAAACCGTGGCTGAACCAGGTGGACGCTGGTCTGGACGTGGGGGCGAAACACGTCCAGGAAGGCGCCCTTGGGAATGCATGGTGTACCCGTGACTCAGGTTGCTCAATCCCTGTTATGGACCCAGAGGACCCACAGTCCATGGAGGATTATATGATGGGCTGTGAGCGTGTGGAAGGATGTATATGATCCATGGATGCTTATGTTGAGGATGGAAAGACATGAAATGTCTTTATAGGGTTAAAAAAATCACTCTTCTCTTATATATATATTTTGATTTAGAGATGTCATGTTGTCTGTTATACACTAGTAGGCGCCCACGTTCCATAAATATATCTGAGATATAAGCCAGCCCATTAAGGGAGGAATTTAGATATTAGAATAATTTGATGAGATGATCATTTTGTGGAAAGTTCTAGAATAACACCCCTTTGCTGTCTGTATAAAAAAGTGTGTTTCAATAAACGCTTGCGCAGTGTTTAATCTCATTTGGCGTAGGCATGAGTAAGGCTTGAGACGACTCTGGGGTCCGTATCATTTACTTGCGATAATGCAGACGTGCATAATTGCCTATATAAATAATTAGGAGTGGCTGATGGACTTGTGATTGAACTGAGACCCTCATCACTTATATGATGGATCACATGCGGTGTGTAAGAGCCACCGTCCATGGATGATTATATGATGGGCTGTGAGCGTGTGGAAGGACATATGTGATCCATGGATGCTTATATGATGGATCACATGCGGTGTGTAAGAGCAGGGGTCAGGCTGAAGCCTGTACTCCGGGGTAGTGTTGTGCTGTGTAAATAAAGCCGGGCGGCTGGGACCGTCATTGGGACCCACAGTTGATGAATGTGGTTACTTATGTATTGTAAAATGTATGTGGAACGTTTAGATAGGCTGGAGGCCGGAACTACCACGGGAGCGGTCGTTAGTGCTCCAAGGGTTGAAAGAGAGGTGGTGACAGGTCCCGAGTAACTATAGGACGTTATGTGCAGTATATGTGTTTCGTAATGTAAATGTACTGTGTATTTATGTACTGTGCTTATAATCAATGTACAATGTGTGAAACATGCTACCTGGGTTATGTTATGTATGTGAGCAAATAAACGGGTAGTCATTGGTTAAATTATAAGCACGTGTTAGTGTCGTTATGCAAGCGGGTTCCCCGGGTCGCTACCTCACACCTGGTACAAATGTTCAGGTTCAATGATGCAGTACAGAGTAGGATGCAGGAAAATGCATAACCGATTTGAGTGTGTGTGTGTGTATATGTATGTATATATATATGTGTGTATATGTATGTGTATATATATATATATATAATATAATATAGTGCTTCTCGATTAAGTTAGAATATCATCAAAACAATTATTTCAGTAATTAAATACAATGAGTGAAACGCATATATTATATATGATGATTATGACTTACAGCCAATGAAATCCCAAAAGTTATCTCAGGAAATTAGAATAATTAATGGAACCACCTGCGAAGGCTTACTAAGCATTTAAAATGGCCTCTTAGTCTGGTTCATTAGGCTACACAACGATGGGGAAGACTGCTGGCTGGACAGATGTTCAGAAGGCAGTCATTGACACACTCCACAAGGAGGGTAAGCCACAAATGGTCATTGCTAAAGAAGCTGGCTGATCAAAGAGCCTCCCAGGAAAACACGATCCACACCATCACATGTAGTCGCCCCGCTCCTGGCAATCAAGCATCCAGCAAAGGTAAATAATCCTCCAGCGAACTCAGGAAGGCAGATGCATATTACATTAATCCTTTATTTTTCTGATTAATATTCATAATACAGACAGTGGACACCCCAGTGAGGAGAGAATCCCATGCGTTTCGACTCCAGGAGTCTTAGTCATGGATAAGAACACCCCAGCATAGCGGCACTCAATCCTTTCCAGACTAGTCAGACCCTGATGTACCCGGTGAACAGTACGCTGGACTTGTGACTGATATTCTGTAAGTAAAGGTAAAGAAACTTCCAAGAGACTGCCTCCTTACTTTCTTCCTGCGACCTCTCTGCACCTCTCCTCACTACAACTTCCACCATCATATCTCCTCCAACCACCACCTACTACAACCCCCCAGGGCTTGCTCCTCCTGAGGGGAGTAATTCACCTTGCTGCTACACCATCTATCCCCTTGGGACCCCATGAGCAGCCCTGGCCATCCCTGGCCAGATACCTCAGCTGGCGTCACAAACTATCCTTAAACGTAACTCTTATTCCCTGTAAATAAACACCCCTTTCCATGTCTGTTCAGGGCCACGACCTCTGGGGATCACGATTGTAATGTATAGACGGTTTGCCTTGGATAGTCCAGTACCCCGGCCCTTCCGACCGCGACAGATTCCTTTAGTCCTGTACAGAATAAGGGATATTCAGACCTATTTCTAAAATAGCATTTTTGTCGGCTGTTACCATATTTTTCCTCATTCCAAAGATAGAGCCCGCTCCCTTTGTCAATCTCCTAGAATATGTTAATTAACCTGAGGAATTCTCTTCCTGGCCACATAATGAAGGTTCACTGACAGATACCGATAGGTGACACTTTGTACCCAGAGGCATTATCCCAAAGCAAGACCCACCATGACATGCAGGGAGATGTGAGAAGTCTTGTCTTGTTGCCAGGGGACTTCAAAAACATCTGCCAGACACACCAGTGCCAAGGAAACAAGTCCTAATATTTAATTACACATCACTCCCCTAAATATGACAAACATAAATCTGACACCTGGAAAAGTATGCGATCATAACGCATATTTCTACATAATTGAGCAACCTTCCTAACTACCCAAACTTAATATTGGCCGGTGGTATGACCGCAAAGCTGTTCTGTGTCCTACCATTGGTTAGCTAAATTCATAACCAAAAGTATGGCAGCATTATCTTCCACCCACAACTCTCCCAGGTAAAGTTATGACCCATAGTAGCTTTTGAATATTCCATATCGCAACCCAGGGGGTGTAAACTGCAGGACAGTCCATGGGCAGGACAGGGGTCGGCACACCGAATAAGAATTCCCGTCCTCCACTGCATTTGTGTATTACTTCTGAGGAGGCGCTTTTACATCTCAAGCTGGAGTATACCCAAAGAACCTGGTTGGCTCCACACTGCCTCCTTGTGGCCACCAAGGAACAGGTAACTGATTACATTTGCCTGTAAATCTATGTGTATCCCATTTATTTTTTATTTGCATAACTGACTGTAATATCTGTCATATCTTTATAATACCTGTACATATATTACTATCTAGTGTGCTAATAGCGCGATTACATATAAATTTAATTTTGAGTTGCTCTTTATCTTGATCATGAATCCCTACGTCCGTGTGCTCATTTAACGTTAACCTGGGTTGTTTTCTGACCCAATATAAGCCTGTCTACGAAGCAGACATATCAAACAAGAAACTGGTGGCAGCAATTAATGCTTGGGTTATTCACTCTGTCAGTGACGGGTGGTGGCAGTTATTACATGAACTTCTGGCCTGGCACTGGCAGGCATATATCACACTCACTGAGGGGCGCCTTGATAAACCAGCACTGACAGGGCAGCTGCAGTACTTTAATATATTGCCAAATATGGGCACAGAGGGCACTATTACTATGAGGGCCAAAGAATTTTATTATCATATACTAGATTGAAGCCCTATCACATCGGGTTGGTGGTGATATGGTTGGCCGGGCTCTGTGGTGCTGGGGTCGGCACCCCTCTCTCCAGTCTGCTGTCTATTCCCTCTCACTCTGTGCTCCCTCTGTGGTCCCTCTCTGCCCCCGCCCTGTGGTCACTCTCTGCCCCCTCCCATTGTGGTCACTCTCTGCCCCCCCCTCGAGCACTGTCTGCCCTTCTCCCCCCATGGTCGCTCTCTGCCCCCTCCCCTGAGGTTACTCATGTGGCGGTGGCATGAGGAAGATGAAGGTGGCATGAAGAACTGGCGCAGTTGTTCAGTTGACGGGCTGTGGGGTGGACGGGCTGAGCAGTGAGCAGGGGTGAGTGCAGGCTGGTGAGTGGGCGCTAACTCTGAGTGCAGGCTGAGGGGGGGGGAAGAGTGTGGGCCGAGGACGGACTGAGGAGTGTGGGCCGAGGACGGACTGAGGAGTGTGGGCCGAGGACGGACTGAGGAGTGTGGGCCGAGGACGGACTGAGGAGTGTGGGCCGAGGACGGACTGAGGAGTGTGGGCCGAGGACGGACTGAGGAGTGTGGGCTACTGAGGACGGACTGAGGAGTGTGGGCTGCTGAGGACGGACAGAGGGCTGCTAAGGACAGACTGGTCGTCCTCTCTCGACCCCCTCCATTATCATCGTCGCCTGCCATTAGCGATGTGTGCTGAAGGCTCCAGGACTCTGTGTGGAGTAGGTCATGTGACAGGGCGGGCTGATGTGATGTCACACAGGCTGTCACATGACCCCCTGCACACAGCCTTCAGCCTGGAGCCTTCAGTGTTACTGACGCCAGGCGAGGGTGAGAATGGAAGGGGGCGAGTGGGGAGGACGAAGCACAAGGGGAGACAGAGCATCATTGCCTTGTGGGTACTATGGCTGGGAGTGCACTGATCGCCATACTGAAAGACCCATTGGTTGGGTACTCCAATATAGTGGAAAACAAAATCTATGATGTTCCCTGAATCAAACGAGGGTGTGTGCAAAATTTCATGATTGTAGGTGCGAATCCCTTTAGTGGACACACACATTCACATGCATACATACACTCTGCTTTATATATATATATATATATATATATATATATATATATATATATATATATATATATATATATATATATATATATATAGTGAATAGAAACATCAGCTATTATTCCAGTCACATATTATCTTTATAAGACATTAGATGTCTGTACTGTGAGGCACCGTCGGCATGGTCCCCATGGCCGGGGTGCATCACATGCAGAATCAGGGTATGATCCTGTCCACACTAGCTGGTTTTGCTGTGATGATGCTGTGTGAACCTATCTGGAACACAAGGAGTTAAATCAGAGAGTGAGTGGTGTAGATCTGACACATAGATGAGCCTAATGAGCGGCTGTGTGGGAATCGTGTGTCCTGATTGGTAGCAGCCAGGTGGCTGTGTGATGAGTAATAGCAGCCCAGATGGATGTGTCAGTGTGGGCGTGGCAGGCATGATAAAGAGCCTGCCAGCTGATTGAGTGGGATCCTGATCAGCAGCCAGAGAGCCAGAGCCAGAGATCCAGTCTGTGTGTGTTTTGAGTCTCAGACTGAGGGAGACTGAGTGCAGAGCAGTCCAGGGCTCTGTGGTGTGCGAACATGAAGGGAGCGTGCTAGCTCCATACCGGTAGCCAGGACCGGGGTCGTTACAGCACCAGGAGTGGGGAAGCCGTGGCTTAACCCGGTGGACGCTGGTCCGGACGTGGGGCGAAACACGTCCGGTAAGGAGCCCTTGGGGACGCTTGGTGTACCCAGGACCCAGGTAGCGAGACCCGGATCCGTGCCCGGTAACAAGGCAGGTCCCGTATGCTAGTGTGAACTTTGCACCCTATGCGTAAAATGTGCCAGGCGGGCATAGCCGCCATTAGGTCCAACTAAAGTAGTCAGTGAGGGACCTGTTATTATTATTATTATTATTATTTATTTATATAGCGCCATTGGGTTCCATGGCGCTTTACATGAGGATGAGGGAGACAAGAACAAGTACACTAAATCTAGGCGATCAGGACGTACAGGTACAGGAGGGGCAGGGACCCTGTCCACGAGGGCTCACAGTCTAAGAGGGGTGGGTTAGGATACAGTAGGATGGGGGAATGTCAGGTATGGGGCGTTCGCCTGGGTCTCATGGCAGGTTGTAGGCTTGACGGAACAGGTGAGTCTTCAGGTGACACTTGAAGTTACTCAGGGTAGGAGAGTGTCTGACGTGTTCGGGTAGGGAGTTCCAGAGTAATGCAGATGCCCGGGAGAAGTCCTGAACTCGGTTGTGTGAAGAGGTGATGAGGGGGGAGCAGAGGAGGAGTTCTTGGGAGGAGCGGAGGTTGCGTGAGGGTAGGTATCGGGAGACCAGGTCGGAGATGTATGGTGGGGCCAGGTTGTGTATGGCTTTGTACGTCATGGTTAGTGTTTTGAATTGGGATCTCTTGGAGACGGGGAGCCAGTGAAGGGCTTGGCAGAGGGGGGGAGACAGGGGAGTAGCGGGAGGACATATAGATGAGTCGGGCAGCGGAGTTGAGGATAGACTGGAGAGGTGTGAGGGAGTTAGCCGGGAGGCCATTGAGAAGGAGGTTGCAGTAGTCAAGGCGGGAGATGATATAGAGCATGGATGAGTGTTTTAGCGGTGTCGTGGGTGAGGAAGGAGCAGATCCGTGAGATGTTCTTGAGCTGGAGCCGGAGGGATGTGGTGAGGGCCTCGATGTGGGGTTTGAAGGATAGGGAGGAGTCGAGGATTACCCCGAGGCACTTGGCTTGGGGGACTGGGGAGAGGGCGCAGTCGTTGATGCAGATGGATATGTTGGTAGGTGGGGTGGAATTTCTTGGGGGGAAGACTATGAATTCAGTTTTGTCCATGTTGAGTTTAAGGAAGCGGGCAGAGAAGAAGGATGAGATGGCGGAAAGGCATTGAGGGATTTTCGAGAGTAGGGAGGTGATGTCAGGGCCGGACAGGTAGATTTGGGTGTCGTCGGCGTAGAGGTGGTACTGGAGGCCATGGGACTCGATGAGTTGCCCTAGGCCGAGAGTGTAAATGGAGAAAAGTAGGGGTCCCAGGACCGAACCTTGGGGGACTCCGACAGAAAGGGGGTAGGGTGAGGAGGAGGTGTGGGAGTGGGAGACGCTGAAGGTCCGGTCTGCTAGGTATGAGGAGATCCAGGAGAGGGCAAGGTGGGTGATGCCAAGGGATTCCAGGATCCGGAGAAGAAGGGAGTGGTCAACCGTGTCGAAAGCGGCAGACAGGTCAAGGAGTAGCAGGATGGAGTAGTGGTGTTTGTTCTTGGCGGTCAGTAGGTCGTTGGTGACTTTGGTCAGGGTTGTTTCGGTGGAATGGAGGGGTCGGAAGGCAGACTGTAGGCGGTCGAAGTGGGAGCACGAGGAGAGGTGAGAGGACAGTTCGGAGTGGACGTGTTGTTCAAGTAGCTTAGAGGCGAATGGGAGAAGAGATATGGGGCGATAGTTAGAGACAGAGGTAGGGTCAAGTGAGGGTTTTTTTAGGATGGGCGTGATTAGGGCGTGTTTGAAGGCCGAGGGGAAGGTACCAGTGCTAAGTGAAAGGTTAAAGAGGTGGGTGAGGGCTGGGATGAAAATGGAGGTGTGGTTGGGAATGAGGTGGGATGGGAGCGGGTCGTGGGCGCTGGTGGTGAGGTGTGATTTTGACAGGAGGGAGGAGAGTTGGTCTTCAGTTATGGGGGGAAGTGGCTGATGGAGGAGGAGGGCAGTGTAGGTGGGAAGGGGAGTTGTGGGGATAGTGGACCGAAGCTGCTTCTGATCTTGTCGATCTTCTCCTTGAAGAAGGTCGCAAAGTCTTCAGCAGAGATGAGGGGAGAAGGGGGACGAGCAGGTGGGCGAAGTAAGGAGTTGAAAGTTTTGAAGAGCTGTTTGGGGTTGCGGGACAGAGAGGTTATAAGGGATGAGAAGAACACTTGCTTGGCGGTAGCGAGTGCCGTCTTGAAGTCAGTGATGGATTGCTTGAACAGAGCAAAGTGCTCGGGGGTGTGAGACTTTTTCCATCTCCTCTCGGCGACTCTGGACGCCCGTCTCAGGTTTTTAGTGAGGGTGGTGTGCCAGGGTTGCCTGTTAATGCGTGGAGCATGGAGAGTGAGGGGGGCGGCTAGGTCGAGAGCGTTCATTATGGTGGTGTTGTATAGGGTGGTGGCAATGTCAATGTCGTCAGCGCAGGGTAGGTCGGTGAGAGGGAGGAGTGATTCAGAGAATAAAGGAAGATCAAGATCTTTTAGGTTTCGGCGAGGGTGATCAAGTTTGCGGAGAGGGGGTAGTGTGGCAGGGGAGGAGAGGGCGGAGAAGGTCAAGAGATGGTGGTCGGACAGTGTGAGTACCGAGGTTGTGAGGTTAGAGAGGGAGCAAAGGCGGGTAAAGATGAGGTCAAGCGTGTGGCCTTGTTCGTGGGTGGGAGAGGAGGACCATTGGGAGAGCCCTAGGGAAGTGGTCAAGGAAAGAAGGTTGGAGGCGGCTGGACGGGGAGTGTCAATGGGGATATTGAAGTCGCCCATGATGATGGAGGGGATGTCAGTGGAGAGGAAGTGAAGTAGCCAGGTGGTGAAGTGGTCAAGGAAGGAGGCGGTGGGTCCGGGGGGGGCGGTAGATGATGGCTATTTGGAGGTTGCAGGGGGAGAAGATTCGGACTGAGTGGGCTTCGAAGGAGGGGACAGTGACGGATGGGGGCTGGGGGATGGGGCTGAAGGTGCAGGAGTTGGACAGCAGTATGCCGACTCCACCGCCGTGCTTGCCAGAGGGACGGGGGGTGTGGGACAGGCTGAGGCCGCCGTAGGATAGTGCAGCAGGCGAGGCCGTGTCAGAGGGGGTGAGCCAGGTCTCGGTGAGGCCAAGGAATGACAGTTTCCTGGAGATAAAGAGATCATGGATGTCGGGGAGTTTGTTGCACACTGAGCGGGCATTCCAGAGTGCGCCGGGTAGAGCGGTAGGTGGGGCATGGGTTGGGGGAATGGGTCTGATGTTGGTGGGGTTGCGAGAGCTAGTGGTGGTGAGGTTGCGAGGGTTGGCGGTGGGTCGCGGGATGAAGGTTGTTGTGGGGATGTTGCGGGGGGGGCCAGGATTGGGGGAGATGTCACCGGCAAGGAGGAGGAGTAGGCCGAGGGTTAGCAGGTGGGAGCATGAGAGCTTGCGAGGCGGGCGTGCTTGTTTGGTGATTGAGGATTGAAAGTGAATGAAAAGGTCGGTAAAGTGGGTGAGGTGGTTCGGCAGGATGGAGAGTGAGAGCAGTATTTTGTTGCTGGGAGGGGGGATAAGTGGGGGTAGTAGGAAGTGGAGAAGGATGGGAGTGAGAGTGAGGAGTAGCGGGAACATTGCATACGGAGAACAGGGAGTGAGTGTGGCAGCAGGGGTCAGAAGCAGAGTGGGGGAAGTTGTTGTAGTGGGTGAATGGTCATCAGTGGGGAGCGGTCACGGGATGAGGTGATGAGCAGGGGATGAGATGTAAGGTGGGGGGTCAGATGGATGGGTCAGATGGGGAAGTTGGGGGATCAGTCGAGGCGGTCGGGGGTTGACAGAGGCGATTGCTGGGTTGGCTGATGGAGCAGCCGTGGGACAGGTGAGGCATCCAGGGGTCAGTCTGGGGTGGGATGCCACCAAGGTATGAGCTACAGTCCAGGGGAGATGTGGATGGGGAAGAGATCTAGCAGTCCTGGACAGGATGGTGGAGCCGAGGACAAGGTGATGCAGTCAGTATGGGGAGAAATACTAGTCAAGAGGAGGTCAGATGGCTGGGGAGGAAGGGTGGACTGAAGACTAGTTCCTTACTTGTGGAAGGGAAGTAGTAAGGGTGGTAGAGATTAGAATGGAAACATTGTGGGGGATTTATGTTTCTTTACCTACCAGTCTCTTCCAGTCCATTTCTAGTCTATTTCTAAGTATTGTACTTAGAAGATGTACTTTGAAAGATGTAGTTTGGAAGATGCATGGATCAGACTAAGTCTGGATCAGACTTATGCTTCATCATATATCTGTAGCTGAATACGTTTCAGGTGTTGATTGCTGCCTGGGTGTGGATGGAGTGACTGGATGATGGGGGTTACACAGCGGTAATAAAACATGGGAAGGGGCTGGAGAACTAACTCTAGGTCATGCTACACTGATCATGAGGAATGGTGAAAAGCAGACACATGAAAGGTAAGAAAATATCAATATATATAGATATTATAAGCACAGTATCTAAGCAGAGAGATTTGCAAAGCTGGAGAGATGGGTGGAATTTCACAGAGCGTACCTAACACACATTATAAGCACAGTATCTAAGCAGAGAGATTTGCAAAGCTGGAGAGATGGGTGGAATTTCACAGAGCGTACCTAACACACATTATAAGCACAGTATCTAAGCAGAGAGATTTGCAAAGCTGGAGAGATGGGTGGAATTTCACAGAGCGTACCTAACACACATTATAAGCACAGTATCTAAGCAGAGAGATTTGCAAAGCTGTACGAACTGTACGAGTATTTTATGGCTTTTGTAAAAGACCCAGCGAGTGTATGTAGCCCTTCGGGAGACAAATGTATGAAGTGTGCCAGGCGGGCATAGCCGCCCTTGGGTCCGACTGTAATAGTCAATGAAGGGTCCCGATGAACCGGAATGTATGTGCCAGAGGTTAGAAGCAGGGGTTAGAAGGGCTCCTAGAGTGGGGAAAGCATAGTTGAACCCGGTGGACTCTGATCTGGACATGGGGTGAAACAAATTCAGGAAGGAGCCCTTGGGGATGCTTGGCGTACCAGAGACTCAGGTTGCTCAATCCCTGTTCTGAACCCAGAGGTGCCACAGTCCATGGATTGCTATATGATGGGCTGTGAGCGTGTGGAATGATGTGTGTGATCCATGGATGCTTATATGATGGATCACATACAGTGTGTAAGAACCCGGTCAGGCTGGTGCCTGTACTCCGGGGGAGTGTGGAGCTGGGGAAATAAAGCAAGGCGGCTGGTTCCGCCATTGGGACCTATAGGGCCCATTGATATATTTGGTAACTTATGTACTGTTAAATGTATGTGGAACGTGTAGATAGGCTGGAGGCCGTAGCCACCACAGGAGCGGTTGTTAGTGCTCCAATGGGGAAAGAGAGGTGGGTACAGGTCCCGGGTTACTGTAGTTGTGTATGTGCAATGATATATGTAATGTACTGTGTAATGTAATGTATTATGTGTCGTGCTTATGTTCAATGTGCAATGTACTGCCTGGGTTATACGTTATATGTGAGCAAATAAACAGGTAGTCATTTGCAAACTTATAAGTACGTGTTTTGGTGTCCCGGGCGCTACCTCACAGTACATAGTATATTACACCCAGTATACAGGAGACTGCATGACTGGTTTATTACATACTGTGATACAGACATCTGATGGTATATGACAGGGGGTGTTCTGTAACATCTGCTGTCTGTATAAAGTATATCATACTAATCTGTACTCTGTACGTTATTATGTACACCAATTTACAATGCTGTATACTGGTCACACCTGGACCTGCCTACATTACCAACCATCATTAGACGTGGACCATACAGGAACCACAGTACTGATGAGATGTCGTCAGTATCTATTATAATACTTACCTTGTGGCGTCTGTCATCCACTTCCTCCGTACGTGTGTCCTACCATTACGTGATTGGTCAGCACTACTTCCGGTGGCCATATTTGAACACCCAAGTGATGAGAGTGCAAATATGGCATGCGCTAGCAGTGCTGCCGATGCCAGGATCTTGCCGCTCATGCTACGGAAGCCCGATCACCCCCGGACGGTCTCCACATCCTGCAGCCGGCCCCCCCCATAATTCAGTCGCCAGTGTTCACCCTCTGCATATACCACACAATTGTGGTGATGTCACGGTCATGTGCAGAGTCACAGATCACATGACAATTACATCATCAAGGGTCCTTTAGCAGACACAGAATGGGGGAGCACAGAGAGCAGGTACACACAGTGGCTTCCCCGGTCTCCACATGCTCCACTGCCCCCGAGACCTGGTCTCCACATGCTCCCCTGTCTCCCTGGTCTCTACACATTTCACTCCCCTCCAATGGTCCTGGTCTTCACACACTCCGCTCCCCTCCCCCGGTCTCCACATGCTACTCTCCCCCTGCCTTGATCTCCACACACTCCCCTCCCCCTGTCTCCGTGCTCCGCTCCCCTCCCCTGGTCTCTGCATGCTCTGCTCCCCTCCCCTAGTCTCCACACACTTTGCTCCCCTCACCCAGTCCTGGACTACGCATGTTCCGCTCCCATCACCTGGTCCCGGTCTCTGCATGATCTGTTCCCCTCCTCTGGCTTCACATACTCCCCCGGTCTCCGCATTCTTCGCTCCCCTCTCTTGATCTCCGCAAACTCCAAACCCCTTCCCCGGTCCCATTCTCCTAACGCTCCCCTCCCCTGGTCCAAGTCTCATGCTCCCCTCCCCCAGTACCGGTCATTGCACCACCCCTTCCCTGAGCTCCGCATGCTCTGCTCCCCTCCCCCAGTCCTGGTCTCTGCACTCTCCACTCCCCTCCCTGGTCCCGGTTGCTGCACATGCCTCTCCCAGTCTCTACACGCTCCCGTCCCCCGGTCTCAGCACAGGGGGCTGCAGAGAGAGTGTACACAGGGGAGCAGAGAGCGCACACTGGGAGAGCAGAGGGAGCACTCTGGGGACGGGGTGAGTGAACAGGGGGACAGAGTGCGTACAGGACAGAGACAGCACACAAAGGGGGACAGAGAGCGCATACAGGGGAATAGAGACCGCGTAGGGGGAGATGGCCACTGCCCCCAGCGCCACAGAGCCCGCCCCCATTGTAACGTCACTGTCCTCTTGATGCATTAGCATCGGGCCTCCATCTAGTATGACATTCCTCATATCCAACATATTCCAGCCGAAATAATAATAATAATTTTATTTATGTAGTGGCAACATATTCCGCAGCATTTTACAATTCAGAGGGGACATATACAATTTGAGACAATACATAGCGACAATTCAAAAACCATGAGGAGTGAGGTCCCTGCTCACAAGCTACAATCTATGAGGAAATCGGGGTAAATGATAAAGAGTGCCGTCATATATGGTCCAGCCATCAATATAATAAATAGGGGATTCACGTAACGCTGCATGAACCAGTCACCGGCCGAGATCTGTACAAGTATAAAGTGCTATATTATGTATGGGGGGTGCAGACAGATGACACAAGAGGCCAGGCTGGAAAAGGGAAGATAGGAATAGTTAGACAAGTGTAGTGAGGTGATAATGCATCTCTTTAGATTTGCCTTTTAATCTCTTAGTATTGGGAATTAAATTGTTTTTGGGAGTTCCAGAGAATTGGTGCAGCTCATGAGAAGTCCTGGAGACGGGAGTGGGAGGTGCGTATTGTAGGTGATGTCAGTCTTAGGTCACTTGCGGAACAGCGGGCACTTGTAGGGTGATAGACAGATGAGGGAGGAGAGGTAGGGCTTTGTGGGTGACAGTGATAATTTTATATTGTACTGTATAGCGGATTGGCAACCAGAGCATTGATTAGCACAGGATAGATGCAACAGTGAAGTGGCTGGAGAGGAATATGATCCTGGCTACTGGATTCAGGATAGATTGGAGAGGAGAGAGTTTAGTAAGAGGGAGACCGATTAGTAGAGAATTGCAGTAATCTAGGTGAGAATGAATAAGGGCAACAGTTACAGTTTGTACAGAATCAACAGTAAGAAAAGGTCAAACTCTATAGATAATTTAGAGGTGTAGGTGACATGAGCGAGCGAGTGACCGGATGTGGGAAGTGAAGGAGAGATCTGGGTCAAATATAACCCCAAGACAGCGGGCGGCTGCTGAGGAGTAATGGTAGAACCACGAGTGGGACAAGGGGTCATCCTCTACAGAGACGGGGACAAGGGGGCGTCCTCTACAGAGACGGGGACAAGGGGTCATCCTCTTTGTCTGGAGGAAAGAAGGTTTAATCATAATCACAGACGTGGATTCTTTACTGTAAGAGCAGTGAGACTATGGAGCTCTCTGCCACATGATGGTGTAATGAGGGAATCACTACTAACATTTAAGAAGGGCCTGGATGCCTTTCTTGAAAATTATAATATTACCGGTTATATATACTAGATTCTTTGATAGGGAGTTGACCCAGGGATCTAGTCTGATTGCCGTATCTGGAGTCAGGAAGGAATTTTTTTCCCCAATGTGGAGCTTATTGTTGCCACATGGGGTTTTTGCCTCCTCTGGATCAACATGTTAGGCTATGGGGGGAACTAGATGGACTTAGTCTTCCTTCAACCTTAAAAACTATGTTACTATGTTACTGTGTTACATACAGAAATGGCAATATTCGGTTTCGGAAGATTAGGAGAGGGAGGAAACAAGAGAAGTTCAGTTTTTGACAGATTCAGTTTAAGGTAGAGAGAAGACATGATGTTAGAGACAGCAGACAGACAATCACTGGTATTTTGTAGTAGTCTTGGGGTGATGTCAGGAGACTGTGTATAATGGGGTGTCGCCAGCATAGAGATAGTACTGAAAGCTAAATCTACTGATGGTTTGCCCAATGAGGCAGTGTATAGAGAGAAAAGAAGAGGACCTAGGACTGAACCCTGAGGAACCCCGACTGTAAGAGGAGAGGATGAGGAGCCGGCGAAAGATACAGAGAAGGAGCGGTCAGAGAGGTAGGAGGAGAACCAGGAGAGAGCGGTGTCCTTGAGCCCAATAGACTAGAGCATAGAGAAGAGGATCCACAGTATGATATACAGTGGAGAGATCCAGGAGGATCAACAGGGCACAGTGACCATTAGATTTAGCTTAGTGGATCATTAAAGACTTTAGTAAGGACAGTTTCTGTAGAGTGTGATGTGCGGAAACCGGATTGTAGAGGGTCAAGAAGTGAATTATCTGAGAGATAGCGGATCATACGAGAGTGGACCAAGCGCTCCAGGAGTTTAGAGATGAAGGGGAGATTAGAGACCGGTCGGTAATTAGCAGCAGAGCTCTGGTCGAGGGATGGATTTTTTTTATTAATGGGTGAATGCTTTCGTGTTTGAAGGAAGAGGGGAAAACACCAGATGAGAGGGAAAGATGAAATATTTTAGTTAGGTGAGATGTGACAGCCGAGGAGAGAGACTGAAGGAGATGTGAGGGAATAGGGTCGCTGGTGCAGGTAGTAGGGCGAGAAGATTCAAGAAGCCGGGTGACTTCTTCCTCTGTGACCAGATCAAAGACTGAAAGTGAGATGCAGGAGGAAAGAAAATGCATGATGTTCTGAGGCTATGAGGAAATTTCGCTAACAATATCGCTCACATCGCTGGTGAGCTGTCACACAGGCAGACTCACCAGCGATGTGGACCAGCGACATCGCTGGTAACTATGGTACACATCGGGTTACTAGGCGCCGCGCGGCGCTTAGTAACCCAACGTTTACCATAGATACCATCTCCCAGCATAGGCTCTGCCGCTGGGAGATTGTTCATCGTGGTGTCACACACCAAGATGAGGCAGATTGATCAAGCGATTATAGCTAGATATGAGCTCCGGCTCACAAATCTGCGATCAAACAATCAAGCGATTTTACAGTGTAAAATCGCTTGATTACACGCAGCAACGCACAAACGATATCGCTTAAGGGATCAAAAAGCAGATCGCTTAAGCGATATCGTTCAAGAAATTGATGCGTGTGACGACCGCCTAAGGTTCTCTATAGGGTTGAGGTCAGGGGAAGATGGTGGCCACACCATGAGTTTATCTCCTTTTATGCCCATAGCAGCCAATGGCACAGAGGTATTCTTTGCAACATGAGATGGTGCATTGACATGCATGAGGATGATTTTGCTCCTGAAGTCACGTTTTTGCTTTTTGTACCATGGAAGAAAGTTCTCAGTTGGAAACTCTATATACGTTGCAGAGGTCATTTTCACACCTTCAGGAGCCTTAAAGGGGCCTACCAGCTGTTTCCCAATGATTCCAGCCCAAAACATGACTCCTCCACCTCCTTGCTGACGTCGCAGCCTTGTTGGGACATGGTGGCATCCACCAACCATCCACTACTCTATTCATCTGGACCATCCAGGGTTGCTCGGCACTCATTAGTAAACAAGACTGTTTGAAAATTAGTCTTCATGTATATCTGGACCCAATGCAACGGTTTCTGCTTGTGAGCACTGTTTAGGGGTGGCCGAATAGTAGGTTTATGCCCCACAGCAAGCCTTTGAAGGATCCTACACCTTGAGGTTCGAGGGACTCCAGAGGCACCAGCAGCTTCAAATATCTGTTTGCTGGTTTGTAAGGCATTTTTTAGCAGCTGCTCTCTTAATCTGATGAACTTGCCTGTACCTTACCTTCCTCATTCTGCCTTTATCTGCACGAACACATCTGTGCTCGGCCATAAATCTCTTCACAATACGATGATCATGCTTAAGATTTCGTGCAATATCAAATGTTTTCATCCCTTGTCCAAGGCATTGCACTATTTGTTGCTTTTCGGCAGCAGAGACATCCTTTTTCTTTCCCATGTTACTTGAAAACTGTGGCCTGCGTAATATTGTGGAACACCCAGTTTTCCTTTTATTGGTCTCACCTGCCAAACTAATTATCACAGATATCTGAGATTGATTTCAATGATCCAAAGAACCCTGATGGTGGGTTTACACGTCGCGATATTGTTCCGATATTGTATCCAACGCCGCGGGAGCGCGCTTTTTCTGGGCAGAATTCCAAGATCGCATAGGAGATGTTACACAGCGCGATATCGGCATACAACGTCTCTACGATGTCTACGCCCCCCTTGTACGGCCGACCCAGGAACGACCATTTAACATGGGAGAGAATAGGGGTAGTTGAACTCCACATCGTAGTTGGGCGTTTACACAGCACGATCCGGCTCCAACCTCCATCCAATATCGGGCGGTTGGAGAGCACGCTCATTCGATCCCCGATATCGTTTTGACATCGTTCCTGCATCGTATTGGACATTTATACCATACAAAGCACGAACGATATCGGGTTCAACGCACGAACCACCATGAGACACAATACCATCAATGGGTTTCATTGAGAAAAAAAAATAAAATAAAACCCTATGACACTTAAAACCAATTTGCATAATAATTTGGAACACAGTGTATCACATTACCTCATCACATTAAAGTTACATTGAGGGTCCGATGTGACAGAAAACACCCAAATGTGACACCATTCCAAAAACTGCCCCCCTCAGACTGCTCAAAACCACATTCCCGAAGAATAACGACCCTTCAGCTGCTTCACAACAATGAATGCAAATTTGAATGAAAAAATAAATGGATTTACATTTTACCTAAAAATGTTGCTTTAGCCTCAATTTGTTCACTTTTACAAGAGACAGAATGACAAAATGGAGCCAAAATGTGTCACCCACTTCAGGCGCGGGCATATCGCATGTGCAGCTGGTGCATTCAACTGGGGCTCCAAGCGGGAGGGGGGCCCCTCAGATCCAGGACCGCTAGATGTCCACATGGCTAATTTGCATGCTATGCAGATTAGCCATGTGGAGCTAGAGCTAGCAAGGCGGCAGGTCCTGTGGGTGCAGGGCTGGCGTCCTGTATACTTTGCCTCTGACAGGGACCCCTGAGCGCTGCTCCCCCCACCCCACCCCTGAATGCTCTCCTCCCCCTCTCTCCCTTCTACACTCAGCAGCAGCCGTCGATCGCAGTGTGTGAGTGTACTCACTGCATCACAGGCTGCGATCAGCAGCTGCCACTGAGGTTAGAAGGGAGAGGGGGAGGACAGCGATCTGGGGGCCCCCGGGGATGGGGGCAGCGCTCAGGGGGACCCTGTCACGGGCAGATTACACAGAGCACAGGGGGCCCCCTGTCAGGTGCAAAGTACACAGCGCCCCGGGGGGAAGACAGGCGCATGGGGAAGACAGGTATTGGGGTGAGACAGCGCACTGAGGAGAAAGGTACTAGGGGGACACAGGTACTGGGGGAGACAGCACACGGAGGAGAAGGGTACTGGTGAGAGACATAGCGTGCAGGGGGGACAGCGCTAGTGGGGAGACAGGTGGACAAAGGCGCAGGGTGCACAGCGCACAGGAAGGAAACAGGCGCAGGGGGGAGATAGCATGCAGGGGAGAGACACAGAGCACAGGGGGAGACAGGCGCATAGGGGGAAAAAGATGTAGGGGAGAGAGTGCACAGGCGGGGGAACATGCACAGGGGAGAGACAGACAGTGCATAGGAGAGAGAGACTGCGCACAGGGGGAGACATACACAGAGAGAGGAGAGACTGCACAGGGGGAGAGACATGCACAGAGAGTGGAGAGACTGCGCACAGGGTGGGAGAGACAGTGTCTATGGGGGAGAGACAAGCATATGGGAAGATAAACAGCACACAAGGATGAGATACAGCACACAAGGGTGAGAGACAGCATGGTAGGGATAATATTTGTGGTGTGTGTATGTATATATATATATATATATATACATATATACACACACACACACACACACACATGTATTACAGTCCACAACTTTTATTTAAAAAAAAAAAAAAAATTTATATATATTTATATATACACACACATATATACTATATAATTGTCTAAGGCGTCTTGTCGGTCACAGAAATCGTGCGCCAGACAGAGGCCGCTCATTGGTGGCCGCCAAGAAGCGCAGACTATGCAAATAGGTGCAAATTCAAAGTTCGAAAAAAACCAAAAATGCCAAAAATGTGAGTTGGGGGAGGCTGCAGGAGGGAGCGGGAGATCTCCTGCTCCCGCTCATATAATATGCATAGCCGCTCTCCATCACCATGGTGCTGAAACCGCACCGCGGTAATGGGCTGGGGGAGCGGCGCATATTATATGGTCCTGCGCCCCCTGTGATGGCACATGCCCCCCCTATGTTAGATATGGCCCCCATGCTGCTGCCATAGTAAAATAATAAACTCTATACTTACCTCCTGGCTCCTCCTCCAGCGCTGATCTCCGGTCTCCCGGCTGCTGCTGTGATCGCACGCAGAGATGATGTCACTCTCTGCTGATCACATGACCGGCACTGAGAACCAGGAAGTGGAGGAGCTCTGCAGCATCATCTCTGCCCGTTCACAACTGCACAGAGGGAGACCGGGAGATCAGCGCTGGAGGAGGGAAGAATAGAGCAGCATGGGGGCAATATCTAACACAGGGGGGCATGTGCCACACATAGGGGACGTGTGCCCTGCATAGGGGACGTGTGCCATGGATAATGGACGTGTGCCATGCATAGGCAGGGCCACACTGTCCAATGGTCAATATGAGCCTTTAGGCTCAGGCGGCAAGGAGGCAGGGGGAGCCGCAGAGCAGGAGGCAGCACCTGCACAATGCTGCCGGCTCCCTGTGTGACATGCACCGGCTGCATAAGCTAAAATTACCAGCGGCGGCTACTGACAGCACTCCCCCTCCCCGCTCCTCTCCCGCAGCCGCCGACAGCAACGCCACCCCACCCAACAGCGGCCACCGACAGCAATCCCACCCCACCCACCCGCAACCGCTGACAGCAATCCGCCCCGCTCCTCACCTGCAGTAGCCGACAGCAACCCCACCTCCCCGGTCCTCATCTAGGCTGAGGCGGTAGAGAGCCTTTCTGCACCCCTGTACATAGGGGAAATTAATCTGAAATGCGTACCAGCAAATATGTTTATTACTAAAAAAAGCACTGGCGACGCATCAGCTACGCGGGATTGCCGTGACAGAGACGACAGCGCTACAGTCTCATAGCGAGCGGGAAAGCCGACTTCCCGTCCCGCTATTTGAAATGAACAGCGATGTGAAAATGACGCCCCAGCGATCCCGGCCAGGTCGTATCGTTATCGCTGGTGCGTCGTTATGTGTGACGGGGTCTCTATACGTACAGGACCTCTGATGATGTCACAATCATGGCCGAAGCAAGATCACATGGCTGTGACATCACCAGAGGTCCTTAAGCTAAACACACACAGCACCAGGAGCCAGGTACTGCAGATCACTTACACCCACACACCCTACACTCACACTCACCCACTCTCACACTCACCTTGCACTCATGTCACACTGTCTCTAACACAAAACCCGCGTCGCTGATTGTTTGCGGCTGGCTGGGCGCGACCAATCAGTGACGCGGGATTTCTGTTACAGCGAAACAGGTACAGTCCGCCTCGTCTCCCGGCCCCCCTCCGCTCGGTCTTCTGCCCGCTGCTCACCCGCTCCACGCTCCCTCCCGGCCGCCGCTCCATCTGCCCGCCGCTCACCCTGCCATTCTTCTTCTTTTCGTGGCATAGACTCCAGAAATTTAAAGGCCGCAGGGGGTGTGGGTGGAGCTACCAAAGGGGGCGTTATAATGGCCGTAAAATGCTCACCACATCAGGGATATGCGCTTGGACACGCCTACTATGATGCCCCCTGTTAACTCCGTCTCCTGAGGCCTTGGAATTGTTGACGTCTATGCTGGAGGAAGAAGACATGCTTGGGCGAGAGGCGGCTGGACAGAAGCCTGGAGCGAGTGAGAACTGAGGGGGCCACCGCTGCACACTCGCACAACCGCACCGCCGTACACCCGCACTGCCGCACACCTGCACCGCCGCACATCCACATATTCTAGAATACCAGATGTGTTACAATCGGGCCACCATCTGGTGTGTGTGTGTGTGTGTGTGTGTGTGTGTGTGTGTGTGTGTGTATATTATATATATATAATATAATTAAAACGGAGATTAAACTGCACTCAAAGACAGTGTGAACTGGTGCCAGCAGGGATTCTGGATCAAACAACCAGGAAAAAATTTCTCTGCAGCACTCAGCTATTACCAATAATGCACACATGCTAACAAGCGGTATATGAGGTAAAAATTAAAAACTTATGTTTGCCATGTACAGACAGTCCTCTCTACCTTCAAGACCGCACTCACAAACGCAAAACAAGCCTACTTCTCATCTCTAATAATTGCCCTGTCCCACAACCCCAAACAACTATTCAAAACTTTAAACTCCTCACTCCGACCCCATGCACCTCCTCCCTCTCCCCTCATCTCTGCCGACGACTTTGCCTCTTTCTTCAAACAGAAGATTGACAAAATCAGAGAAAACTTTGACCCACTGTCCCCCTGGCCCACCCCCATCACCGCCCAGGCCCTCCTTGTCCAAAGGAAGCTTCTGCATCATGACAGAGGATTAACTCTCCTCCCTTCTGTCTTGATCACCCCTCACCACCCTCGACCCACTCCCCTCCCACCTCATCCTGAACCTCACCACAGTCCTCATTCCTGCCCTAACCCACCTTTTCAACATATCACTTACTATCGGTGTCTTCCCCTCATCCTTCAAATATGCCTTGATCAAACCCATCCTTAAAAATCCTCCCTCGCTCCAGCATGTTTCTAACTATTGCCCCATATCACTTCTACCCTTTGCCTCAAAACTACTTGAACAACACGTCCATTCTGAACTGTCCTCCCACCTCTCCTCCTGCTCCCTCTTTGACCGCCTACAACCCAGGTTCCGTTCCCAACATTCCACTGAAACAGCCCTAACCAAAGTCACCACAGACCTATCTGCCGCCTTCAACACCTTTGGTCATTCCCTCCTACTCCAGATTCTGGAATCTCTCGTCATCACTGACCTATCCCTCTCCTGGATCTCCTCATATCTAACTGACCGGACTTTCATCATCACCCACTCCCACACCTCCTCTTTGCCCTACCCCCTGTCGGTGTCCCCCAAGACTCGGTTCTGGATCCCTACAATTCTCTATCTACACCCTCGGCGTAGGACAACTCATCAAGTCCCACAGCCTTCAGTACCATCTCTATGCGGACGACACCCAGCTCTATCTATCTGGCCCGACATTACCTCTCTACTATCCAAAATTCCACACTGCCTGTCCGCCATCACCTTCTTCTTCTCTGCTCGCTTCCTCAAACTGAACATTGACAAAACTGAGTTCATCGGGTTTCCCTCAAGTTTCTCTCCCCCTCTACCTGACATATCCATTAATGTCAATGACTGCTCACTCTCCCCATTCCCTCACACCAAATACCTTGGGGTTATCCTTCACTCCTCCCTCTCCTTCAAGCCTCACATCCAAGCCCTCGCCACCGTGCCGACTCCAGTTCAAAAACATTTCCCTGATCTACGCTTTGCTTGACCACGAGACGGCTAAAACACTTGTTCATGCTCTCATCACCCGCCTTGACTACTGTAACCTCCTGCTAACCGGCCTACCTGCTACCTCCCTCGCACCTCTCCAATCTATCCTAAACTTCGCTGCCCGACTCACTCACCTGTCTTCCCGCTACTCCTCGGTCTCTCCCCTCTGCCAAGCCCTTCATTGGCTCCCCACTTCTCAGAGATCCCACTTCAAAACCCTAACCATGACGTACAAAGCCATCCACAACCTGTCCCCCCCCCCATATATCTCTGAGATGGTCTCCCGATACCTACCCTCACACAATCTACATTCCTCCCAAGAACTTCTTCTCTATTCCCCTTTTATTTCCTCTCACAACCGCTGTGGTGAATCGCGACCACCGAACCTGGCAGCTCCACAGCGCCTCCTGTTAAACCCAGGTCAGTCAGAGAACTGCCTGAAAATAAAGAAGGGCCACAGCTGCCTTTCCTGTGCTGGTTTATTAAGGCACCTCTCAGTGAGTGTGGTATATGCCTTCTAGCCCGCAGCCAGAAGCACATATAATAACCTCCACCCCGTCACTGATAGAGACCCCGAATAACCCCAAGCACAAATGCTGTCACCAGCTTCTCATTTAATATAAGTCCGGTCCGTGGTCGGGCTTATATTGGGTCAGAAACCAACCCAGGTAGCGTTATATGAGCACACGGACGTGGGAATAGTGATCAAGATAAAAAGAGCAACTCAAGATTGAATTTATATATTTAATCACCCTAATGGTACACTAGATATTAATATTTACAGTTATTATTGACATGTTATAAATAGTACAGTCAGATATGCCAATAACAGGGTAAATGGAATACACAGAATTACACACACATGTGAGCAGTTACCTTAGTGCTGATGGCACCACAAGGGCGGCGTGATGCCAATCTGTTCCTTGGGTAATCTCTGGGTAATCTCTGGCTCTGGTGGAAAAATGCCTCTTCAGAAGAAATACCATGTGGAGATGGAGCAGATGATTTTTATACATTATGGGCTGACCCCTGTCTCCACCCATCTCGCACCTCTGGGCTGTCTCACAATTCCCACCCCTCTGAGGGGAGATATGGACACCCAGATTCCACAAGCTAACCTAGCCGTGTCCGTGGGCATCACAGACGGAAGACAATACTTTAATATTTTTAGTTATGATTTTATCTTCGCCTGGATATGAAACATGGCTACTCTGAGAACACCCTACTAGCCAATATCATGTTTACATGGCTTACAGTCATCCTACATTCTTAGAGGGGCAACACTCTGAAACAGCTGTCTGTGGATGGATACCTGGCTTTGGTATTCCCTTGTCATATCTTTAAGCTTGTAAAGAGCTGGATATTGACTCAAAGGGCCACTTAATAAGGTGGTTATGGTGGTCTTCTCAAAGAGCCACCCCATGGCTAGGTTCTTCCCTGGAGGAAGATCTGATTAGTCCTGTGTTGAGACTCCTAAACGAGGCTCCACAGACTCTATTTGCATATGGAATCTAATGGCGCTATATAAATAACATATATTATTTATTTGGAGGCTGTGCTAGACTATATGTTATTTGGAGGCTGTTCTGGGCTGTATATATTACCTGGAGGCTATACTGTGCTATATATGTCATTTGGAGGCTGTGCTGGCTATATATGTCATTTGGAGGCTGTGCTGGGCTATATATGTTATTTGGAGGCTGTGCTGGGCTGTATTTATTATCTGGATGCTACAACTGGACTCCCAATAATATATACAGCCCAGCAGTAGCCTCCAGATAATAAATACAGGCCTGCATAGCCTCAGTATTATATATACAGCCCAGCATAGCCTCAGCATTATATATACAGCCTATTTAGTGTGGGAAAACCCACAGCAAGAATTGATATGCTGCAGATTTTCCCGCACGAAAATATGCAGCATTTATAAATATTACAGTCTATATATTTACATACCTTTGTTGCACTATGAAGGGCGGGGGGGGGGCCTAAAAAATTTCTTGCACAGGGGCCCACTACAGCCTGTGGCTGCCCCTGACCCACTTTATTGAGAGTGTGGCGATTCCCCGCATGTAGACAAAAAGTCCTGTTTGTACAAGTGGGAGGAGTCAGAACAGGAGGAGGGATTTGTGAAATTAAGAACACAAATTTGGCTGAAATAGATGACGGGCACCATTTTTAACCTGCTTAAACAGCAGAGCCCCCACACAAGTAATCCGATTTTGGAAGCTAGATCCCTCAAGGATTATATCTCTGGGTACAGTGAGCATTTTGACCCTACCAGTAGTTCACAGAATATGGCCAGGGTCACATTTGCATTTTGAACCTGGCCTGCAGGATTCCGGTTTTAACTCAGAACTTTTTCCAGCGCCGCATAGCGTTACCGCTATGCGGTGCTGGAAAACGCAGTCCCTAGTTACCCGATGTTTACCTTAACGACCTGTCACACAGGCAGCGGCTTGGAGTGCGCTTTACAGCGCCGCACAGGAAACGCTGTCTGCAACGGTTTCCTGTGCGGCACTGTAAAGCGCATTCCGAGCCTCTGCCTGTGTGACAGGTCGTTAAGGTAAACATCGGGTAACTAGGAACTGCGTTTTCCAGCACCGCATAGCGGTAATGCTATGCGGCGCTGGAAAAAGTTCTAAGTTAAAACCGGAATCCGGCAGGCCAGGGTCAAAACGCAAATGTGACCCTGGCCTATGATAACAATAGGTCGCCATATTGAAATTTCTCTTATTTTCACTAAAGTGTTGCTTTAGTACCAAATTTTTCACTTTTACAAGAAATAACACCAAAAAGTGACCCCACAGCTGGTTACCCTCATGTGTGTGAGCGCGGCGATACCCCACATATACACACAAAGTTCTGTTTGGTAAAAGGGAGGAGTCAGAAGGGAAGGAGGAACTTTAGAAAAGCTGAAATAGACTGTGAGCACCATGTCACATGGGCGAGGCCCATGGGGGCCTAAACAACAGAATTTGAAAATTTTCTTTTTTTTCACCAAATTTCTCACTTTTACAGGAGGCAACTCCAAAAAGTAGATGCCACAGTTTGTTACCCACTTTCTTATGAGCGCGGTGATACCCCACATGTGGTTAGAAGTCTCTTTGGACAAATGGGAGGAGTCGTAGTGGAAGCTGGAATATTTGAATTTTAGAAAAGCTGCAATAAATTGTGGCCCCACATCATATTTACAGGGCCACTAGGGATCTAAACAGCAGAATCGCCCCACAAGTAATCCCATTTTGGAAAATAGATTCCTCAAGGATTATTTCTAGGGGTATATTGAGCATTTTGAGCCCACAGGAACTTCACAGACTTTGATAACAACCGGTCGCCATATTGAACATTTTCTATTTTTCACAGTAAATTTCTCCCCTTTAGGGTCAGTGCCCACGATCCGGAGACACTGAGTCCTCGACATCTCCTTTCCTGGGGGGACGCCGGTGATCTGTGGGAGTGAATGCAGTCGCCCGTGCCCATGATCCGGAGACTCTGTGTCCTGGATATCTCCTCTCCTGCGGGGACACCGGGGATCTCCGGGGGTGAACGCAGCCGTCCGTGCCAACGATCCGAAGACACTGTGTCCTGGACGTCTCCTCTCCTGCTGGGACGCTGGGGATCTCCTGGGGTGAACTCAGCCGCTCGTGTCCACAATACGGAGACACTAAGTCCTGGACATCTCCTCTCTTGCGGGGACGCCAGGGATCTCCTGGGGTGAACGAAGCCGTCCATGCCCACGATCCGGAGATACTGTGTCCTGGACGTCTCCTCTTCTGCGGGGACGTCAGGGGTCTCCTGGGGTGAAAGCAGCTGTCCGTGCCCATGATCTGGAGACACTGTGTCATGGACTTCTCCTCTCCTGTGGGGACGGCGGGGATGTCTGGAGGTGAACGCAGCCGCCCGTGTCCTCGATCCGGATACACTGTGTCCTGGACGTTTCCTGCGGGGATCTCCGGGGGTGAACGCAGCCGTCTGTGCCCACGATCCGGAAACACTGTGTCCTGGAGGTGTCCTCTCCTGCGGGGATGCTGGAGATCTCTGGGGGTGAACACAGTTGTCTGTGTCCATGATCCGGAGACACTGTGTCCGGAACGTCTCCCTCTCCTGCGGGGACACCGGGCATCTCCGGGGATGAACGCAGCCGTCTGTGCCCACGATCCGGAGACACTGTGTCCTGGACGTCTCCTCTCTGGGGATCTCCTGGGGTGAACTCAGCCGCTCGTGTCCACAATACGGAGACACTGTGTCCTGGACGTCTCCTCTCCTGCGGAGACGCTGGGGGATCTCCTGGGGTGAACTCAGCCGCTCGTGTCCACAATACGGAGACACCAAGTCCTGGACATCTCCTCTCTTGCGGGGACGCCAGGGATCTCCTGGGGTGAACGAAGCCGTCCATGCCCACGATCCGGAGATACTGTGTCCTGGACGTCTCCTCTTCTGCGGGGACGTCAGGGGTCTCCTGGGGTGAAAGCAGCTGTCCGTGCCCATGATCTGGAGACACTGTGTCATGGACTTCTCTCCTGTGGGGACGGCGGGGATGTCTGGGGGTGAACGCAGCCGCCCGTGTCCTCGATCCGGATACACTGTGTCCTGGACGTTTCCTGCGGGGATCTCCGGGGATACACCACCACACGCTCCTCCTCTCCTGTATACACCACCACACGCTCCTCCTCTCCTGTATACACCACCACACGCTCCTCCTCTCCTGTATACACCACCACACGCTCCTCCTCTCCTGTATACACCACCACACGCTCCTCCTCTCCTGTATACACCACCACACGCTCCTCCTCTCCTGTATACACCACCACACGCTCCTCCTCCCCTGTATACACCAGCACACGCTCCTCCTCCCCTGTATACACCAGCACACGCTCCTCCTCCCCTGTATACACCAGCACACGCTCCTCCTCCCCTGTATACACCAGCACACGCTCCTCCTCCCCTGTATACACCACCACACGCTCCTCCTCCCCTGTATACACCAGCACACGCTCCTCCTCCCCTGTATACACCAGCACACGCTCCTCCTCCCCTGTATACACCAGCACACGCTCCTCCTCCCCTGTATACACCATGTGAGGCAGCAACCGGGGAACCCGCTTGCAAAACGACAAGAACACGTGTTTATAAGGTTAACCAATGTCTACCCGTTTATTCTCACATATTAATCACATAACCCGGGTAGCATGTTTGACACATATCACATTGATTAACAACACTTTACATAAATACACCATACATTTACATTTAACATCACATAACACTTATATTGCACATAACGTTTTATAGTAACCCGGGACCTGTAACCATCTCTGTCCCCATTGGAGCTCTACTAACAGCTCCCATGGTGGCTACGGCCTCCGGCCTACTTACACTATACATAAGTTACAGTACGATGATGACCCTTCCGGGTTCATAACAGGGATTGAGCAACAACCTGAGTACCGGGTATATCATGTATCCCCAAGGGGCTCCTTCCAGGACGTATCTCCGCCTACGTCCCGGTCAGAGTCCACATGGTTCAACCATGGTGTCCCCACTCTAGGAGCCCTTTTAACCCCTACTTCTGACCTTCGTTACATACGCCTCAACGGGCCCTGTGGGTCCCAATGGCGGTACCTGCCGCCTGGCTTTAGTCACCCAGCATGATGACTCAACACTCACCCGTAGTCAGGAATCCTGCCTGACCGGGTCCTTACATACCGTATGTGATCCATCATTCAAACGTCCATGGATCACACACACCTGCTCACAGCCCACATCCATGGACTGTGGCCCCTCCATGGCCCATTACAGGGACTGGCAAACCATAGTGCACGGGAACCTCTACATCCGTTACCTACTAGGAGCCCTATTACCCCTGTGTCTGGCACCACAGGCACACCCACACCATTAGAGATCGTGGTTGAGGGACAGGTACCCTCTGCAAGCAGCAGGGCAAGCCTCCCTCTCGTCCCAAGGACGGAACGCCTCCAACATCATCCATACTCGCTGGGTCACTCTCTCCCCACATCTTTATACATGGGTCTTACATATAGGCCATCATCTCTCATTCAGGGCCATTACCTAAGCCCTCATACACATAATTCATCGGGTCCCTTAACTGAGTACTCTGACTCGGACCCAAAGGCGGTCTATGCCCGCCTGGCACACTACATACAATTGCCTCCACGGGCTACATACATTCCGGTTCATCAGGACCTTTAACGGACTCCACTGAGTCGGTCCCAAGGGCGGTCTATACTCGCCTAACATGATTTACACACTAGGTGCACAGTTCACACTATCGCTCGGGAACTGCTTTCTTACCGGGCACGGATCCGGGTCTCGCTACCTGTGTCACAGGTTCCACCAGGCATCCCCACAGGCTCCTTTCCCGGGCGTGTTTCGCCCCACGCCCGGACCAGTATCCACCGGGTTCAGCCACAGCTTCCCCCTCCAGGTGCGGACACGACCACGGACCTCGGCACCGGCATGGAGCTAGCATGCTCCCATAATGTACTCAGAGCCTCTAGACTGCTCTGCACTGGGCTGGTCTCAGCTTCCATCTGAATCATTCTCAGCTTCCAGAATCAATATCTCAATCACTCAGGTGGCCGGCTCTTATCGTGCCAGCCACTCCCACTGGACACACCCCCTCAGCTGCTTGTAATTAGCCTGTCACACAGCTCAGGTTAACTCCCTGTGTTCCGGGTTGTCAGCACTCACTCAGTACATCCTATTCCTCATGGACTCCTCGATCTCATCCCACTCTCACTGCCGCTCATTAGGCTCTTGAAACCTCATTGTGTTCAGGTTGGTTCACACAGTATTATCATCACAGGAAAACCGGCCAGTGTGCACAGGATCATCCTCTGATCCTACATGTGATGTACCCCGGCCATGCGGATCATGCCGGCGGTGCCTCACAACCACCACACACTCCTCCTCCCCTGTTTACACCACCACACGCTCCTCCTCCCCAGTATACACCACCACACACTTCTCCTCCCCAGTATACACCACCACAACGCTCCTCCTCTCCTGTATACACCACCACACGCTCCTCCTCCCCAGTATGCACCACCACACGCTCCTCCTCCCCAGTATGCACCACCACACGCTCCTCCTCTCCAGTATGCACCACCACACGCTCCTCCTCTCCAGTATACACCACCACACGCTCCTCCTCTCCAGTATATACACCACCACACGCTCCTCCTCCCCTGTATACACCACACACACGCTCCTCCTCCCCTGTATACACCACCACACGCTCCTCCTCTCCTGTATACACCACCACACGCTCCTCCTCTCCAGTATACACCACCACACGCTCCTCCTCCCCTGTATACACCACCACACGCTCCTCCTCTCCTGTATACACCACCACACGCTCCTCCTCTCCTGTATACACCACCACACGCTCCTCCTCTCCTGTATACACCACCACACGCTCCTCCTCTCCTGTATACACCACCACACGCTCCTCCTCTCCTGTATACACCAGCACACGCTCCTCCTCTCCTGTATACACCAGCACACGCTCCTCCTCCCCAGTTTACACCACCACACGCTCCTCCTCCCCAGTATACACCACCACACGCTCCTCCTCTCCTGTATACACCACCACACGCTCCTCCTCTCCTGTATACACAACCACACGCTCCTCCTCTCCAGTATACACCAGCACACGCTCCTCTCCTGTATACACCAGCACACGCTCCTCCTCCCCAGTTTACCACCACCACACGCTCCTCCTCCCCAGTTTACACCACCACACGCTCCTCCTCCCCTGTATACACCACCACACGCTCCTCCTCCCCAGTATACACCACCACACGCTCCTCCTCCCCTGTATACACCACCACACGCTCCTCATCTCCTGTATACACCACCACACGCTCCTCCTCCTCTCCAGTATACACCACCACACGCTCCTCCTCCTCTCCAGTATACACCACCACACGCTCCTCCTCCCCTCCAGTATACACCACCACACGCTCCTTCCTCCCCCCCCTCCCCCGTATACACCACCACACGCTCCTCCTCTCCTGTATACACCACCACACGCTCCTCCTCCCCGTATACACCACCACACGTCTCCTATACACACACGCTCCTCCTCTCCTGTATACACCACCACACGCTCCTCCTCCCCAGTATACACCACCACACGCTCCTCCTCCCCTGTATGCACCACCACACGCTCCTCCTCCCCAGTATACACCACCACACGCTTCTCCTCCCCAGTATACACCACCACACGCTCCTCCTCTCCTGTATACACCACCACACACGCTCCTCCTCCCCAGTATACACCACCACACGCTCCTCCTCCCCAGTATACACCACCACACGCTCCTCCTCCCCTGTATGCACCACCACACGCTCCTCCTCCCCTGTATACGCCACCACACGCTCCTCCTCCCCTGTATACACCACCACACGCTCCTCCTCCCCTGTATACACCACCACACGCTCCTCCTCTCCAGTATACACCACCACACGCTCCTCCTCCACAGTATACACCACCACACGCTCCTCCTCCCCTGTATACACCACCACACGCTCCTCCTCTCCTGTATACACCACCACACGCTCCTCCTCCCCTGTATACACCACCACACGCTCCTCCTCTCCTGTATACACCACCACACGCTCCTCCTCTCCTGTATACACCACCACACGCTCCTCCTCCCCTGTATACACCACTACACGCTCCTCCTCACAGTATACACCACCACACGCTCCTCCTCTCCTGTATACACCACTACACGCTCCTCCTCCACAGTATACACCACCACACGCTCCTCCTCTCCAGTATACACCACTACACGCTCCTCCTCCCCAGTATACACCACCACACGCTGCTCCCCTGTATACAGCACCACACGCTCCTCCTCCACAGTATACACCACCACACGCTCCTCCTCCCCTGTATACACCACCACACGCTGCTCCCCTGTATACACCACCACACGCTCCTCCTCCCCTGTATACACCACTACACGCTCCTCCTCCCCAGTATACACCACCACACGCTGCTCCCCTGTATACACCACCACACGCTCCTCCTCTCCTGTATACACCACCACACGCTCCTCCTCCCCAGTATACACCACCACACGCTCCTCCTCTCCTGTATACACCACTACACGCTCCTCCTCCCCAGTATACACACCACCACACGCTGCTCCCCTGTATACACCACCACACGCTGCTCCCTGTATACACCACCACACGCTCCTCCTCTCCTGTATACACCACCACACGCTCCTCCTCTCCTGTATACTCCACCACACGCTCCTCCTCTCCTGTATACACCACTACACGCTCCTCCCCTGTATACACCACCACACGCTGCTCCCCTGTATACACCACCACACGCTCCTCCTCTCCTGTATACACCACTACACGCTCCTCCCCTGTGACTTTCTCAGTGATGAGGAGATTGAAGCGCGCGAAACAGAATTAACTCACGTGAGAGACGGGACACGTGATCATATGACGTCAGCGCATACGCACACTGTAGCCTTCAGCCGGTGACTCCTCCCACACTGGGAGGGGCCATTTGGGATGTGGAGAGATGTAGACTAGGGAGATTAGGGGGGTCTCATAGGAAGGCGGGAGAAGTGGGTGAGGGCGGGTTGAACTGGCCGAGCATCCGCCCACCTGCTATACTGCGCATGCTCTAGGTGCGCCCTGCCGAGCGGCCACGACTGCATGTGGCGCATGCGCAGTAATCATACGAGACTCCCCTGACTCCCTAGTCCCAAAGTGCAGCAGATCCGTCCTGGTTGTAGGTGGAGGAAGATTCCCTGTCCTCCTCTATACAGGTGATTATACAAAGGCTCCACTGCAGGAGGGAAGAACTAGATGTGGAGGAGGTGTCTGTGCTGCCTGCCTCTCCCCCCTGTGTGTGTGCCTCTCCCCCCTGTGTGTGTGTGCCTCTCCCCCCTGTGTGTGTGTGTGTGCCTCTCCCCCTGTGTGTGTGCCTCTCCCCCCTGTGTGTGTGCCTCTCCCCCCTGTGTGTGTTGTGCCTCTCCCCCCTGTGTGTGTGTGCCTCTCCCCCCTGTGTGTGTGCTCTCCCCCTGTGTGTGTGCCTCTCCCCCTGTGTGTGTGCCTCTCCCCCCTGTGTGTGTGTGCCTCTCCCCCCTGTGTGTGTGCCTCTCCCCCCTTGTGTGTGTGCCTCTCCCCCCTGTGTGTGTGCCTCTCCCCCTGTGTGTGTGCCTCTCCCCCCTGTGTGTGTGTGCCTCTCCCCCCTGTGTGTGTGTGTGTGCCTCTCCCCCCTTGTGTGTGCCTCTCCCGTGTGTGTGTCCTCTCCCCCCTGTGTGTGTCCTCTCCCCCCTGTGTGTGTGTGCCTCTCCCCCCTGTGTGTGTGTGTGCCTCTCCCCCTGTGTGTGTGTGCGTGCCTCTCCCCCTGTGTGTGTGTGCCTCTCCCCCCTGTGTGTGTTTTGTGTGTGTGTGCCTCTCCCCCCTGTGTGTGGTTGTGTGTTGTCGTGCCTCTCCCCCTGTGTGTGTGTGTGCCTCTCCCCCCTGTGTGTGTGTGTGTGCCTCTCCCCCCTGTGTGTTTGTGTGTGTGCCTCTCCCCCCTGTGTGTGTGTGTGCCTCTCCCCCCGTGTGTGTGTGTGTGTGCCTCTCCCCCCTTGTGTGTGTGTGTGTGTGCCTCTCCCCCCTGTGTGTGTTGCCTTCCCCTGTGTGTGTGTGTCCTCTCCCCCCTGTGTGTGGTTGGCTCTCCCCCTGTGTGTGTGTGTGTGCCTCTCCCCCCTGTGTGTGTGTGTGTGCCTCTCCCCCTGTGTGTGTGTGTGCCTCTCCCCCCTGTGTGTGGTGTGTGCCTCTCCCCCCTGTTGTGTGTGTGTGCTCTCCCTGTGTGTGTGTGGCGCCTCTCCCCCCTGTGTGTGTGTGTGCGCCTCTCCCCCCTGTGTGTGTGTGTGCGCCTCTCCCCCTGTGTGTGTGTGTGTGCGCCTCTCCCCCCTGTGTGTGTGTGTGTGCGCCTCTCCCCCCTGTGTGTGTGTGTGCGCCTCTCCCCCTGTGTGTGTGTGTGTGCCTCTCCCCCTGTGTGTGTGTGTGCCTCTCCCCCCTGTGTGTGTGTGTGTGTGTGTGTGCCTCTCCCCCCTGTGTGTGTGCCTGTGTGTGTGCCTCTCCCCCTGTGTGTGTGCCTCTCCCCCTGTGTGTGTGCCTCTCCCCCCTGTGTGTGTGCCTCTCCCCCTGTGTGTGTGCCTCTCCCCCTGTGTGTGTGCGCCTCTCCCCCTGTGTGTGTCGCCTCTCCCCTGTGTGTGTGCCTCTCCCCCTGTGTGTGTGCTCTCCCCTGTGTGTGTGCCTCTCCCCCTGTGTGTGTGCCTCTCCCCTGTGTGTGTGCCTCTCCCCCTGTGTGTGTGCCTCTCCCCCCTGTGTGTGTGCCTCTCCCCTGGTGTGTGCCTCTCCCCCTGTGTGTGCCTCTCCCCCTGTGTGTGCCTTCCCCCCTGTGTGTGCCTTCCCCCCTGTGTGTGCTCTCCCCCTGTGTGTGCCTCTCCCCCCTGTGTGTGTGTGTGTGCCTCTCCCCCTGTGTGTGTGCCTCTCCCCTGTGTGTGTGCTCTCCCTGTGTGTGTGCCTCTCCCCCTGTGTGTGTGTGTGTGCCTCTCCCCCCTGGTGTGTGTGTGTGTTGCCTCTCCCCCCTGTGTGTGTGTGCCTCTCCCCCTGTGTGTGTGTGGCCTCTCCCCCTGTGTGTGTGTGTGTGTGTGCCTCTCCCCCCTGTGTGTGTGTGTGCCTCTCCCCCCTGTGTGTGTGTGTGCCTCTCCCCCCTGTGTGTGTGTGTTGTGTGCCTCTCCCCCTGTGTGTGTGTGTGTGTGTGTGCCTCTCCCCCCTGTGTGTGGTGGTGTGTTGCCTCTCCCCCTGTGTGTGTGTGTGTGCCTCTCCCCCTGTGTGTGTGTGTGCGCTCTCCCCCTGTGTGTGTGTGTGTGTGTGTGCGCCTCTCCCCCCTGTGTGTGTGTGTGTGTGCCCTCTCCCCCTGTGTGTGTGTGTGCGCCTCTCCCCCCTGTGTGTGTGTGTGTGTGCCTCTCCCCCCTGTGTGTGTGTGTGTGCCTCTCCCCCTGTGTGTGTGTGTGTGTGCGCTCTCCCCCTGTGTGTGTGTGTGTGTGCGCTCTCCCCCCTGTGTGTGTGTGTGCCTCTCCCCCGTGTGTGTGTGTGTGTGTGTGTGTGTGTGGCCTTCCCCCGTGTGTGTGTGGCCTCTCCCCGTGTGTGTGTGTGCCTCTCCCCCCTGTGTGTGTGTGCCTCTCCCCCTGTGTGTGTGTGTGCCTCTCCCCCCTGTGTGTGTGTGTGCCTCTCCCCCTGTGTGTGTGTGTGGTGCCTCCACCCCCGTGTGTGTGTGTTGTGTGTGTGTGTTGTGCCTCCACCCCGGGTGTGTGTGTGTGTGTGCCCACCCCGTTGTTGTGTGTGTGTGTGGTGCCTCCACCCCCTGTGTGTGTGTGATGTGTGTGTTGCCTCCACCCCCTGTGTGTGTGTGCTCACCGTGTGTGTGTGTGTGTCCTCCACCCCCTGTGTGTGTGTGTGTGTGTGTACCCTGTGTGTGTGTGTGGTGTGCCTCCACCCCCTGTGGTGTGTGTGTGTGTTGTGTGTGTGTGTGTGTGTGTGTGCTCCACCCCCTGTGTGTGTGGGTGTGTTGCCTCCACCCCCTGTGTGTGTGTGTGCCTCCACCCCCTGTGTGGGTGTTGTGTGTGTGTTGTGTGCCTCCACCCCCTGTGTGTGTGTGTGTGTGTGCCTCCACCCCCTTTGTGTGTGTGTGTGTGTGCCTCCACCCCCTGTGTGTGTGTGTGTGTGCCTCCATCGCTCGTGGTCGGTGATCTCTTGTAGATGTGATCGGTCCTTAGTTACAGGATCCATCGCTCGTGGTCGGTGACGTCTTGTAGATGTGATCGGTCCTTAGTTAAAGGATCCATCGCTCGTGGTCGGTGACGTCTTGTAGATGTGATCGGTCCTTAGTTACAGGATCCATCGCTCGTGGTCGGTGATCTCTTGTAGATGTGATCGGTCCTTAGTTACAGGATCCATCGCTCGTGGTCGGTGACGTCTTGTAGATGTGATCGGTCCTTAGTTAAAGGATCCATCGCTCGTGGTCGGTGATCTCTTGTAGATGTGATCGGTCCTTAGTTACAGGATCCATCGCTCGTGGTCGGTGATCTCTTGTAGATGTGATCGGTCCTTAGTTACAGGATCCATCGCTCGTGGTCGGTGATCTCTTGTAGATGTGATCGGTCCTTAGTTACAGGATCCATCGCTCGTGGTCGGTGATCTCTTGTAGATGTGATCGGTCCTTAGTTACAGGATCCATCGCTCGTGGTCGGTGATCTCTTGTAGATGTGATCGGTCCTTAGTTACAGGATCCATCGCTCGTGGTCAGTGATCTCTTGTAGATGTGATCGGTCCTTAGTTACAGGATCCATCGCTTGTGGTCGGTGATCTCTTGTAGATGTGATCGGTCCTTAGTTACAGGATCCATCGCTCGTGGTCGGTGACGACTTGTAGATGTGATCAGAGCCTTAGTTACAGGATCCATCGCTCGTGGTCGGTGACGTCTTGTGGATGTGATCAGAGCCTTAGTTACAGGATCCATCGCTCGTGGTCGGTGACGTCTTGTGGATGTGATCAGAGCCTTAGTTACATGATCCATCACTCGTGGTCGGTGATGTCTTGTAGATGTGATCGGTCCTTAGTTACAGGATCCATCGCTCGTGGTCGGTGATCTCTTGTAGATGTGATCGGTCCTTAGTTACAGGATCCATCGCTCGTGGTCGGTGACGTCTTGTAGATGTGATCGGTCCTTAGTTACAGGATCCATCGCTCGTGGTCGGTGATCTCTTGTAGATGTGATCTGTCCTTAGTTACAGGATCCATCGCTCGTGGTCGGTGATCTCTTGTAGATGTGATCGGTCCTTAGTTACAGGATCCATCGCTCGTGGTCGGTGACGTCTTGTAGATGTGATCGGTCCTTAGTTACAGGATCCATCGCTCGTGGTCGGTGACGTCTTGTAGATGTGATCGGTCCTTAGTTACAGGATCCATCGCTCGTGGTCGGTGACGTCTTGTAGATGTGATCGGTCCTTAGTTACAGGATCCATCGCTCGTGGTCGGCTACGTCTTGTAGATGTGATCGGTCCTTAGTTACAGGATCCATCGCTCGTGGTCGGCTACGTCTTGTAGATGTGATCGGTCCTTAGTTACAGGATCCATCGCTCGTGGTCGGTGATCTCTTGTAGATGTGATCGGTTCTTAGTTACAGGATCCATCGCTCGTGGTCGGTGACGTCTTGTAGATGTGATCGGTCCTTAGTTACAGGATCCATCGCTCGTGGTCGGTGACGTCTTGTAGATGTGATCAGTCCTTAGTTACAGGATCCATCGCTCGTGGTCGGTGACGTCTTGTAGATGTGATCGCTCCTTAGTTACAGGATCCATCGCTCGTGGTCGGTGATCTCTTGTAGATGTGATCGGTCCTTAGTTACAGGATCCATCGCTCGTGGTCGGTGACGTCTTGTAGATGTGATCAGAGCCTTAGTTACAGGATCCATCGCTCGTGATCGGTGACGTCTTGTAGATGTGATCGGTCCTTAGTTACAGGATCCATCGCTCATGGTCGGTGACGTCTTGTAGATGTGATCGGTCCTTAGTTACAGGATCCATTGCTCGTGGTCGGTGACGTTGTTGAGGGTCTCAGTTCAATCACAAGTCCATCAGCCATTCCAAATTATATATAGGCAATTGTGCACATCTGCACTGCCGCAAGTAAATGATACGGACACCAGAGCAGTCTCCAGCCTTACTCATGCCTACGCCAAATGAGATTAAACACTGTGCAAGCTTTTATTGAAACACACATTTTTATACAGAAAGCAAGAGGCGTGTTAGAATTCTAGAACTTTCTACAAAGTGATCATCTCCTAATTGGTCAATTCTTATCAAATTATTCTAATATCTAAATCCCTCCCTTAGGTTTCAGTTATATTTATTGAACGTGGGCGCCATCTAGTGTATAACAGACGGCATGACATCTCCAAATCACAACATATATATTTTAGAGAAGAGTTGTGATATTTTTAACCCTATAAAGATATTTTATGTCTTTCCATCCTCAAGAGTCCCCCCTAAATATACAACTTTTCTCCAAAGACCTATGATGTACTCCCATGCACATGGGTTTGGTGCATAAGCGTGCACCTTCATCTTACTTTACTTTTTATTCAAGAAGGATTTGTGATAAGGGACACTTAGAATTCTCATTAACATAATTTCCCTAAGTAGCAAGAAATTAAAGTCATTATTATCTTACTTATAACATTCCCATAACCCAACCCCCTTTTCTCTTAAACCAATTTGCAGGGTTAAATACTGAAAACATATTACTTCACAAAGCATAGCCTATTCTCAATAATACCTTACACAGCAGACGGGCGCAGATATAAGTGACATATATAAGAATGCTACAATTAAACAGTAAAATGCAAAGGTCTTTAGTGAAGGAACATAAATTGAAGAGATTAATTATCAGGGAGGTGTTGGGAGCAGTGTAGGAGTATTAGGGAGTCAGGCAGTAGAAGCAGACTCTCAAAGGGGGAGGGAAAGGAGCTGGCGAGATAAGAAGTCAGAAGCGCAGTATGAGACTACAGAATGCATGAGAAAGGAATTTCAGAAAGATACAGTGATACACAAAAAAAAACCTAGCCACCTGCAAAGATAATGACTATGTTCTACATAATTCTGATACTAGAGTAGTTTACATTATCTAACTAGCAATGTAAGTTTTGGGTATTAATACATTTAATATAAGAACATACATTTTTATAACATTCTCTCCTGATATTCATTACATAGTCCCATTAGATAAGGAGGTGAAAGCCATTAGGAGTAACAAGAGTCTTTTATAGTAGAAAAGGTAAACACAGTCTTTATGGCATAGGGTTAAATTTCCATTTCCATTTTAGTAAAAATCTTTGGCAAAGTCTATATCCAGGAAAAAGTATAAAGTCTCGATCATAGTAGTATAAAAGAGTCCTCAAGAGAGTCCTCAAGGCAGATAACTGCCATCCAGCTCCGTCCCACCCGATAGTATCCTATGGCGCAAAACTCCGGTCCCGGGCTGTCACCCCGGACAGCCCCGGACCGGAGCACGCCACAATGTGAACCCAGCCTAAGGGAGACTGAAAAGAGTTGAAAATAGTAAAATATTTAATCACATATAAGCACAAAGTGAATCATATAATATCACAAGTAATGTAACTCACTAATTTATGGTAATTTCATGATATGGGAGGATTAATATCACAATTTATTCAATTAAGTAGACTGTATAAAAGGCTGAGGAGTATAGCATGTGATTGCTTGACAAAGGGCGTGTGGGCCCGATACGTGGCCATCTCCTGTCCGTTGGTCCATCTGAAGCCAGAAATAAAGGACTACTGGACTTGTAACTTTGAGGAGTGCTGCAGAAAAACTTTTTTTGATACGTGTGTGTGTGTTTATTTATATATATAATATATATATATACACCGTATTTTTCCTTTTATAAGACGCACTTTTTTTTCCTCCAAGTTTTGGAGGAAAGTGGAGGTGCGTCTTATAAAAGGAATATAACATTCTAGCATCCTCAGTTGCTTGGGACGGGGGGACAGCATTGAATTGGGGACAGAAGTGACAGGGAATGGTTCCTGCGGAAGAATCCGGGTGGCAGGAGCACCACGTGTCCCCGGCTCGTTATCTACTTAGATATTCACTTCACTTGCTCCCAGTCTCCACCCACCTCTCTGCACTGAGCACAGCGAGGAGAGGTGAGAGCACAGGGAGCAGGAGAAGCTGCTTAGCCGGCACACATGGTCTCTCCCCAGCTTCCTTCAGTGGCTGGGGAGACTGTGTGCTGGAGATAGTGAGAATGCAGGTGCCGGGGCGGGGGTGCAGCTGCTGTAAGTGAATCAGCACTGAGCTTTGTGCTGATTCACTGCCATGTAGTCAGGGGCAGAGCAGGGAGATCGGTACCTTATCACAGTGTGGTGCTCTCTGTAATGTGTCCTGCTGAGCCCTGCACAGTGCAGAAATCCAGGAAGCTCGGTCTGCAGTTCAGGAGCTTCTGTGTATGGAGAGCAGGGCTGGAGCCTGCATAACGCCAGTGTACAGCTCCTGTATCTACATCCTGCATCTACAGGTCAAGCTCTGCTGTGGTGACTTGTAATTAGGAGACAGGGCTGGAGCACTATATTTCAGCACAGTGTATAGACCCCCTCCCTGGCCCTCCCTCATACAGTACATCACATCAGAACTTGATCTGCAGACTATCGCCACTTCCTTGATTTCAGCAGGGTGATGGCAAAGCAGGATACATTAAAGTGAGTGCACATGTATATGTAACATAACCACTAATAAAGTTAACACTGCCAATACTGTGCTTAACTAGAACTTCAAGCATGCTATAGGATCTACAGTACATGCTGGGAGTTATAGTTCTTAAAGGGGTTGCCACTACATGAACAAATCCCATCTCATTCACCTTTTTGGCCCTTGTATAATTAAGGCTGCCTTCACACTTGTGTCCCCCTCTGCGGCGTCCTGCGGAGGGGGACCGCAAGCTGAGCGCAGGCACTGCAAGTCCCTATGTTTAACATGGGGACGCAGGTGCCTGCGCTCGGGTGCAGATTGGCGTGCGCACCCATTCACTGCAATGTATGATTTGTACGCAGGCGGATGCATGCGCACAAATCATACAGTCTCGTCCGCACTAGGAACACATGTCACATTCAGGGTGTGGAGGAGAGTATGTGATTTGTGCGCAAGTATACGCATGCGTACAAATCATACATGGCGGTGAATGGGTGCCATGCCAATCTGCCCCTGAGCGCAGGCACCCGCGTCCCCATGTTAAACATAGGGACTTGCGGTGCCTGCACTCAGCTTGCGGTCCCCCTCCACAGGAAGCAGCGGAGGTGAACGCTAGTGTGAAGCCAGCCTAAAAAAGACCATACCCACGATGCTGCAGCGGTTCCAACATTGTCAGAAGTTGCATAGTCATCTCCCATGTGACATTGATATGAGACTCAGCCCTCCGACCAGTCAGTGCTGGCGTCTGTCTCCCCGCCATCAGACACTGGAGCAAGAAGTCATTGGTGTTGCTCACATGCTGCTCCTGCATCCGAAGGAGACAGATGCCGGCGCTGACTGGTCGCAGGGCCTGACTGTCATATCAAAGTCATTTTTTGCTTCAAATATTTTTTTCCCTATTTTCCACCTCCAAAATCTGGGTGCGTCTTATAATCCGGTGCGTCTTATAAAGCGAAAAATACGGTGTGTATATATATAATATATATATAAAGGGTCACCAGGTACACAGTCAGTAGTCTGTAATAGAAGCAGGTCACAGCAACCTGTCAAAGAACAAATGAACAAATAAAAGCAATATAACCAGGTAGAGTCAAACAGATATAATAATAATAGACAATAGAATTATACTTATCAATGGTCTTCCAGTTTTCCTGAAAAACAGGTCAAAAGGGAATAACAAAATAGCATAGAAAAGAACATACAACTATTTATTTAGCATAGTATGATTAGTATCTAGTTAAGCGGCAAAAGTCATATTATTTACTCATTTATTTACCTACTTTACTTCAGAACATTTTAACCAATATATTTGACATCTTATGATACTTTGTATAGGAGAGAGAGATCCACACCTACTAGGACATGTTTATACATTTTCTTCTCTTTTTCTGCACTCTATTTGCAATTTTTAAAGCCTGTGGAGTGGCTGTCTTCTCTGAACCTCTTACCTTTCTGTGTTGTGTCTTCTCTGAACCCTTACCTTTCTGTGTTGTGTCTTCTCTGAACCCCTTACCTTTCTGTGTTGTGTCTTCTCTGAACCTCTTACCTTTCTGAGTAGTGTTGTGTGTAGGATTAATGCAGGATTGTACACAAGGCCTTACCTGAGACCAGGAGCGATCAGGAGATATTCATCTGAATAGCAGAGACTATTCTAACTTTTGCTGATGAGAGACAGAGACATCATGGCCAGCCCTTTTCCCATCTCATAACACGGCTCCCAAATTATTTTCTTTAGTATTTGTTCAGTCCTTTCCAGGCAGTCCGATACCGAGAGGGTGCGCAGGCAGCCAGACGCAACAAGGCTGGGATGGATGACCTCCCGCCACTACCTAGACTAACTTTATTTTAACTTCAAATTTTACCTTGCCCTCCACCTGTAGGGGTCACCTGTAGTGATTGTCAGCGTGATTATACTATCCTAGACTGATAACATGGTGTCTACCTCACTGTGATTTATCAATTCTGCATTTTGCATGCTTACCGTGTTGTAAGGGTTCATCAACCCAAGACCGCTCCAGTTGCTCCACAAAATGCAAGTCCAAATCAATTATTCTGATTACCTCATGCGAGGATCCTACCGATGTCCAGTTAAAGATCACTCTCACCTATACTTACATCTGCAATAAAACACTCAAAATTTGTGTTCGTTTCAAAAATCAGAAAATTCTTATTCAGCAATATAATTGCAATTCTCTATTAACTATATTGATAACTAGGCAACAAATAATACAGCGCTGCAGAATATGTTGGCGCTATATCCATAAACTATAACTGATTTATGCTTAATAACAGAACTATTTGGACTCAGTCTTGACTCCATCCCCCCCTCCCTCGCATGAGAGAATAAATAGAAACATTCTCACATCACCGCCAGATATGGGGAGGACAGTAAACAAAGAATACTTTGATAAGAATACTGGGGAGATATGTGGGGGTGAATTACTCCTTTCTGTTTCTCACACATCCTGACCTTGGACAGATATATGTATCACTGTGAAACTCCTAGCTTGCTCTCCCCTTGACAAGAACAATGGGTGATTCTTGTGTTATCACCCTTTCGTATTTGCAAGATTTCTCAGAGCAATCATCATCATTATTTTTATTAACACCATTCAAAACACAGTATACATAAAAACCATGTACTAAACACCTGCTCACATCACATATAATACAAAACATACAGTCACATACAGACAATCAACCCTGACATTACATCTCACATCTCAGCATATTAGCGTTCACAAAAACCTCTTTAATATAACTTGTATACACAGGGGCCCCGATTACAGCTTCATTTAACACTGCACCAATTACAGCTCCCTATAACAATTATGGCCTCCTAGCGTCATTCACACATAACCATATATATATTATAGAGCACATACAGGTCATTCACATTCTCATAAGGATTCGCACCTAGCAGTCATTGGCCCACAGCCAGATTGGTAGTTCAATCCATACATACAGATTGCTAAAATACTTACAGCCGCCATACAAAGCTCCTATTGCTCCATACCAGCACACACTTTGGGACACACTACTTTTAATCAGGGCTGTGGAGTCGGTAAGCCACAGTTGCGACTCCGACTCCTGGATTTTATCAGGTTCCGACTCCTTCATAAATGGCCACTGTCATGAAACTGAATATTGCTCATGATTTTAAGGTATTGGAGAGTCAGGCAAATCTGACTCCCTCCTCCCTTTTAGCTGGTTTGTAAGTAGCTTACAGAGAAACACTGCGTGCCTCCCCCAACCAAACTATTTACGACGGGTCGTAAATACTTTCAGGAGAGCCAGAGATGGACACCAGTCTGAACCAGTTTTGTCTCTACTAAAGAAGCCAAATCCTTTGTCTAAAATTCACCGTGGTTTCAATATTGAATTTAAGACGACCCGATCATACCACAAACACATAATGCATATTTTTAGATTCCTTATCGTGGTGCGCATTCAATGATGTGTTTCATACAGTCATACAACGTTCAGGAACCTGGGAATGGATTGCTGCCATTGTAAATATGACAATCAAGTCATATTTGGTATCAAACTTCTCAGAATTACCTGACCTGAAATATGAATCATATATTATGTCTGTGAGCCAACCCCATCCACAGATATGGAAAATGGGGATTTATGAAGCATGGTGAGAGAGGTGGTACTCGAGGATCCTCCCAGGGAGGAGGGATCACTCTAAGTGGTGGGGGTCACAGATTGCCCTGGTTTATTAAAAGCAAAAAAGGCATTCGTGGGGCATTCCAACCCTGGGGCTGAGATAGCTACAACACCGTAATTACTGTCGGAAGGAATCCAACCATCTAGGGGAGACGCCCCCCCCACACCACCAAGCTGACCATGCGAGAATAGGTCTGAACCTTTCGTACCTTAATCCTTTTATTTTATAGAACTGTTTATTCATACATGTAATATTGTCTCTGATGTAATATCTTGTAACTTTTATATATAATCGCTGCCATATTTCGGAGTAAACTATTTTAATTTACTAGTTTCGATCTCCTTGTCCTATAAACGAGCTCTCACGACCTCCCTGCTCTTTTTACGCTATCGCACAGGTTACCGATCCACCTGCAAGAGATCGGTGGTGGCAGAATACCGTTTTTTTTTGTATTTATGTGATATTGTGGACCTGAGGGTGACTGGATCGAGGTATATATACGTTCCTGGCAGGAACTGGTGGTATATATACATCCTGTCGCATCATGTGCCGCAGTAGACAACATAAATTAGAGCAGCTGGGCACCTTTCTTATCCTCTGGCAATACCGGATTTGGCCAGCAGGCTAGGGGGGCGCCAGAGAGCTGCAGGTCCTGATTAAGCTAATCGTGACAGCCACTTTGTAACAATTTACTGTTGTAAAATATTACCATCGTGCTTATTCAGTTTCTCACCATCATATACGGTAAGTATTCAGATCACTTAGAGCAAAAACTATATTTATTAGAATACAATTAGAATATAGCAAATAACTTTTATAAACTTTTCCAAACTGTAAGTAAATATGCAATTAACACTGTTATGCAGTTAATAAGAAATCTATAAATTTGTCCTCAGAAAAAAGTATTGCCTCTGTCAGATCCTCCTTCATGGATGCCCTCAAATCTGATCTAATTATTTTGAGAGCAGAGAACAACCTCTCTACACTAACTTGGGTTGGTGGCAAAGCAGTAACCACTCGGGCAACATCTCTGACAATGTCAGGATACAGAGGAATCGCTTGTTGCACTGTTATTTTTGATGAATGGTCAAATTTCTCAATTTCTTTTAGTGCACATGAAAAATTCTGCTGAAATGTACTGGCTGTGTTCTTTGATTGGGATGACCCTTCTTCTATGCGGGAACGCTTTGCATTGTCCTTGTGATCCAAATACTTTTCGAAATTAAATTCATCAGTTGATGATGAGGGTGAAGATGTGGCAGGACGACCAAATTCTTCTGGTTCCTCCTGACTGTTCTGCAACCCTTTCATCCTTACTGCTATTTCAAACAGAGCTTCTTTTCCTTTACTTAGCTGTTGATCATCTATAAGAATCTGATGCATTGGGTCTACATAAACAGCTGCCAAAAGAATGTTATTTTGTAATAGTAGCTCCTCTCTCCGTTTCATTAATGTAGCAATGACACTTGCAATTAACCCTCCTCTTTGGGACAGGCGAAACAGGTTCTTCCACTCCTTTAAGAAAATACCTGGAGTTAAGTCCTCTGCTTGTAATTTTTTAGTCACTGTAAATGGGTGCTTTAGCAATTTTTCCAGCTCAGTCACTTGATTCCACTGACTTTCATTTAGCGTCAGTTGAGGGTTAGCCATGTCTACAAGAGAGGTTTTCAGTTCAACCAAGCGCTGAATCTTTAAGTAAGTACTGCCCCATCGTGTGTCTTGATCAACAATTGCCCCTTTTCCAGCACGTCTCTTCAAAATTGAGTCAACTTTAGGGGTTCTGGCAACAGTAGCCAATTTTCTCACCTTGACAATCAGTGCAGCAGCATGTCCTTCTTGCAGACTGTCTCTTATAGCCAGCTGTAGCGTATGCACAACACAGCGCATGTGATGAATGAAAGAACGTATCGACACAGTTTCAACAAGATCATCTAAACTATCATGTTGCTGATCATCTGAAGCAACTTCAGTTTGCTCCTCAGTTACAATACTGTGTTCCTCTATCTCAAACATTTCTGTGTCTGTGGACCCAGAATGCTCTTCTAGCTGCTGGTCACCATCATTACACTTATTCATTAGCTTAATAGTACTTATATTTGAAGCATTGTCAGTTACGACAGAAAGAACTTGCTTTTATTTAAGTTCATAGTCTTGCAGAACCTTTTCCACCAAGACCTGGAGAAACTCACTGGTGTGATGAGCTTTGGTGTCTTTTACTGCCAATGTCTTGGTAACTATTTCATTTTTGGCACAAACAAATCGGACATTGATGGCAAAATAGTTCACTCTGTGACGTGTGCAGGCATCCATTTTAAGAAACACAAAGCGTCCCTTGAGAGTTTTTTTAAGTTCTTCCTTTTGTTTAAAAGCTTCTTCGATTACTAATTTTCTAATACTCTCTCTCTCAAGAGAAACACCAAGCTTGCGGGCCATTCAGACACATAAAAACTGGTTGTGAAAATAATGAAATAAGCATACTATCCTTTACAACAAGCTCTATGATCTGTTTTTTAAATGTATCTACTGTCATTGTCACAGTAACTTTGTCACTGACAAAATATCTTGCAACTGATGGCTGCAAAGTTCTCTGCTCCTTTATTTGGCTGGAAGAGCTGGGCACTGGTTCCTTGGTTTGGATGCAGTCTTTCTCTTCCACTGCTTTCAGTACTTCTGGATGAAAGCGCTGTAAATGTCTCTTTAGATTAGAAGCTCTAGGAGCATTTTTATCTTTGCCTGAATATTCACTGATCTTGGCTTGACAGCATCTGTTTTCTTCTGGATCATTTGTCATACAGTGACAGACATAATGTTTTCCATCTTGAGTGATGGTGAAATGTTCAAATACAGCTGATTTAATGTGATGCCTCTTTGACATTCTCAGGTTTTTAATTCTGCATTCACAATCCAAATGACAATTGTTTTTCCTAAAAACAATTGTACAAAATTATTGCCAGGTCGTAGAACTGATATAGTGGTTAGTAATACTGTTATTATTCCTCATGTACTCACAGTTAACTGATGCAAAGTTTGTTGAAAGGACTATACTTCTTACAGTCTTCCTCTTCTGAGTAGCAGGCAGCTGTGTGAGATGCTTGGGAGATGAACACCTAGTATGATCTAGTCTAGACGAGGAGGAGCTTTACTACTAAGAATTTGCAACACATTTTCACTTTCAGTTTCATACATTGTAAGTAGGGGGGTTGGGGCAGCATGAGGTTAACCAAGTATAAGATTAGAAGGGCAGTGGAGAACAGTGACACATAAGAAGTAAGAAATGTCTCTATCTCCAGCAGAACTGCTTATCACTGTTGTTCATAGTTTGATAGAACATATATATTTGAGTAACATTTATAAAATTCATATGAAAGTTCAATTATGAAATATTAATACTTTTTTTTAAAGTTGGAGTCGGCGTCAGTACATTTCCACCGACTCCGACTCCAACCAAAACTAACTCCGACTCCACGACTCCGACTCCACAGCCCTGCTTTTAATCTCACACACAAACTGTCAGGATATTTCTTCTCTCACACACACACCTAACATCTCTAATAAAGACCAGTCTCATTCAGTTACACATCTAAGGACACATCACTCAGGATCTTAATCTTATGGAAAGCTAAGTCCAGCATGTAAAAATGAACACGCTGATGCAGACTCGATCCTACCCCCTCCCATCAGGTACAGAGGGGGGGGGAGGGAGAAACGAGCCAGAAACAAGGTTATACATACAATTGTTTATTCAGTATCCTCAGAGCATCCCCTCACCCAGACAAGTTATTATAGTAACCCCTTTAGAAAGACTGGCAATTTTTGGGGAACCACTAATGGTACCTTTACACGCCGCAACAGAGTGGTGGCAACAACCGCGTACATGAGAGAAATGTATCTTGCACCTCCAAATCAACCCGAGGTAGCGGCGTGTGAAGACAGTTGTTGCCACCCGCCAGTGGAGGCACCTGTTTCAGAGCAGCGCCCTAAGGCTGTGTTCACACTGGGCGTTTTTGGGCTGTTTTTGCTCAGCAGTTTTTGTAGCCAAAACCAGCAGTGGGTGATTAAATCCAGAAGTGGTGACGTGTTTCTATTAGACTTTTCCTCTGATTGCTCTACTCCTGGTTTTGGCTACAAAAACTGCTGAGCAAAAACAGCCCAAAAACGCCCAGTGTGAACACAGCCTAAAACAGGTGGCTTTCAAGGCAATGGTTGCTGCCTGTAGCGGCGTGTAAAGAAGGAACAGAAGGGTTGTGTCGACACCATGCTATGTACCTGGGGCGTGACACAGGCTCCGGGTTACCGCGCCCCATCAGCGATCATTGGTGGAAGATGCTGCGTTCAGATTGGCTCATCCTTTACAGGCCGCCATCTTGGATGAGCTGTCACTTCATCACTACAGATACGCGCCGTATGCACGATCATACATTTGTACAATTACGCGGACACACACTTGCGGAAGGCAATAGTATCAATGCGGCATGGTCCTTACATAGTGTGCACATTCTCTTAACACATAATAAGGAATAATGCTGCACACAGCGCACAAGTTTTGTTTGCGCACCGCCCTGGCTTATTGTACTGCAGATGCCGTAGAAGTGCTTCTGCCGTGTCAGTGCGCGCACTATCTAATGTGCGCATTGTCATACCACATGCAAAGGAATAATTCAGTAGAAAGCGTACAAGGTTGCGTTGCGCACTGCTCTGTGGGGTCTTGTTCTGTAGGTGCCGAAGAAGTGTTTCGGCTGTGTCACTACGCGTAGGGCGACTTTGAATAGTGTGTCACCACGCCAGCGGCCGTAATGACGTCATGACGTTGGTTTCAGTTTCACTCTGCCTGCAAGGTGCCAGCCCCTCCTCTGCCCACAGCATTAGTCATGGCCGCCGCACAGCGCGCTGCAACATGGGGGATGGCAGAGCTGATGATCCTGATCGATCATTGTGACCGCCATGACTATTGGGGCCACCATCACCACCGGCACCCCAGGCTGCGCAATCGCAGCACCGTTAGGCGGATCCAGCGGGCCCTGATCCGCCAACTGGGGGTAGAGAGGACTGTAAAAGCGATCCAAAAGAAGATCGCTGATTTAAAGCAGAAGTGCCCGGGTCGCATAGTGGACATCCGTGCCCGGATTGCCAGGCTGCGTGGTGAGTAATTGTTGGCCCCAAACACACACCTGCACATCTACATGTACCAAACTACACACAAATGTATCTAAACATATTAGAAGGACGTGGGCCACAAGCAAAAATATCTTCAGAGTGTAGTGGGCCTCCAGTCATCAAACATAATGTTTGCTACCCACAGTACATGCATACAACATGAGTGTATGCATCCAGCATGACCTTCTACAATATAAGTTATGCAGGAAATACATAGCCACACAATCTATATGTTGGAGAACCATGTGTTGGTAAGTAGTACTCAAGGCTGTGTATTTTTTTGACAAAAATACAAATGATGATTCTTCATCTGAAGAAGGGCACCATGCCCCACCCCCAGGTGGCCCAGCAACACCACTGCCAGACGAGGCTGCAGTGGCACCCTCGCCCCCTATGACACCACCTTCACTAGGGCCTGAGGTGCCCGAACTCCCATCACCGACAGTGCCAGAGGATGTCGAGGAGTTGCCATCACCTGCAGGGCTGGAGGACTGGGACGACCTGTTCTCACATGGCTGGCTGGAGGAGGACGGGAGAAGCTCACCACAGGAGGGAGAGGAGCTGGAAGCACCTACTGGGCCGGATGAGGGTTCTCCCTCTAGCCCAGGACCCCTTTTGCCCCCAAACCACATAATGTGGCCACAGAGCCCCAGCCCGGGAGTAACACTACCTCCCACTGGATCCAGCTCAGTGGCGAGTCCTGGGGTGGCCATGTCCCCGCACAGTGACTATGGTGGTGTTTCAGTTTGCCACATACACCCTGCGCACTGTAATAATTGTGTTTTTTTTTTTTAGCTGCCATGATTGTTAAACACATTGTTTCCAATTATGTTTACCCATTTGTGCAGATGAGGAACGTGCTGGTGCAGCTGGATGGAGCTGATGGCGACGAGGAGCTGGAGGCACAGGGTAAGGAGATGCTTTTTGTGAGTCGTGAGTAGCCATCGCCAGCGACTGTTGTGTACTAAATTGTGTGTTCCCTCCCAATACAGGTGTCCCTACCATGGAGGCATTCCTCCGTGCCCAGCAGGATTTTGTTGCCCGCATGACAAGGGCTTACCAGCGTGGGCTGCAGGACCTGGCCCGGTTGGCTCACATGATCGAGGCCCTACAGCACCAACATGCTGCCCAGCCATGAACTATATGCCTCCAACATGATTTCTGGCCAAACATGGCCACACAAACTTTAGTCCTTGTTGGACTGTGACATATGTCATCCCTGTTGCCCTGTTGGCTTTTATTTTGTTTTTTATGTTTAGGCCACATTGGCCTCTCTTTTTATAGTGTCCTAAATTGGGACCATGGGGAGTGTGGACTGCCTACCCTGTTGGCCTCTTTTCTTATAGTGTCCCACATTGGGACCATGGGGAGTGTGGACTGCCTACTCTGTTGGCCTCTTTTCTTATAGTGTCCCACATTGGGACCATGGGGAGTGTGGACTGCCTACCCTGTTGGCCTCTTTTCTTATAGTGTCCCACATTGGGACCATGGGGAGTGTGGACTGCCTACCCTGTTGGCCTCTTTTCTTATAGTGTCCCACATTGGGACCATGGGGAGTGTGGACTGCCTACCCTGTTGGCCTCTTTTCTTATAGTGTCCCACATTGGGACCATAGGGAGTGTAGACCGGCTACTACTCGCCGAAAACAGAATTGTGTCTATTGTGGCAAATGTCTGTCACACATGTTTGTTGGCAATAAAATTTCAGACAACTATTTATGTGTGTTCCTTGATGTCACAACACACATGTATTGTTCCCCAACATGTACATTCCTTAACTGTGTGACCCAGATGAGCACACCTCTTTGAACTACAACGACATGTTAGCAGCCCACATGGTGCTCCTGCTCTGGGGCCATTGCCCACAATGTGTGGATAGTGTCCACTATATTTTGACCCTAAACATTCAGCCCCGCACATTTGAAAATTTTTTCCCCAAAATAAAGACAGAATTGTGTGCATCAAAAAGATTTATTACATAATAAACAGAAAAAAACATAAAGAAAAGACATAGGGCGAATTTGCCCAACAAAAAACAAAATTAAAGGGGCTAATGTGCCGGGGTCATAATGTCATAGTCCAGACGGCCAATTAGGTGCATTGGCTAGTAGTGTCCCACTTGCTCATCATCCTCCTCTGTCTGCTCTGACAATGCGGCCCTCCCCCCCCCTCTCATGGCAGCCCCACCCTGCCCGAGAGCGTCCTGATCGAAGACGACGTCTTGGGGGGGGGGGGGGGCTGGGGTGCGTGTCGAGGCCAGTCTTCTCACACGCTCTGGTGGTTCGGCGGCCGAAAGGGGCCAGACGGTGTTCCTCATTCGGGATGGTATGTGGCATCCCCATTGCAGGGCCCCATCTTCGGCCGCATCAAGGACACGGTCAAAGACCCGCTGAGCGATCTGGCGTTGGAGTGGCTCCACCCTTGACATTTTGTCGCTCATGTGGAGGGCGTAGCTAGAGATGTGGGTCGGCTGTTCGCCACAGACACTCGTGTCCTTGATAAGCTGTGAGAAGCTGGATATCGAAATCCACACTACCCCTCGGCATCTGTGTGGAGAAAAACACAAATGTAAACATTTCGTACACCACGCATACAACATTAAACCCATGCTTGGGAACAAATGAAGAGAGTGGCAGGCTAAGTTCTTGTTTTTCTGGCCATGAAGCTGTTCGCCAACATGTATGTTTGCATGTGGGATAACCTTTCTCCATGTGCAAGATATCAGCTCGGCTACAGATGTCTGGACCGATTAAGCTCTATACATATGTGGACAAAGACAAATGGTGGCAACAAGGATTACACCAAGAATTAACCACTTCAAACATACCTAAGCATGGAGTGAGGGAACATGCTGGCAGGGCACATCTGCACCTGGCCATGGTGGGCCACATATAATCTTTGACCTTGCCACAATGTGAAAGGTTTGCCATGTGTTAAAGGACTGGCTGTCTGACACAACACATGCTACGGCTTATGGCCAAACACATCATCATCTTGCTCTTACTACACCCATGAACACCCTACTGTAGGCCATGCAACAACCATCCCTGGCCAAACAGGCGCACATTACAGGGATCATATGGTGAAGCAAATTACTGGGGCCAACTAGGCCTTAATATTTTGTGCGGCTAAATTACAACAATGTATGTAATACATAACCATATTTTAGCAAGACTCCCTACATGCCTATGGCCTACAGAGAATAAGCCTTGCACGTAGCAAAAACACAAGACAGACCAGAAGCGCAAAACACAACGTCCACACACACAGCCTAAGCGCCATGTGAGTGACGCTTCTGCGTTATGTACAAACGCATGGCAAGGAACAAGCACGTGAGATAACTTACCGTCAGCGCAACAGAGCACGGATCACTGGACACCACTAGCTCAATGCACATCTGCTTGGCTATAGTGTGTAATCCAAAAGAGGTGTGCCTTGCTTTACATGCTGGCAAGTCCCATATTGTTGTATGTACTGATGTTATCTTTTGTAATGTACAGGTGCTGAGACCGAGGATGCAGAATATACATGACCGAAATGTTATCGTGGCTCTTGCGGTGGTGGAAGGGCAAATGTGGCTTCAGGATCGGTATGAAAGGTTGATGGGTCGCAGACAACGGCGGCTGTGGAGCCGGGATTGGCTTCGCCGGCGGGACACCCGGGGCCACATGCAGCTGTTGCGTGAGCTGGAGCTTAACAATCCCGAGGATTACAGAGGACTGTTTCACCTTCCTTTTGGAGCGTGTGAGGCCACTGATAGCCCATCAGGACACTATTATGCGACCATCGGTATCAGCTGAGGAGCAGTTGGCTATAACTTTGCGGTTCCTGGCTACAGGGCAGTCAATGACATCCCTCACATACTTGTCACGTGTCTCCCTGCCCCTGGTGAGCCGCCTGATCCCTGAGACGTGTGAGGCCATCTGGAGTGCTCTGCAGCCATCCTATATGAAGATGCCAGAAACAGCCGCAGAATGGATGGAAGTAGGCCGAGGCTTTGAAACCCGGTGGAACTTCCCCAACTGCGGTGGGGCATTGGATGGTAAGCACGTGAGGATTACTAAACCCCCCCACTTGGGCTCTTTGTTTTTCAATTACAAAGGGTATTTTAGTATAATCCTCATGGCTCTAGTGGATGCGAACTATGAGTTCCTCTACGTGGACGTTGGAATGAACGGCCGCAACTCAGATGGGGGTGTGTTCGCACGCTGCTCCTTGGCACAACTACTAAGGAGCGGTGGGCTGAACTTACCCTCAAATGACGAGACGAGCCATCATCTCAACATTGCGTTTGTGGCGGATGAAGCGTTTCCACTTCAGAAACACCTACTGCAGCCATATCCCCAGAGGGCCCTTACTTCTGAAAGACGCATTTTCAATTACCGGCTATCCCGGGCCCGCCGTGTGGTTGAAAATGCATTTGGGATAATGACGAATAGATTCCGGGTTTTTCATACGCCTATGCATATGAAACTGGAGTCTATTGACGCGGTAGTGCTGGCCTGCTGTGTGCTGCATAACTTCCTGCGTCGTAGGGATAGAGCATCATACATGCCAGGAGGTTCTGTAGATAATGCAGACGCCACAACAGGGGAGGTCCGTCCAGGGTCTTGACGTGATGACGACCATGGTGTTGCACCACTCCAGCCGCAGAGCCATGGTCGCACTCAGCAGGAGGCCAGGGACAGTAGAGAAGCTTACTGCTCCTACTTCAATGGCTCTGGTGCAGTGAGCTGGCAGAACCAGCACATCTAGTGTGGGTGGTTCTGGTTGATGGTAAAAAGGTTGCCATGGTGGTGACAGCAGGGTTGCTGCACCATGTGTTTTCTTTATTTTTTCTTGCATTGTGTGCAGAGGTTTTAGTTACCGTATATACTCGTGTATAAGCCGAGTTTTTCAGCCCAAAATTTGGGCTGAAAAGTCCCCCCTCGGCTTATACACGGGTCTATACGGTAGACCCGTGTGGTGGGGGCTGTGGAGGCTGGAGGAGGCGGGGGGGGCTGCTGTATGAGCGGCCCCGTCACGTGGGGCCGCTCATTATATATGCACTGCTTCCCCCTGTCAATCAGCGCAGGGGGAAGCAGTGCATATGGCCCCCCCCAAAAGCTGGCACTGTCCCCCTTGTAAGGGCCCCCCCCGGTGCTTATACATTACCATTCCGGTTTTCTGATCAGCGCGGCTCCTCCGTGCTGCGTCGCCGTCTTCATCCTCCCGCGCTCGCTGCATCCATCCGGGTTCTCCGGCGGTCGCAGCGATATGACGTCATCGCGCGA